>JACEEZ010010553.1:65000-82500 GCA_016584305.1 Chionoecetes opilio
CTGAAGTCGTGTTTGAACGAGTTAACAAGAATGTATCTTTAGGTGTAGCAGTCCCCTGATCCTTCATTCCTTGTCCTTGGCCAGACTTTGAGAACATGGGTGAGATGTGGATTTATCCGTACGAGTCAAAAACCTTCCGTCAGGACCTGGCACACCTGTGGAGTCAGCTGAAGCCGCTGTACCAGCAGCTGCACGCCTACGTCAGGAGGAAGCTGCGGGAGGTGAGTTGAGTGTATAGGTAATCTTTGTGTTTTATTCATAGCAGAAAATGGGAAGATAAAGACAGCAGTCATGTGGGAATGAAATAAGAGAGATTTGTACAAAGAAATGCCTAAACTATTTGGCTAAAGATTAAAGAACCAAAATGAAATAAGACTGCAGTGGATCCTCGCAGGTGGTGTTTTTCATCTGGCGTTTTCAAGACCTGCGCCAGATTAGAAACTTTCCAAATCCCTGCAACTGGTTAGGTAGCCTCACGCACATCAGTGGTGAATGGTGGTACTGTACATAAGCCTCCTAGCTTGACAGTAACTTTTCCCCTTGACAGCGTTATGGTGATGGGCTAGTGAGCCGCCGCGGCCCCATCCCTGCACACCTGACAGGCAACATGTGGGCACAGTCCTGGAGCGAGATTTACGACCTGGCCATCCCCTTCTCCGGCAAGCCCTCCGTGGATGTCACCCCGCAGATGGTGTCCCAGGTGAGCTGTGGGTACTACCTGTGTCCTGCCTGACCTTGAGTATCCCGCTGATCAGGACAGAAAGTACCAATGCACCTATAGTCCTATACGGATAGTTATTATAATGACACTAAGCTTCATTACTTCAGATACAACGCAGATGCTTTACTAAAATACAGTACAATATCAAGTAAAACATCAAATGATATCTTTATAAGAATTGCATACTTAACTCGCCATACCCATTTGTTAGACTCCTCGTATTGTTGTCTTTTTAAGAGTGATAGTGAGCTGGACTCATCTTATTGAATTTAGTTTTGTAGCCTTTAGGAAGTCATCAGTTATATGGAAACACCTGATTCACCCCACCAAATATGGAATAAACTTTGAGAATAAATATGATTAGTATTTGGGTTGGCAGTATAAATTAACAGTAACTATAATCACAATCCTATTTAGTCAGCTTTCCCTGCCTTTCACAATCCTATTTAGTCAGCTTTCCCTGCCTTTCACAATCCTATTTAGTCAGCTTTCCCTGCCTTTCACAATCCTATTTAGTCAGCCTTTCCCTGCCTTTCACAATCCTATTTAGTCAGCTTTCCCTGCCTTTCACAATCCTATTTAGTCTGCCTTTCCCTGCCTTTCACAATCCTATTTAGTCAGCTTTCCTTATTAATCCTTATACATACAGTTTGCTCTTTATAGTATTTCTGATATTTTCAAGGAAACCACTAACATGTGCCTTTCCTGTGCAGGGTTTCAACGCACGCAGGATGTTTGAGATGTCCCAGGATTTCTTTGTGTCGCTCAACCTGACTCGCATGCCGCCCTCCTTCTGGGAGCACTCAATCATCGAAAAGCCGCGGGGCCGCGAGCTGGTGTGTCACGCCTCCGCCTGGGACTTTTGTAACGGCAAGGACGTCAGGTAAGTCGCACCTGCTGCTCCCTGCCTGCCGCCCACGCATGCCCAGGGCTGTGTTGATATTAATAGAAAGGTCACATTGGCTGCTTCCGTGAGTCATGATCAGGTTTTACATGTCTGACATTCACCGACTCCTTGATGTCAAATTCTAAGAAAGCCAGATTTTACACTGTTCAGAATTGCAATACTAATAGTAAATATGAATAAGACTTACTGGTAATAAATTATAATTGTAGTCTATTACTTCTATATATTTGGTAAGATTTGAATAGCATGTTTAATTATTAGAGTCAAGACTTGCATGATGAAAAATCAGGCAAGATTTAATGGTAAACATGTAATAATGAAATGTATGATGATCTCTAAGGTTATATGTTGATTTGATTTATGAATGGTTATATAATTATACCCTAACCAGCTGCATTGTGACTACGTATATATTTGATGCTCTGTGACACAATACTAGTTCCTTAACTGATCTTTATACAATATTAATTCAGTGTTTCTGTCTGATATTGCTTTTGCTTGTGTGTGTGTGTGTGTGTGTGTGTGTGTGTGTGTGTGGTATCTATCCCTTCTTTGACGACATAACAAACTCAGTACACTCTTGATCTATCTGTCATGAAGAATTAAGGTTTGAAATTTCTTGCATCCAGTCTTGCTGAATGAGCCTTGATGAGCCTTTCTGTATTCTGCATTGCTTGTGTTACTGTCGTTGCCTTTCCCCCTCATAGATGCTGGCTCACTTTTGTAGTTTAATTTGTGACTTCCTGTGGTACCTTTGCTGGAGTTTTCTTTCCTTCTCCTTATTTTGGTTCTCTGTAAATGAATGCCTGCCTTGTACCAGTGGCTTTGCTATACAAACACTCTTGTCACCTCAAGGAGTCATGCTCAGATGTGCAATGGATAGGATTGCCGTTCCATGTATCTGTAAAAGAACACCTGTGTATGCCTATGTGCATGTGAGTGCATGTATGCATGTGCAGATACATTCAGGGGAACATTTAGTGTTTGTGAATGTTTCATCATATATATCACTGTTTGACATGCACACAAGTCATTGTCTCTTCTCTACACATGCAGTACTTCTGTCACGAGCTTGCTTTCTATGACCTTATCACATTCTGTCCCCTGAAGAATAAAGCAGTGCACCGACGTGACCATGAATGACCTGATCACAGTGCACCATGAGATGGGTCACATTGAGTACTTCCTGCAGTACATGAACCGGCCTTTGATCTTCCGGGAAGGAGCAAACCCAGGTGAGGGTTGGCTGGGTGGTGGGTCTCGCTGGCTGGTCCACTGACGGCCGAGGGAACCTACTTATTTCATACCTGCGCTTTCCACTTCTTTTTCCTTTTCGTATGGGACCAGACAGACAATACGTGACAGCGCTAGGGAAGTATTACAGGTAACCCCCACACAGGGACTTATTTTGTAGGCATGTTTGCAGCAAGAGTGACCTTGCAGAACTATTTGAACAGTGATGAAGACTCATAATCAAACTCAATTTCTTAGGATCAAGCAGTGCACAGTGGTCACAATGAAAGACCTGATTACTGTGCACCATGAAATGGGCCACATTGCGTATTTCCAGCAGTACAAACACCAACCTAGTGTCTTCCGGGGAGGAGCCAACCCAGGTGACCACCCGGGGCAGCAGGGACAGGGCCTTGGGGGGCATGAGGCTCAAGGCAGGGAGGCCAAGGGGGTGTAAGAAAGGAATTCATTGCATGTTATGAGGTGCAGCTGTGCAAGGGAGTACAGGGTGTTGCAGTGTGTGTTATGAGGTGCAGCTGTTCAAGGGAGTACAGGGTGTTGCAGTGTGTGTTATGAGGTGCAGCTGTGCAAGGGAGTACAGGGTGTTGCAGTGTGTGTTATGAGGTGCAGCTGTTCAAGGGAGTACAGGGTGTTGCAGTGTGTGTTATGAGGTGCAGCTGTGCAAGGGAGTACAGGGTGTTGCAGTGTGTGTTATGAGGTGCAGCTGTGCAAGGGAGTACAGGGTGTTGCAGTGTGTGTTATGAGGTGCAGCTGTGCAAGGGAGTACAGGGTGTTGCAGTGTGTTATGAGGTGCAGCTGTGCAAGGGAGTACAGGGTGTTGCAGTGTGTGTTATGAGGTGCAGCTGTGCAAGGGAGTACAGGGTGTTGCAGTGTGTGGGGAATGCATGGCAGCACATAGCGGCCAGCTGCCTTAGTGTAATGTGCTTACCACAGCATTGTCATGAACTAAGATTAATTGCAATGTGAGAAACGAATGGTGGGGGTGGCAGTGCAATGACCTCATGTTACGTGTATTTATATTTCTCTCTTCTCTCCCTCTCTCTCTTGTTTGCAGCTCCCTCGATGGGAGGTTTCCATTTGGTCCTGTCTATGCACCATATCTCCACTTGTTTACTTCCATTCCCCTCAGGGTTTTTGTTATAGCATGGCTAGGCATGGGGCTGGCTAGATCCAGCAAGATGCTGCGAGTGTACCGGGTGTTGTGATAGTTGAGTCACTTTGACCATGCAGCTGGAAAGTCTGAATATAAATTTAGTTGATTGCTGTTCACGTTTGTGGTATTAACTATTATGTAATATAAAGAACTGTACACCGTGAAAGAGCCCCTCTGAAAGCTGTACTGCCTTATCAGATGAACTCAGTGCAAGGTGTGGATGGCGTGCCTGAATAATGGCAGAGCTCTGTGGCTGTTACATCAGTGCAGGGTGCTGAGGTAACCCTGTAAACTGTTACATCAGTGCAGGGTGCTGAGGTAACCCTGTAAACTGTTACATCAGTGCAGGGTGCTGAGGTAACCCTGTAAACTGTTACATCAGTGCAGGGTGCTGAGGTAACCCTGTAAACTGTTACATCAGTGCAGGGTGCTGAGGTAACCCTGTAAACTGTTACATCAGTGCAGGGTGCTGAGGTAACACTGTAAACTGTTACATCAGTGCATGGTGCTGAGGTAACCCTGTAAACTGTTACATCAGTGCAGGGTGCTGAGGTAACCCTGTAAACTGTTACATCAGTGCAGGGTGCTGAGGTAACCCTGTAAACTGTTACATCAGTGCAGGTGCTGAGGTAACCCTGTAAACTGTTACATCAGTGCAGGGTGCTGAGGTAACCCTGTAAACTGTTACATCAGTGCAGGGTGCTGAGGTAACCCTGTAAACTGTTACATCAGTGCAGGGTGCTGAGGTAACCCTGTAAACTGTTACATCAGTGCAGGGTGCTGAGGTAGCCCTGTAAACTGTTACATCAGTGCAGGGTGCTGAGGTAACCCTGTAAACTGTTACATCAGTGCAGGGTGCTGAGGTAACCCTGTAAACTGAAAGTTTTTGTGTAAACATTTAAAGTGCAACATTGTTGCCCTGTTACTGTGTAAAAAGGGAATGGTGCAAACGAAGAACATGTTAAGGCTGGGCCTCCTGTAGTTGGATTTATTTTCACTTAATCAGGACCAAGAATAATACAGTATGTACTGTATTTCAGAAACTCATATACAGTAATCCAATTTTTTTTTTGCATAATTAGAAGCATTAATTACACCGGAAAGGATGTAGTATTAATAATTGATGGCATGTGTTGGAGGTTGCAACTTGCCAGAGTTAGCACTGATGGGGTACCTGGCCGCCTGCAGGGTTCCACGAGGCTGTGGGAGACGTGTTGGCCCTGAGCGTGGCCACACCCAAGCACCTGCACAAGGTGGGCCTGCTGGACCACGTGGAGGACAGCCACGAGAACGACATCAACTTCCTGATGAGCATGGCCCTGGACAAGATTGCCTTCCTGCCCTTCGGCTACCTGATGGACCTGTGGCGCTGGGACGTGTTCAGCGGCAAGACGCAGACCAAGGACTGGAACTGTGCCTGGTGGAAGCTGAGGTGGGACTCCTGAAGGCTGCCTAAGATAGTTTTTAGCTGAGTATCTCATGTCCCTCTGATACTGAGTGTGTCATACTTGTGAATTTCCTGATTGGCTAACATTTATCTTTGGTGTAGTATTTCCTAGCTCAGTATGCAGTGTCTTTTATCCTGTTTGTACTTTTCAGGTATGAGTTGCAGGGCATCAAGCCTCCAGTGATGCGATCTGAGTATGACTTTGACCCTGGTGCAAAGTATCACATTCCAGCCAACGTGCCCTACATCAGGTGAGCAGCCCGGCACCCCAGCCGTGCCTGGAGAGGATCAGGGTGTCAGGGTGAAAGTGTCTCTACAGGCAGGGCTTTCAGGGTGATGGCTATATATTTCCCATGATAGCTGAATAGTGAACGTGGAAAATTAAAGCAAATGGCAGTCTGCAAGAATGCTTCATGATTGTGTTCTAATAAGCCAGACGTTTTCCTTCAGGGATAAATATATACATATAGAAACTGATTTGGAATTACCTAATTTTGAATTTAGCATGAACTCTTAACTTTTGCAGGTACTTTGTGAGCTTTGTGGTTCAGTTCCAGTTCCACAAGGCTCTGTGTATGAAGGCCGGAGAGTATGACCCCCTGAATGCCTCCATGCCCCTCCACAAGTGTGACATTTACCAATCAACCGAGGCTGGCAACGCCCTAGGGTGAGTTGAGGGGCAGAACTAAACTAAATCAAATCAGAATTCATGATAGTACAGGAAGGGAACACTATCAAAGCTAACTAAATAATCTAAATAATGATATCAAGATAGAATACTACCCATTATGTACATTACACAGGTATAAGAAATATCTGAATATCTATGCAGTCATTGATAGCAGCTAACACATCTTGTAACAACTTGTAACACATGCACACCTGAGACTTTATCTAGACGGTGATCCACATAACCTACCTTGCTGCCAAACACACCTCACATAGTTGAGCTGATTAGTACCTCATGTAGGTTGAGCTGCTTCCCGGGGCACTGAGAATCTGTCCATGCGGAGTCAATAGAGAGCTTTAAAAGGAGGCTGGATAAATTCATGGATGGGGATGAAAGGTGGATGTAGGTAGTGTTAAGTAACAGGAACTACCACGTGTAGGTCTCGCGGCCTCTTGTAGTTCTTATGTTCTTATGCTTCCCCAGGGACATGCTGCAGATGGGGTCGTCCAAGGAGTGGCCTGATGCCATGGAGGCGCTGACGGGGGGCCGGGAGATGGACGCCTCGGTCATCCGCGAGTACTTCAAGCCCCTGGAGATGTGGCTCAAGGAGAACAATGAGAAGCACGGAGAGTTTATTGGATGGGAGAGTGGTAAGGATGTGACAGCACCTGATTGTTTATTGTACTGATACAGGTTGAAGTTCCCAAATTCGGCATCCCAAGACTCGGCAACACCCAAAACTCGGCTACGGTTCCGGATTTTCCAAAACACGGCAGAACACCCAAAACCCGGCGCGTAGTTGCTGGGTCGGCCGCTAGGTGCCACCACACTAGGCCGCTTGGTTTCTCCCGCCGATTTGTTTGTTGTTATTGTTCAGTGGTGTTGTGACTGTAGAGTTGTGTACACTGTTATTTTGTGTACTTCTACAGGTCTGTTATTGGTATTATGGCTCCCAAACGTCCAGGAACACCTACTGGTGGAAGTGGAAGTTTTTTCATGGGATTTTCATGCTTTTTTCCCCTTAATATATCTACGTTCTAAAAGTCGGAAAATTCCATTACTCGGCTCGGCGCTGGTCCCGAGGTTGCCGAGTTTGGGAACTTCAACCTGTACTGTTAATGGGTGAAGGAATTATGACATGGGGAATGTGAACACTGGGAGGCATGTTTCCTGACAGCCCATTTTTTGCTGTTGTTTCTCTGGTGTGTGGCTCAGATCAGGGCTCCTGTGTGTGCTCAAGCTACAGTAAAACATGATATTAGCTGAAAGGATAGTTAATGTTATAAATCTAATCTAAGTAATGCCATAGCTATTGGAAGTAACTATATTTCCAGTTTCCCAAGTGACCCATCATTTCCATTACAACATTCTTATTGATGTACATTCCATTGTTATCTTGTCTCCGGTAACAGACGGCATGACATTCCCCAACAGTGCTCCACAAATGTTCCCTGTTACGCTCCATCATAGTTTACCCAATGACTCCTCCCTAGACTCTCCATTGGCACTTCTATAGTTCCTCCAATGGGTCCCACAGTTTCTCCAGTGACACTCTGCCATAGTCTCTGCAGTGGCCTGGCATTCCTCCATAGTGGTCTTGTCAGTCCTTAGCCTTGTGACGTTGTGACGAAAAAAGTTAATTTATGAAAAGAAATAAGGAAAAACTGGTTCACAAAATATAGGGTGGTAAATGATTGGAATGGACTCAGTCGTCAGGTAGTTAGTGCGGAGTCAATAGGGAACTTTGAAAGGAGGCCAGACAATTTCATGGATGGGGATGAAAGGTGTGTGTAGATAGTATTAAGTAACAGGAACTACCACGTGTAGGTCTTGCGGCTTCTTGTAGCTTCCTTATTTGCTTATTTTCTTGTGTTCTTATGTTGTGACACTGTTGATGCTCCACAGATGAAACCTACTGCAGCTCTGAGGGAATGAGTGAGAAAGCCACCGGTGAGCCTACCTCTGCTGCCTCCTGCTGCTCCCCCGTCCCCCTCCTGCTTCTGCTTGTTGCTCTCTTCTCCCTCAGACACTGACCGTCGCCCCTTCACTCCAAGTCCGCTGATTTTTGTGTACAGTTTTGTTACCTTCAGGATATTGTTTTACTGTCGTTTTTATGAAGCTGTTTATTAGAGGACATTATTTTGATGCTTAGATTTCTTATTGACGAAAAGAAGATTTTTTTGGTATATTTTTTTAATGCAAATGATAGATAGCTTCAATTTATGAAAGTTTTTAAAATATTTTTCTGTCTGTACTTTTCAGCAGAAAGCATTTACCATTTTAGGAGCAGGTTACACACTCATACACCACGCTCACACTCACACTCACACTCACACTCACACTCACACTCACACACACACACACACACACACACACACACACACACACTAACATTTACATACACTTGCCTTCTGCCAAACAAATGGAGTGCCACATAACAAAAACTGCTTTACATACTATTTTATGCTTTTTTAATGAGAAATGACTGCCAGGGGAAGGGGTCCTGGTGCTCCTTCCTCACCCCTTATAGTCGCCTCTTATGACATGCAGGAAATACAGTGACACATTATGCCCAGTGTCTCAAGGCTGGCTGTAGGGTCCACGCTGACTGCACCACACACTGGACACAGATAGTAATGTAGCCATAGATACCATAATGAACAGTTTTATAACACATTTTATAGATATCTATATATTTGATGTGAAGATGTACTTGTACTTAGCTTTATATATTTACAAACTTTTATACAGATGTTATGTAAATATTGTAGGTCGGAAGCAAACTCTGAATGAGCAGGTGATGACGTCATTCATGGTCATTCATTGTACAAAGATTAACAAGGAGTAGCCATGAGAATAGATGGGTAGACATATTAATCTACTATGAATGTTATGTTTACTGTACAAGAATATAAAGCTGTGCTGCTATAAGACATGACAAACACTGTTGTTTTTATGTCATATTGATGGAAGGTGAGAGGGCATTCAAAATCTCTTCCTCCATTGTATATCGCACATGCTTTGGAGTGTTTCTAGTGTCCATGTGTGTTTGTTCTCAGCTTTTAGTGCTATAACGGATTCAAGCTGGAAAAGCGTAGATTTTAAGAGGAAAAGGGAGAAACTGGTTCACAAATAGGGTGGTGAATGACTGGAATGGAGCAATCAGGTGGTCAGTGCGGAGTCAATAGGGAGCTTTGAAAAGAGGCTGGATAAATTCATGGATAAATTCATGGATGGGATGAAAAGTGGATGTAGGTAGTATTAAGTAACAGGAACTACCACGTGTAGGTCTCGTGGCCTCTTGTAGCTTCCTTATTTTCTTATGTTCTTATAACACATGCATCTCACTGGCCCTGACCTGACTTATCGAGGCAGATGTCAGGCATTAGAAGCATTCCATAGTGCTAAGTAATCTCAAGAACTTCAGGATAAATAGTCATCTTAATGCAGTAATCGGTTTATTATATAGCTTAATATTCGTTTAACTCTGTACACAAAATATAAAGTACTTTCCTTTGTGCAGCTACAACACATGACAGCTTATACATTAGGACTTCCCAGTAGCAGTACAATGCTTATGGAGCTTAAAAATACTTTGGTTTGACAAGTATGCGAGATGAACACACCACGCCCAGCTCCTGTTCCTTAGATACAGGCTGCCTCCCACACCATCCCTTTCCCTTCCAACACCCAACACCACACACGCCCGATCTCCTTGTCTTGCGGACATTTTCCCGGAATCCCCTACCTTCTCCATGAATAATTTAACCTCCTTCCTCCAACAAATCCACATCCTTCATCTGATCCAACCCTCCTGCTGTAACATAACTAACATTCCGTTCCTTCTCCCTTCCCTCACCGTTCACTATTTTTCTGTGACCCCTCTCCTTTATATGCTTTGCCATAGTGCCATATGACCTCTGTCTGGCACATTTTCCCCTTTTTTGGCATTAAATCAATCTTATCAACACCACACACGCCCGGGCTGCTTCCCGCCACACTGCCACAAACAGGTACAGGTTGAAGTTCCCAAACTCGGCATCCCAAGACTCAGCAACACCCAAAACTCGGCTATGGTTCCGGATTTTCCAAAACACGGCAGAACACCCAAAACCCGGCGCGTAGTTGCCGGGTCGGCCGCTAGGTGCCACCACACTAGGCCACTTGGTTTCTCCCGCCGATTTGTTTGTTGTTATTGTTCAGTGGTGTTGTGACTGTAGAGTTGTGTACACTGTTATTTTGTGTACTTCTACAGGTCTGTTATTGGTATTATGGCTCCCAAACGTCCAAACGTGATTTTCATGCTTTTTTTCCCCTTAATATATTACGTTCTAAAAGTCGGAAAATTCCATTACTCGGCTCGGCGCTGGTCCCGAGGTTGCCGAGTTTGGGAACTTCAACCTGTACTGAAAGGTTGCTATGCTGTTCAATGTTAATCTGGCTGAACATGATTAATCTGGATATTTGCTTTCATCTGTACACATTTCAAGATATCTCTTATTTCATCTTTCCACAATGTTCAGATACACTGGAGTTACATGGACAAAGAATACAACAGGTTATCCTACACCACTACAGGATGTACTGGACACTACAGCAACTTAGCACCAGAATATCTTGTCTCTCCATACCATATAATATTCTGTTTACACCATTAGGGGCTGACTTAGGGTAGAAAGAAAGAATAATAGAAACCATGCTTATTGCCAGGCCCTGTTAAGTGAATACAGAGTTTTCCAAAGGGGCTGACCAATCTATGTAGTTTAAATATCTTGATACTCTGTTAAAAGAGCTCAACTTCATAGGAAAGTAGAAAAACTGGATCCTGAGTCCCAGTGTTTGATTCAAGTGTTGTGGTCCCTTCAGGTACTGTGTGCAGTGCATGGTGTGGGTGGTCCTTGGCCTGTCCACGGGGAATACTACTCGATAGCATGGAAGGGATGACTAAGGGGATCAGGGGAGTCTTTTAATTTGGGGAGACTAGTTGAGAAAAGTAAGAACAGGGACAATAATAATGGTACTGGGACATCAATTAAGGCTGATTCACACTGGCGTTTTTTCGGCATTTTCATCTGACGAGAAGGGGTCTGGGTCTGGGGCTGGTGTCGTGATAGCAATAGGTTTTCAACAAAAATCACACACCGATCGCTCGGTGTGTGATTTTTGTTGAAAACCTATTGCTATCATGACACCAGCCCCAGACCCAGACCCCTTCCCGTCAGATAAAAATGCCGAAAAAACGCCAGTGTGAATCAGCCTTTACTTTCACTCATTTCTATGGTGAGTTGATGTTCAGAGGCCATTAAATCCCTTGCTAGATCTTCAACTTTTATCAATGCTCCTCGGTTGGACATTGATGCTATGCCAGAATAAGTCACTGGAGGTCACAGGTCAAGATGAACAGGCAACACCATGTTCTGCACTAATAGAGTGTTGCGTCTGGATACCATGGTTGAAATGAAGCAATTTGATACCTACATACGAAAATAATGGCAATGCTTCAGTTTGCCGCCAAGATTAACTTTGTGTCTGTCTATGGGTTATAGAAACATGTTATATATCTTTATAAGCTATAACAATAATTAAATGCATTGTATTTCTGTAGTAATCATATTTACATGACAGTTTTGTGAATTAAGAGAGATTAAGCAGAATAATACATTACTTGTCCAGCTCATTATTTTTACAATCAAATAAGAAATATTAACCTTTATACATCACAATAATTATTGATAAACATCGTAGATTGAAAAATATAGATCAACATCGGATAGTAAAATAGGAAATATAAGAACACAAGGATGCGTATTTGATATTAAAGTAAATGATAAAAAAAATGTTCCTGCGCCACACGGCTCGCTGCGGCATGGCGTGAGGCAGCGCTTGGAAGTTGGCGGCGCGAGGAGGCTGCGGCGCGCGTCCTGCTGGTGTTTTGATATTGTAGTGATTCGGGCAGTATTTAGTGTCCACAACAAGGCTTTCACGTGGCTGCAGGCTGGCCACGCCCCCGGGAAGCCGCCGTGACAACGTGCTGCCTTGCGTGGTGAGTAGGAGGGGTGAAATGTGGCAATGTGAGGAAGGGTAGGCGGGCAGGCTGGGCACTGTGGGCAGGCTGGCGAATGTGGGGCGGGGCACACTTGCACACCGTCACTTCCCTGGTTTCTGATACATTATATTATATTCCATTATATATACATCTATTATTTCCAGGCCAAGTTTTAGTGCTTTCTCTGATGGAGATACATTGTACCCATTTTTAGCTTGCAAAAATTTCTCATTTGTCACTCGGAAAATGACCGCGCAGTCTTCGTCCACTTTTACCCCCCCTTATTTTTCATATAACGTCATTTTTTCCTTAATCTTTTTAGAGTAGCTATACTGTATGTGCCTCAAAAAAAATATCACGTGCCTCTGACGGTGACGACTAACGGCAAATAACACGAATGCACGCCAGTATTTGCGAAAAAGTGACGAACAGCATTGAGTTCAACATGAAATAAGGATGAAATTACTGTTACTTAATTATACAAACTTCCACTTATGCACACATTATTTTCGCGCCTTATTTGTATTGCCTTCGCCATGATTTTGTCTTTTATGATAATCAGATGTTTCCTGGATCAGTGTAGCTTATTCCAGGATAAATGTATGTTTTACTTATTATTGCTGCCTAGAAACGCAGCCTCGTAGCTGGAGTGACAATGGGCAGTCTTTCCTTCCCTGCCCCTGTTTCTTCCCTCCCTGCCCCTGTTTCTTCCCTCCCTGCCCCTGTTTCTTCCCTCCCTGCCCGTTTCTTCCTTTATTGCCCCTGTTTCTTCCTTCCCTGCCCCTATTTCTTCCTTCCCTGCCCCTATTTCTTCCTTCCCAGCTCCTGTTTCTTTCTTTATTGCCCCTGTTTCTTCCTTCCCTGCCCCTATTCCCTTGCTTCCTTCTCTGCCCCTGTTTCTGTTTCTTCATAAAAACCAATGTTAAGTATAACAGCCGCGCAGCTTAGTAAAAACATCGCCCCGAGCATTACTTCGACATAATAATCTCAGATAAAAGTAATCTCTCGCGCCACATTATTTGCTCTATTTTTTGTGCTACCGTATTTATCATGTTTATATTTATTAATGTTCTTTTTTATTTATTTTCTTTCTATTTATTTATTTATTTGTAATGTTTATTTATTATGTTATTTTCAAGGGTTGGTATCGTCAGAGCGGGAAGGGTGTTGCACAAAATGCGAAGACGTGTTGACATTGCCCCCAAAAACTGGATTCTGTCTACTATTATACTTCGTTATTTAGTTATATTGTTTTATTTATGTGTAATATTCATCATAGGACCGACGGAAGCATCTTACGTCATTTTTTTCATTGCCATTACAATCTTATTTTTTGGCCCGTCTCCTTTTATGGTAAATTATACGTAATGATCGTGCTAATACATAATAGTAGTAAAAATATTAATGATAATGATAAAGATAAAGAAGTAGAGAGCTTGTCATCTCTATTCGTCCACTGATAATAATGATAATGACACAAATGATAACAATACATAGTAATGAAAAAAATAAAATAATGATAATAATAGCTACATTTCAACTAGAAAGAAAAATGGACGAAATTATTGACTAGAAGCATGTAGAAAAAACAACGTAGAATCACATTACAAATACCTATGCACGTTAATGTTTAAGCGATAGTTCTGTATAGTGACAACAGTGCAGAGACGGGCAGCGGGGAAGACTTCATTACAGGGACGAGAGTCAAGATATCTCTCACACACACAAACTCTCATCTGTTATTCACTTCATCAAGTCTCAAACAACCTCTCAGGAACCCCAAACATTTCGATAAACGTAATTTATCTTCAATTATACCCTCAAACGTTTTTAACAGACGTACTTAAGCCTCACTGATATCCATAACATTCTTCACTAACACAGTGCAAGCAACCACTAACGTTCAGACGCATTCGTTCACACCAGTAAGCCTCCACGGGGTGTTCCCGGGAAAGTGTGCACCACCTAACACCATAATAGTAAACACAAGCCACAGTTATGTACAGCACGGTGGTGGTGGGGTTGGTGGGTCACACTCTGTACAACTATGTGCCGGTCTTTTCAAACTTGGATATCAGGGAGCTCACCCTTCGGGGGCGCTCGCTGAGGAGCTCCAGACTGCCCCTCCTCTCCTCCGCGTCAGACGTCCCTTCCTCATTGGGTCCCATCGCCTCCTCATCATCGTAGTCTTCGTCGTCATCATTCTCAGCCTCGTCCTCCGTCATCTCCTTCTCCATCAGCGTCACACTTTCCATGATTTCTGCCAGGAAGCCGTCGATCACTGGGAATCTCCTCCTGGGGGAGTCGTCATCATCGAGGCTATCTTGAGAAGACAGTGCCTTACTTGCACCTTCGCCAGTCTTACCTTCACTCCTTGTAGATCCCCTTTTGCTCCTTTTCCTTTCTCCCCCAACGCCACCAACACCACCAACATTTATCCTCTCTGGCGTGCCTCCGCCGCCGGCCACGACCTGGTCCTCCTTGCCCTGCAGGCTGCCGTCCTCCATGCTTTCACGACTTTTGTTCTTAGCGCCGCGCTTACGCCTCCTCGCCGGCAGGATCATGCAGTGGCTGTAGAACCTGCGATAGAAGGGACTGTTGCTGCCCGCCACCTCTCTCCCCGCCGCCGCGTTGGGCTTGGCTGGCAGCGTCTTGGAGGACCTGGCGGCGGCGTGGTGGCTGTCGTCCATGTCCTCCAGCGTGTTGGATCGCTTGGTGGTGAGGCGGGCCCGGCTCAGCGGTTTGTCAAAGGAGCGGCGGCCGCCACCGCTTCTGATCAGGTTTCGGTTCTCCTCCTCGATATTGAGGGACCTTCGCTTGTCCTCCGCCTCTCTGGCCACACCGTCCAGAGAGAGGCGGGTGTCCATGTCGCCCAGGCTGGAGGTGTCGGCCCAGGGTGATGGGGTGCCTTTTTGGCCAAGGTGGGGCTCGCTCTTGATAACCTCACTGGAGGATTCCATGTCGTCATCGTCGTCCTTGCTGGGGCTCTGGGCCTGTAGACACATGGCCCACACGCGGTTCTGGCTCTTCCGTCCAGAGGCGCGGTCCATCCCCGCCTCCACCTGGCTCGCCTCCCGTCGGTTGAACATTCGCACGAAACGCGACACTTTGCTGGCCTTACCCTTCCCCTTCTCTGCGTCCTCCTGGCCCTCCGGCAGGTCGTCCACACTCTGTTCTTCGCTCTCGGGGCGAACCTTCCCCTCCAGACTCGAGGCACTGTCACGACTGGAGTGTTCCTGTGGCCCTCCTTGCCCCTTCTCTTTCTCCCATTCTCCTTCATTCTCTTTATTTCGCTCCACCTTTTTCTCCTGCTCTGCCTCCCCTGCCCCCTCTAAAGCTCTCTCCATCCAGCCGTTGGTCACGGCCTCTTGGTCAGGCTGGCCATCCTCGGGAAGCCCTGCCTCCTTCACTGCAGGCTTCGCTGCTTCCTCGCAAGTGTTCCGTTGAGCTGTTGTGATCTGTGGCGGAGAAGAGGGTGAAGGTGTGGCGTCTCTGAAGGACCGCGGGGGCTGCGTCGTGGGCTGGAGGACTGACGGGGCATGTGTTGTGTCCTTGAAGGGTGTTGCTCGGGGTTGTGTTGCGTCATTGAGAGTTGTTAAGGGCAACTTTACGTTAGTCAGAGGTTCAGCAATCTGTGTAGCGGCTGTGCGGGGCTGTGGAGGCAGGGCTGCGTCCTGGAAAGACTCTGGCGGGGACTGGTTAGCCCTGGGGAGTGGCTGTGTGGACTGTGGTGCATCGTGAGGTGGCGGCGAGGGCGGCGCAGCGTTGTGGAGGGGTAGTGTGGGTTGGGGTGTGGTGGTGGTGGTGGTGGGGGACGAGGCGCGAGGCGTTGTCTGCCGCGGGGACTTGGGTGCGTGTGTGGCAGCGTGGTGGGGCTTGGGGAGCCTGGAGGTAGCGTGCGGTGCCCTGAGGGGCTTGGCTGGCTTGGTTTTGGGTGAAGGGCGATGTGTGGGTTCCTGGGAGAGCTTTGGAGAATTAGTGGAGTCCTGGAATAGTAATGGCGGCTGTATGGTATTACGGAAGGGAGACGTGGGCTGTGTCACGTCTTGGAAGGAGGTGGGAGGGTGGGCGGGCTCGGTGGGCGGCTGTGGTGAAGACTCACAGTTGCCATTGCTGAGTGGAGTCTCCGAGGCGTTGTAAGGGATGCGGTGCTGGTTGTTGTAATTGTCGGTGTGTTGAGAGCCTGGCGTGCCCTTCGCGTCCCCTCCCACGTGACGGACCTCGCTGGTCGGTCTGTTGTCGATCTCCTCGTCGTTGATGTACCTCTGGGGTTTCTTGAGGACTCCCTTGAGTGGCGGCGACGCCTTGGTGGTGTGTCTGGTGTTGGCGTCGCCTGTGGTCCTGGAGGACCTGGCGCGGCTCACGGGTATCCTGGTGGAGGCGTCGTTAAGGTTGGTGCCGTTGGTGGTGGGCGGGGCGTGGGTGGCGGGCGGCTGTCCCTTCCCTGCCTTGGGGGATGAGGTGGTGTTGTTGATGCTCATGAAGAACTTGTCCCTCGCCGACAGCTTCTCTCTGTTGGTGACGATGTCCTGCACGTTCTGAGGCGTGGTGAGCCAGTCTGTCTTGGTCTTCAACTTCCTCAAGGCTTCCTCCTCGCCGGGGGATGTCGCCTTGGGCTTCCTTAAGGCCTCCTCGTCCACCACCAGTGTGACCTTTTTGATTCCTACCTTTTGGGCGGTTGTGTCCTTATGTACAGTGTGTGCCGCGGGGCCGTCCTGAGGCTCCGCGGCGTCTTGTCCCTCGCAGGGACTGGGCAGCGTGTCTCAGGACTGTGGCGGCGTGGCCTCGCAGGAGTCCATGTTGGGCACGCGGAAGCACATGCGCGCCCCGAGGGAGCACGAGTTGGTGGGGGAGGCCAGGTGCACCATGGGCTCGGCGGGCGGCGACCACGTCTTCTGCTGGAGGGAGAGAGGAAGGGCAAAGCTTAGCATGGCGTCACCACCCTGAGGGGCACATTATCTTATCACCAATAGGAACCACTCCTGTCACCTAAGGATAATACAATAGTATCCTTGCTCCCACCCACGCCCCTTCCCCACCACCCGCCACCATCACTCACCTTCTGGTCCAGGGGCGTCGCAATGGGTGATCCCTGCTCTCGAAACTCTAGCGACGCTGAGTTGACGCAGAATCGCTTCCCTGTGGGCTTGGGTCCGTCCTCAAACAGGTGGCCGACGTGGGCCCCGCAGGTGGCGCAGCCCACCTCCGTGCGCGCCATGGACGGGTTGCACACCAGCAGCAGCAGGTTGGCGCCCACTGGGGACACGACACACACCACGCCTCAACACCAAGACTTGGCCGA
>JACEEZ010010553.1:87500-90000 GCA_016584305.1 Chionoecetes opilio
CAGAGGAGGAGGAGGATAGACAATAGTGAAGGAAAGTCATCAAAACTCCATGTATTTCTTTCTCAGGATGTTATAAAGTGATCTCTCTCTCTCTCTCTCTCTCTCTCTCTCTCTCTCTCTCTCTCTCTCTCTCTCTCTCTCTAATGTGCCACAACATTTCTTTCAGCAACAAGACGATATGGACTCATAAGCCTTCCTTCCTTCCTTCCCTCCCTTCCTTCCTTCCTTCCTTCCTCCTTCCTTCCTCCCTCTCTTCCTTCCTTCCTTAATCCATCCTTTTCCCTCTTCCCTCCCTTATTTCTCTTCTCTTCACTTCTTCCTTCCTTCCTTCCTTCCTTCCTTCCTTCCCTCCCTCCCTCCCTGGTCCACTTTCCTCCTCCTCCCTCCCTCTCTCCTTCCCTTCCCACTTTATATATCGCTCTTGCTCACTCACCGTATCTCTCTCTCTCTCTCTCTCTCTCTCTCTTCTCTCTCTCTCTCTCTCTCTCTCTCTCTCTCTCTCTCCTCTCTCTCTCTCCTGCTTCCACTCACTAAATTCCTCACTTTAATAAAATCCTTCTGGCTTCACTTTCTCCCCGAACTTTCATCTCTCTCTCTCTCTCTCCTCTCTCTCTCTCTCTCTCTCTTCTCTCTCTCTCTCTCTCTCTCTCTCTAAAAGGCACGAATTTTATGCAAAGAAAATGTAATTATCACTAGTTTCTTATTTTTTTTAACGAGAAACTGGGTGTTGCGGAGAGAGAGAGAGAGAGAGAGAGAGAGAGAGAGAGAGAGAGAGAGAGAGAGAGAGAGAGAGGGGGGGGGGGTCAGAAAGCTTTGCAGAACACGTGGAAAATTAGAATTCACACCACCAGGGGACAAACAAAAAGTATAATTCTAAAAGTATTACAGAATTATTAGAAGGGAAACAATCGTATTATTGAAGAACTGCAGAGAGAGAGAGAGAGAGAGAGAGAGAGAGAGAGAGAGAGAGAGAGAGAGAGAGAGAGAGAGAGAGAGAGAGAGAGAGAGAGAGAGAGAGAGAGAGATGAAAGTGTCGTATTCATATTTTACTCCTTTGTGTTTTAACTTGACCTTTAGTTTCCCTGTGTTATTATTCTCATTCTTATTATTATTATTATGATGATCCTCTTATTTATATATATTACTGCTATCATTATTGTTGTTGTTTTTGTTTAATTTGTTATTTAATATTGATATGATAATTTTTATTTTGCAGGCTGACTCAGTGCAGTGTGTGAATCGTCGTCATTATCATCATCATCATCATCATCATCATCATCATCATCATTATCATTATCATTATCATTATCATTATCATCTTCACTACCATCATCATCATTATCATCATCTTCATTACCATCATCATTATCATCATCATCATCATCATTATCATCATCTTCATCATCATAATTATCATCATCTTCACTACCATCATCATCATAATTATCATCATCTTCACTACCATCATCATCATCATTATCATCATCTTCACTACCATCATCATCATCATCAGTGCCATCTCCCCCTGACTCCCCCGCGGGACACCACCACCACCGCGCTGGATATAAGGTAAGAACTCACACCTGTTGGTATTTAGGACACGGGACATAGCTAAGGCAAGAGAGACGAGGGCATTACATATGTGACCTTTAACTTCCTGATTTACTTATCTTTTATTTATGTATGTACTATGAATGCAAATATTGAAACGCTTTGTAAATGTATATAATCAACTGTTAGAAATGTTAAGGACACACACCTAAGGCAAAAGAGACATAAATACAGTATACATAACGTAGCTTAATACATAATCTATTTACGTATTCACTAAGCATTAATTCTAGGGCTGAGAACAAGAAAGGCCAATGTCACAAATCTATGTTTTGAGAAAAATGCGTTTGAAATATTGCATCCTTCATCATGGCATCAGGTAATAACAGCAGATGAAAGATTTTTTTTTCAGTAATGACTTAGATTATAACCTATCATTTCTTGCAATGCTAGATACATACATTTCCAGTTCGGTGGTGGACTTATCTAAAATTAGCCATTTTTTGACATTGGCCCTTCTAGTTCTCAGCCCTAGCATTGATGTATTAAGAAATCTGGTATTCTATTACTAAACATATATATACATGACACCGGATACGAATATAGACATGACGCAACATGTATTTAACTTCTTTCCTTCCTGATGATTAACATGTTTTTTCTTGTTATTGACATCGTACACAAGACTTTGTTTATCGCTTCGCTACGGACACCTTCCTGTTTGTTTTCATGGCGTGTTTGTGAAGCTTGGCAGAGGCCGGGAAAAGGGAGGGAGGAGGAAGGCTGTGAAGGGAAGGAAGGGAAGGAGTGAAGGAGTGAAGGATTGGGAAGAGGAGGAGAAGGGGATGGAGGAAAAGGAGTGGGAAAGGATGGAAAAAGGGGAAAAGGAGTGAAAGGGAAGGAAAGGAAGGAGATGAAGGATAGGGAAAGAGGAGAAGGGGATGGAAGG
>JACEEZ010010553.1:102500-127500 GCA_016584305.1 Chionoecetes opilio
GGCATGTGTCTGCTTGATCAGGGGGGATGTGTGCGGGAGGGGTTTGAAGGGATGATCACAACAGTATGGGAGTGTTGCTATAAATGTGACGTATTGGAACATTCACCAAGGCGTAGTCACCTTAACCCCTTCACGCCCAGATCTTTCCTTGGCTATACAAAAAATCGTCTGTTGTTAGCCGTAAAATTACAAAAAGTAGCTTAATATACCAAATTAGTTAGTGGACAAGGATACTAAACAGGTCATATCTATTAAAATTTGTTGATATTAACTAAAAATCGTCTAAGGGTACCCACATTACAATGGAAATTACGTTCTGGGTCTCAAGGGGTTTAATTAGCATACAGGACGTGAACTATACTCGTGTGGTCCTGTTGTACTTGTTCTAATACACTGTCTCCTTATATGTAACCATCTAGTATTGTCTTTAAATTGCTGTCCCTTATCTCTACAATAGTATGAGTGTTGCTATAAATATGCCGTATGAGGATATTCACCTGATTGTATTTACCTAGTTGTACCATACCTGAGCTATACTCGTATGGTCCTGTCTCCTTATCTATAACCATCTAGTTTCGTCTTTTAATTGATGTCACACTATACTAGCCTTTATTGCCTCATATTACCTCTTCAGTATCTGTATCTTCAGTATCTATCAGTATCAGTATCAGTATCAGTATCTTCATTACCTTTATTAGACTATTATTATCATTACTTATTTATTTAAGTGTAGAGTGATGTGTGTTTAGGATGTTGATGTGTAAGAAGAGGTGGCTATCTAACAGTGATGTGACAGGGAGTGAGTGTAATGATACGTTATATAAATACGTAGTGATAGTGAATAGTCTAATAAGGGACAAAGTGAATTTACAGTAACTTTAATGACCGAGAAACAATGAAGGTAATGTACGAGTATGTGGACTGTGGAGGTGTCCCTGAGGCATGCTGGGAGGGGAGGCATACAAAGGAATACAAAGGAATACAAAGGAAACAAACAGCAACAGATCATTAGGTCCTTACATGGCTGTTTGATTGAACTACACTACACTAACTAGATAATACGAGAGAAAGGATAGGAAAGTAGAAGGCAGAGGGGGTTGACAGGGTTACAGAGGGTTGACAGGGTTACATAGGTTTGACAGGGTTACAGAGGGTTGATAGGGTTACAGAGGGTTGACAGGGTTACAGAGGGTTGACAGGGTTACAGAGGGTTGACAGGGTTACAGAGGGTTGACAGGGTTACAGAGGGTTGACAGGGTTACAGAGGGTTGACAGGGTACAGAGGGTTGACAGGGTACAGAGGGTTGACAGAGTACAGAGGGTTGACAGGGTACAGAGCGTTGACAGGGTTACAGAGGGTTGACAGAGTACAGAAGGTTGACAGGGTACAGAGAGGTGTGACAGGGTACAGCGTTTGAGGGGAAGTGGTAGTGGCAGGAATAAAGGTGATGACAGGGTATGACAGGGTTGACAGGGAAGATGGTGACTCAAACAGGAAGAGGGAGAGGGAAGAGGAAAGAAAGAAAGGAAAGAGAGAAAGGTAAGAGGTAAGGTAAGGGAAGGTAGGTAGGTAAAGGTAGAGGGAAGGGAAGGAAGGTAGGTAAGGGTAAAGAAAGTTAAGGAAAGGTAGGTAGATAAAGGTAAGAGGAAAGAGGTAAGGGAAGGTAGGTAGGTAAAGGTAGAAGAAAGGTAAGGGAAGGTAGCTAAAGGTAAACTAAAGGTAGGTAGGTAAAGGAATGGTAAGGTGTTAAGGTAAGGGAAGGTAGGTAGGTAAAGGTAAAGTAAGGGAAGGTAGGAAGGTAGGTAGGTAAAGGGAAAGGTTGGGTAAGGGAAGGAAGGTAGGTAAAGGTTGGGTAAGGGAAGGTAGGTAGGTAAAGGTAAAGGAAGTTAAGGAAAGGTAGGTAGGTAAAGGTAGAGGGAAGGTAAGGAAGGTAGGTAAGGGTAAAGAAAGTTAAGGAAAGGTAGGTAGGTAGGTAAAGGTAAAGGAAAGGTAAGGACAGGTAGGTAGGTAAAGGTAGAGGGAAGGTAAGGTGTTAAGGTAGAGGGAATCATACAGACAGACGGGCTTTTTGTTACCTCTTATTTTTTCTCTCTTGGCCAGTCCTTTGTGATGTAAAAAAAAATGACAAACAGACAGACAGGTAGACAGGGAGTAAGCTAGGTTGAGGTAGGGGGAATCAGAGAGACTGACAGACGGACAGGTGCAGACAGGTAGGTTAATGGTAGTGAATCAGAGAGACTGACAGACGGACAGGTGCAGACAGGTAGGTTAATGGTAGTGAATCAGAGAGACTGACAGACGGACAGGTGCAGACAGGTAGGTTAATGGTAGTGAATCAGAGAGACTGACAGACGGACAGGTGCAGACAGGTAGGTTAATGGTAGTGAATCAGAGAGACAGACATACGGACAGGTATAGACAGGTAGGTTAATGGTAGTGAATCAGACAGACAAACATACGGACAGTTATAGACAGACGGACAGGTGTGGACAGACAGGTATGTACAGGTGTGCGCCACGATGGACAGCTTAAGGCACCAGTCCACGGTCATCTTCACTTCCTGTCAGTGGTGCCAGAGGGGGGGTCAAGGTCAGGAGGGGGGGGGGCGTATTATTCCAGTTTGACACCGATTTCACTTTGGAGGACGAAACTATTTTTTTCTGGTGGGTTTTTATGTGTTTTGAATGCTAACCGTTTCTGTCACAAATAACTTTTTTTTTCTATTTCCTTTAAAAAGTTAGGTGAAGGTTAGGCTAGGTATGGCTTCGGTTAGGTTCAATTTGTTTTTCAATAATTTTTGTCGCAAATCACGCACACACACACAAAAAAAAAAGTGATTTGCGACAGAAACGGTTAGCAGATTAATTGAAAACGCATCAAAACTCACCAGAAAAAAATAGTTTCGTCCACCAAAGTGAATTCTGTGTCAAACTGAAAACTTCCCGGAGCAGGTGTGTCCAGGTGTGTCCAGGTGTGTCAGGTGTGTCCAGGTGTGTCCAGGTGTGTCAGGTGTGTCCAGGTGTGTCCAGGTGTGTCAGGTGTGTCCAGATGTGGCAGGTGTGTGGCAGGTGTGTCCAGGTGTGTCAGGTGTGTCCAGGTGTGTCAGGGGTGTCAGGTGTGTCCAGGTGTGTCAGGTGTGTCCAGGTGTGTCAGGTGTGTCAGGTGTGTCCAGGTGTGTCAGGTGTGTCAGGTGTGTCCAGGTGTCAGGTGTGTCCAGGTGTGTCCAGGTGTGTCCAGGTGTGTCAGGTGTGTCCAGGTGTGTCCAGGTGTGTCAGGTCTGGTGAGAATTAATTTTTTTTGTTTACGTTTGAGCCTATAGCGTCAGCAGGCTGTTTATCTTCCTTCCTTAGGTTTCTTATCCTCTTTTTCCTTGAGGCAGACGGGAAGTGCGTGCATGAATGACACTTCTAAGTACTCACTAACCTTTAAAGGGACGCGTGAACGAGTGCAAAGAAGGCAACTCACACCTTTATAGGGAGAATAAAGGTATAAAATAAGGAAGCTACAAGAGGCTGCCAGACCTACACGAGGTTACTTAACACTACCTACTTCCACCTTTCATCCCCATCCATGAATTTATCTAGCCTCCTTTTAAAGCTCTCTAATGACTCCGCACTATTAACCTGCCTACTGAGACCATTCCAATCACTTACCACCCTATTTGTTACCCAGTTTTTCCCAATTTCTTTTTTAAATCTACCCTTCAGAGTTTAATCTACTAAAGGTATAAAATAAACTCTGAAAAAATACTTCCGTGATAATATAAGTAGAGAAAACTGAGGGATGATAAAGGAAACAGGAAAGGTATTCACTATTACTTAAAAGGTAATTAATGATGATGGGACCGGAAGTGAACATGAAAGTAACCCTTGAAGAAAAAAATGTACCCCAAAAAAATTTAGAGAAAAATGTGGAATGATAATAAAAAGTGCAGGTAAATGTATTCACTATCACTTAAAAGGTAATTAATGATGATAGGACCGGAAGCGGACATGAAATTAACCCTTAAAGAAAAAATGTACCCCGCTACCTAGTAAGGGGAATGAGTGACGGGGAGAACGCTGCTTAGGAGGGTGAGGGATTCCTGAGGGCGAGCAGACGTACCCTAACACGGGCACGCACTCGGGAAGGGGAGGAAGTGGGGCATGTATTAACGGCGTGACACACACACACACACACACACACACACACACACACACACACACACACATACAACCACACAACACACACACACACACACATACATACACACACACATATACACATACACCACGAAAACACACACAGACACAGACACACACACACACACACACACACACACACACACACACACACATACACATACACAGACACATACACACACACATACACACACACACACACACACACAGACACACAGACACACACACACACACACACACACACACACACACACACACACACACACACTACCTCATGCCATAAATACCCCGGCTGTAAGAACATGTAAGACGCAGTGTAACCCCTTCACGCCCAGATCTTTCCTATGCTATAAAAACAAAAAATTTTAGCCATAAAATTACGAAATGTAACTAAATATACCAAATGAGTTAGTTGACAAGGGTATTAAACAGGTCATATCTATTACATATTGCTTATACTCACTAAAAAACGTCTAATGGTAGCCAAATTACAATGGAAATTACGTTATGGGTCTCAAGGGGTTAAAGCCGCAGGTAAGAGCAAGCAGGGCAGGGAAACAGTGCCGCGACTTGCCTGGCACTCACACGGGCGTTTTGGCACCCTGAGAGGGGTGATAAAAGACAAGATTTGGCACTAGGGTGAATCCATCGACGGCAAAAAGTTGGTGTTTTCTGTTTGGGCACTATGGGTGGTGACCTTGACCCTATAGAGGGCATAGCATTGAGGGCATCGTGGCACTGTGGAGATGACATTGGCACTGATTGGAGAGCCTCACGTGTGCCCCCAATGCTCTGGTACGTGTTGGAGGAGAGGGCGGAGGTGTTGGGGGGAGGAGGTGGGGGGGAGGGGAGGAGAGGGCGGAGGTGTTGGGGGGAGGAGGTGGGGGGGAGGGAAGTACAAGCTCCTTAAGGCAACGTGTTCCTGACGGAGGTCCTTCGTTGGACACGCGTCGGTATTTCTGAAGGTCACCACGTTACCTGCTGTGTACCTGAGGCTACTAGTGATACCTGTGTGTGTGTGTGTGTGTATGTGTGTGTTATTCACCCATGCTCGCGATCGCCAGTTTTTCACCCTCTCAGTGCGAGCTTGGAGCTCATTATTACCGATCTTTGGACAATGCTGGGACCTCACACACCACACCCTCCATCCCCTTGCTCAAGGGGGACAGTAACCGCCCGAATTTGTCAGTGAAAAATCCCCGGGAGCGCAAGGATTCGAACCGCCTACCCAGAGAGTGGGAGACCAGCACGCTATCAACCTGACCATCGCGCGATGTTGTGTGTGTGTGTGTGTGTGTTTTCTCCTCCTCAGTCAAGGTAAACACAGAAGACAAATCATACAAGGAGGCACTCGATACGCCCCTGATCTTTACCTTCCCTCTTCCTCCTCCTCCTCCTACTCTTCCCCTCCTCCCTTTCCTCCACTCCAAAAGCCTCCACATAAAGACGCCTCACTGTGTACCCACCTCCCCTCTGACAGTCCTCCACCTTCCCCCTTCCTTCTTCCCCTCAACATTCTTTATTTTTTTCCCCTTCGTGCCTTTTTCGTCTCCTGGCACTCGACTCGCCCACTTGTCAAATTTGGACGTGTTGTAGCTGGCCTGTTTTTTTCTTTCTCTTTATTGTTTGTTCGTTTGTTTATATTTCTTGCATCATAGACTCTTAACATTCTTAACTCTTGAGACTTTGTGTTTGCAAGGTGGGATGTTTGTGTTCTTTTTGTCTACGTTTATAATGTTTTCTTCTTTTCCTTCGTTGGTTTTCTTGACTTAGTGTTTCTCTTTCCCTTGCCATATTTTCCTTATTTTGGTGGCGATCAGAGAGAGAGAGAGAGAGAGAGAGAGAGAGAGAGAGAGAGAGAGAGAGAGAGAGAGAGAGAGAGAACGTCGTCGAGTTAAACAAGAAAAGAGGTTAGTCATGCCTCGCTTCATTCCTGCTCATTTACGTAGTTGTGTGCGTGTCATCATAATCAGAGGAAATGATGGGAAAGCTTTATTGTACTTAACCTCTGGGTGAGAATGAGTCCACCACCACAATCACCACCACAATCATCACCATCACAATCTCTACCACAATCACCATCACTACAATCACCACCACAATCACCATCACTACAATCACCACCACAATCACCATCACCACAATCACCATCACTACCACCACCACCACTATTACTGATGATATTATTTTTACTATATTTACTACGGATTCCTTCTCCCCCTTTCCTCCCTCCCTTCCCCTTCCTTCCCCTCCCTTCCCTCCCTTCCTTTCCCTTCCTTCCCCTTCCTTCCCCTCCCTTCCCCTCCCTCCCCTTCCCTCCCTTCCCCTTCCTTCCCCTCCCTTCTCTCCCTCCCTTCCCTCCCTCCCCTTCCTTCCCTCCCCTTCCTTCCCTTCCCTTCCCTCCCTCCCCTTCCTTCCCTTCCCTTCCGTCCCTTCACCTGGCATTACTTAAATGTAATTACCCGAAGCGTGGGGGAAGTGCCTTTGAGAAGTTTGGCATTTTTCTTCCTCCTCCTCCTCCTCCTCCTCCTCCTCCTCCTCCTCCTCCTCCTCCTCCTCCTCCTCCTCCTCCTCCTCTCCCTCCTCTTCCTCCTCTCTCCTCCTCCTCCTCCTCCTCTCCCTCCTCCTCCTCCAGAAGCCTTCAACTTTACTTTTCTTTTACCTCTAATACGTAGAAACTATCAAGGGCATTGGAAACTATAGTAGTAGAAAGTAGTCACACAGGCAGCCTCGTTTGGCCCAGTAGGTCTGTGCTTGTCTGTTCTCCTTTGTATTCCTCCTCCTCCTCCTCCTCCTCCCCCAGCAGTCATAACACCATCAATCATTGCCTAGTTTTAACCTAACATGAGGAGGCTTAAGAGCGCGCCTGGCTTCCCTTACACTTATACAGTATCTTCAAGAACTTAGAAAGACTGTTTGTGAAGGATTTTTTGTCGTATTATTTGAACAGTATCTTTATCAGTCTTATGTTTTATGTGTCAATATTTTGTTGATTGAGAAAATACACAAATAAACACAAGGTAATAGTTACAAAATAAGAAACAATAAAATAATTAGTTAAAGAAGCAAAAAAGAAGAGTTACAAAATAAGAAACACTTTTTAATGAGTTTCTAAATGAAGATGCTTAAATATACCTTGTCTGAAAGTAATTAGTCGTGTTTTGTTCAGTAAAAAGTAAGGTTATCCAAGTGATTGATAGTTAATTGACTAATGAGACATAGAGACAGGACAGTACGAGTATAACTTCTGTATAGCACAAGGTCATAACAGCAAGGAAAATACAAACTAAGTACTATAATAACAAAATAATACAACTATAAGTAAGTAAGTAAGTAAGTAAGTAAGTAAGTTTAATGCCAAACATCACCCAAAATAATCACCCAAAGAAAATTAAATATATATAAAAAAAATATATTGATGGCACGGTCTGTCGAACATAAACTCTATGTACTCTTAACTATAAAGATCTAATACATAATGTAATAGGTATATTTACGCATCTTCATATTTAGAAACTCATTTAAAAAGTGTGTTTCTTATTTTTGTAACATCAGTCAATCAACAAAATATTGAGACATTATAATACACAGGACTAATAGAAAATACTGTTCAAATAATAGGACAACAAATCCCACTGCTACTACTACTACTACTACTACTACTACTACTACTACTACTACTACTACTACTACTACTACTACTACTACTACTACCACCATCACCACCACCACTACTACCACTACCTCTACTACCACCCCCAGTACCATCACCACTACTACTACTCTTAAAATAATAATAATGGCAGAAATAGTAGCAGTTGTAGTAGTAGTAGTAGCAATAATCGTTCACAAATACACCCTTTCTAAGTTAATGGAAGAGCATCTCGTTAATCAAGATTAAGATAAAATTTTCATCCTATCTAGACACTTTGCAAGTACCAACTACAAGGTTATTGACTATACAAAGCGCCGCCACGTCAGCACGAACTAGGCGGACTCGAACCGCTGATCGAATGCACAGGGACGCTGCACATTGCGAACTCACGTCTCTACCAACCTTGCCACCCTGACGGGCCTCGTTAATCAAGGGTTCAGCCAACAGTACCTTGCTAGAGAGAGGAGAGAGAGAGAGAGAGAGAGAGAGAGAGAGAGAGAGGAGAGAGAGAGAGAGAGAGAGAGGAGAGAGAGAGAGAGAGAGAGAGGGAGAGAGTGAGAGGAGAGAGAGAGAGAGATTCAGATTCAATACTTTTATTCAGAGAGAGAGGAGAGAGAAGAGAGAGAGAGAGAGAGAGAGAGAGAGAGAGAAGAGCGAGAGAGAGAGAGAGAGAGAGAGAGAGAGAGAGAGAGAGAGAGAGAGAGAGAGAGAGAGAGAGGAGAGAGAGAGAGAGAGTTTTTTTTTAGCACCAAGATTACCTGAACGAGAAAGTTTTTGCACTATACGATAAGCACTAAGGGTGGCAACACGTGTAGTCTGTGCTTCATCTTGAAAGGTGAGTCACATGCATACTTTATGGTGTATCAGATTCATGATGGAGAGGGGAAGAGATGAGAGGGGAGGGAAGAGAGGAGAGGGGAGGGGGAAGAGAGGAGAGGAGAGGAGAAGGGAAGAGAGGAGAGGGAAGAGGGGAGGAGAAGAGGGGAGAGGAGGAGAAGAAAGAGATGGGTTGGTTAGAGGAAAGGTTTATTTGAGAGGAGGGAGATAGGTGAGAGAGAGAGAGAGGAGAGAAGAGAGAGAGAGAGAGAGAGAGAGAGAGAGAGAGAGAGGAGAAAGAGAGGAGAGAGAGAGAGAGAGAGAGAGAGAGAGAGAGCGTTAAGAATGCAAGAGATGAGGGTGAGGAAGAAAGAGAAAAGCGAAGCATTTATGAAAGAGAGAGAGAGAGAGAGAGGAGAGAGAGAGAGAGAGAGAGAGAGAGAGAGAGGAGAGAGAGAGAGAGAGAGAGGAGAGAGAGAGAGAGAGAGAGGAGGGGACTAGCATTATTGAAGAGAGAGAGAGAGAGAGAGAGAGAGAGAAGAGAGAGAGAGAGAAGAGAGAGAGAGAGAGAGAGAGAGAGAGAGGAGAGAGACTAGCATTATTGAAACACAAAAGAGGAAGAAGATGAGGACACACAAGGAGATGGGGAGAGAAAGGTGGAGAGGGTTGCGAAGGGGGGGGAGGGAGGGGGGGGAGGGGGAATGGATGGGGGGGAAGGGGGGGCATGAGGATGGGAGTGGGGGAGGGGGAACATGAGTATGCGGGGGAGGGGGGGGGGGGGGCAGAAGGGGGAGGGGGCATGGAATATCTTTTTATGGTAGTGTTGTTATGGTGGAAAGGGGAAGGAGAGGGAGATACGAGGAAGTGCTTAGCGGAAGGGGAGATTGAGGTGCGATTGGGGGGGGTGAAAGGGTGTGTTAAGGGGGTGGTTGAGGGGGTGATGGGATGTGTGATTGGAGGTGTGTTAAGGGGTGATAAGGGGTATTGGGTGTGTGATTGGAGGTGTGTTAAGGGGTGATAAGGGGTGATTGGGTGTGTGATTGGAGGTGTGTTAAGGGGTAGGGTGATTGGGTGTGTGATTGGAGGTGTGTTAAGGGGTGATAAGGGGTGATTGGGTGTGTGATTGGAGGTGTTGGGTGTTATGTGGGTGTATAAGGGGTGGATTAGGTGTGTGATTGGAGGTGTGTTAAGGGGTGATATGGGTGTGTGATTGGAGGTGTGTTAAGGGGTGATAAGGGGTGATTGGGTGTGTGATTGGAGGTGTGTTAAGGGTGATAAGGGGTGATTGGGTGTGTGATTGGAAGTGTGTTAAGGGGTGATAAGGGGTGATTGGGTGTGTGATTGGAGGTGTGTTTAAGGGGTGATAAGGGGTGATTGGGTGTGTGATTGGAGGTGTGTTATGGGGTGATAAGGGGTGATTGGTGTGTGATTGGAGGTGTGTTAAGGGGTGATTGGTGTGTGATTGGAGGTGTGTTAAGGGGTGATAAGGGGTGATTGGGTGTGTGATTGGAGGTGTGTTAAGGGGTGATAAGGGGTGATTGGGTGTGTGATTGGAGGTGTGTTAAGGGGTGATAAGGGGTGATTGGGTGTGTGATTGGAGGTGTGTTAAGGGGTGATAAGGGGTGATTGGGTGTGTGATTGGAGGTGTGTTAAGGGGGGTGGTTGAGGGGGTGATGGGTGTGTTTTAAGGGGGGTGGTTGAGGGGGTGATGGGTGTAAGTAAGTAAGTAAGTAAGTACTGTAAGTAAGTAAATAAGTAAGTAAGTTTATTGCCATTACAACATCACCCAAAGAATATTGAATATATGAAACAAAAACATAATGATGGCACGGTCTGTGATTGAAAGTGTGTTAAGTGTGTTAAGGGTGATTGGGGGTGAAAAGGTGCGATTGAGGGGGTGATGGAGTGTGTTAAGGGGTGATAAGGGGTGATTGGGGGGTGATTGGGGGTGATAAAGGCGCGATTGAGGGGGTGATGGAGTGTGTTTTAAAGGGGTGATAAGGGGTGATTGGGGGGTGATTGCGGGTGATAAAAGGTGCGATTGAGGGGGTGATGGAGTGTGTTAAGGGGTGATAAGGGGTGATTGGGGGTGATAAAGGTGCGATTGAGGGGGTGATTTGGAGTGTGTTAAGGGGTGATAAGGGGTGATTGGGGGGTGATTGGGGGTGATAAAGGCGCGATTGAGGGGGTGATGGAGTGTGTTAAGGGGTGATAAGGGGTGATTGGGGGGTGATTGCGGGTGATAAAGGTGCGATTGAGGGGGTGATGGAGTGTGTTAAGGGGTTATAAGGGTGATTGGGGGATTGAGGGGGTGAAAGGGGGGTGTGTTGATTGGAAATGTGTTAAGGGGTGATTAGGGAGTGATTAGGGGGGTTCAGGTGCCCAGGTGTTTAAGGAAGTGATTACCTATTTATGTCTCCCCCCCTTCACCCCTTCACTCTTCTTCTTCCCCCTTCACCCCTTCACCCCCCCTCCCCCCCCCACAGGAATCCTTTACACACCTCACAAGGCCACAGGTGTCCAAGATCTTCCTCCACTTACCCCTCCAGAGGCCACCTGCCTTTTACCCCAAGTCACCACCCTCCACTTCCCCTCCTCCCACTTCACTTTACCCCCCCTCCCTCCCCCCTTCCACTTTTACCCCCCCCCTCCCCCCTTCCACTTTTACCCCCCCTCCCCCCTCACTTTACCCCTTCCTCCCCCTTCACTTTTCCCCCCCTCCCTCCCCCCTTCCACTTTTACCCCCCCTCCCTCCCCCCTCCCACTTTTACCCCCCTCCCACTATTACCTGTGTAGGGGGAGGGGTACCAAGGTTGTTGTTGTTGTTATTATCATTGTTTATAAGTCGTTCTTTGAATATAAACTCGCAAAGTCAGCCAGTCAGTCAGTCACTCAGTTAGTTAATTAGTCAGTTAGTCAGTTAATTAGTCAGTCAGTCAGTAAATCAGTTAGTCAATCAGTCAGTTCACTCAGTTAGTTAATTAGTCATTCAGTCAGTCAGTCAGTTAGTTAATTAGTCTGTCAGTCAGTCAGTCAGTCAGTAAATCAGTTAGTCAATCACTCAGTCAGTCTCTATCTTCTGGTTATCCCCATGTTTTTCAGAACTATGGAATGACAGAACTATGGAATGACAGAACTATGGAATGACAGAACTATGGAATGACAGAACTATGGAATGACAGAACTATGGATGACAGAACTATGGGATGACAGAACTATGGATGACAGACTAGATGACAGAACTATGGAATGACAGAACTATGGGATGACAGAACTATGGAATGACAGAACTATGGGATGACAGAACTATGGGATGACAGAACTATGGAATGACAGAACTATGGAATGACAGAACTATGGAATGACAGAACTATGGAATGACAGAACTATGGAATGACAGAACTATGGAATGACAGAACTATGGAATGACAGAACTATGGAATGACAGAACTATGGAATGACAGAACTATGGAATGACAGAACTATGGAATGACAGAACTATGGAATGACAGAACTATGGAATGACAGAGCTATGGAATGACAGACTATGGAATGACAGAACTATGGAATGACAGAGCTATGGAATGACAGAACTACGGGATGACAGAACTATGGAATGACAGAGCTATGGAATGACAGAACTATGGAATGACAGAACTATGGAATGACAGAACTATGGAATGACAGAACTATGGAATGACAGAACTATGGAATGACAGAACTATGGAATGACAGAACTATGGAATGACAGAACTATGGAATGACAGAACTATGGAATGACAGAGCTATGGAATGACAGAACTATGGAATGACAGAGCTATGGAATGACAGAACTATGGAATGACAGAACTATGGGATGACAGAACTATGGAATGACAGAACTATAGAATGACAGAACTATGGAATGACAGAACTATGGAATGACAGAACTATGGGAATGACAGAACTATGGAATGACAGAACTATGGAATGACAGAACTATGGAATGACAGAACTATGGGAATGACAGAAACTATGGAATGACAGAACTATGGGAATGACAGAAACTATGGAATGACAGACTATGGAATGACAGAACTATGGAATGACAGAGTATGGAATGACAGAACTATGGAATGACAGAATATGGATGACAGAAACTATGGAATGACAGAACTATAGAATGACAGAACTATGGAATGACAGAACTATGGAATGACAGAAACTATGGAATGACAGAACTATGGAATGACAGAACTATGGAATGACAGAATATGGAATGACAGAACTATGGAATGACTAACTATGGAATGACAGAACTATGGAATGACAGAACTATGGAATGACAGAACTGTGGAATGACAGAACTATGGAATGACAGAAATATGGAATGACAGTAGAAGATTCAATTGTCTATTTTCTATATATTTTACTGTAATACCTTGTTGATTTATACCCAATAATGACTCGTTTTTGCTCAAAGTGTGATGTGTCTTTGTTCAACACGGAAATAAGCCCATTGATGGAATAAGTAAAAATAATGAGCTGTGGATAAAAATTATAATTAGGTAAATGCAAATTAGGAGATAAAGGTAATTGGTGTGTGAAAGAGGAGGAGGGAGGGGGAAGGAAGGAAGGAAGGAAGGAAGGAGGAAGGAAATGAAGAAGGAAGGAAGGTAGGAAGGAAATGAAAGAAGGGAAGGAAGGAGGAAGGAAAGTGAGAGAAAGAGGGGAAGGAAGGAAGGGAAGGAAGAGAGGGGTGAGAGGGTAAGAGGAAGGAAGGAAGGAAGGAAGGAAGGAAGGAAGGGAAGGAAGGAAGGGAAGGAAGAGAAGGAAGGAAATGAAAGAAGGGAAGGAAGGTAGGAAGGAAATGAAGAGGGGAAGAAGGAGGAAGGGAAAGGGAAGGAAGGAAGGAAGGAAGGAGAGATGGTGAGAGATAAGAGGAAGGAAGGAAGGAAGGAAGGAAGGAAGGAAGGAAATGAAAGAAGGGAAGGAAGGTAGGAAGGAAATGAAAGAGGGGAAGGAAGGAAGGAAGGAAGGAAGGAAATGAAAGAGGGGAAGGAAGGAAGGAAGGAAGGAAGGAGAGAGGGTGAGAGATAAGAGGAAGGAAGGAAGGAAGGAAGGAAGGAAATGAAAGAAGGGAAGGAAGGTAGGAAGGAAATTAAAGAGGGGAAGGAAGGAAGGAAGGAAGGAAGGAAGGAAGGAAATGAAAGAGGGGAAGGAAGGAAGGAAGGAGAGAGGGTGAGAGATAAGAGGAAGGAAGCAAGGAAGGAAGGAAGGAAGGAAGGAAGGAAGGCAATTAAAGAGGTGAAGGAAAGGTAGGAAATAAAAGAGGGAAGGGAGAATAGATGAGAAAAGTGACCAATTAAGGTGATATTGGCACAGATGGCCACTAAATACATTGAATGTATTTAAATACTAAATACTAAATACTTGGGAGAAATGTATTTAAATACTAAATACTAAATACATTTTACGAATGTATTTAAATACTAAATACTAAGTACATCAATTGTATTTAAATACATTTGTAAATACATTTTAAATACACACAAATTTTAACATGTTCGAAAAAAATGAATTTCCTTAGGATTTCCTTAGATTTTGGGTTTCCTTAGAAATTTCCTTCTCAGGCCTAAATTTACTTGAAATCAGGTTATTTCCATGCCAGTGGAAACACTGGTTCACTGTAACATCAGGGTTGCCAGATAGTTGGCCGGGTTTATGGCCAAATTATTATTATTTTTTTTTTTTACATAACGAAGGATTGGCCAAGGGCACAACAAAAATAGGTAACATAAAGCCCGCTTAGTTGCCAGTCCTTACAAAGAAGACAGTAAGAGAATAAAAATAAAGAGGGGTGTGCCAATTTAGTTCGGAGAGTGTCTTGTTACTCTTCTCTTGAAAAGATTTAAGTCGTAGGAAAGTGGAAAAGTAGAAATAGGAAGAGAGTTCCAGAGTTTACCAGTGAAAGGGATGAAAGAGTAAAGATACTGATTAACTCTTGCATTAGGAAGATGGACAGAATAGGGATGAGAATGAGTAGAAAGTCTTGTGCAGCGAGGCCGCGGGAGGGGGGGAGGCATGCAGTTAGCCAGTTCAGAAGAGCAGTGAACGGTAGAAGATAGCAAGAGAAGCAACATTCCGGCGGTGATTTAAAGATTGAAGACAGTCAGTCAGAGGAAGGGAGTTGATGAGACGAAACGCTTTTGAGTCAACTCTGTTTAGGAGAGCTGTATGAGTGGATCCTCCCCAAACATGTGAGACATACTCCATACATGGGCGGATAAGGCCCCTGTACAGAGCAAGCAACTGGGAGGGAGAAAAAAAAGGACGCATACGCCACAGGACACCTAACTTCTTAGAAGCTGTTTTAGCAAGAGTTGAGAAGTGAGATTTCCAGTTCAGATTTTTAGTAAAGGATAGTCCTAGAATGTTCATTGTAGAAGGAGATAGTTGAGTGTCATTGAAGAAGAGGGGATAGTTATCTGGTAGGTTTTGTCGGGTAGATAGGTGAAGAAATTGGGTTTTTGAGGCATTGAACAAGACAAGGTTTGCTTTGCCCCAATCATAAATTATCGAAAGATCAGAAGTTAGGCGCTCGGTGGCATCTCTCCGTGAATCACTTAGTTCTTGTTGAGTTGGGCGTCTAAAAAAAGACTTCGAAAAATGCAGGGTAGAATCATCAGCGTAGGAGTGGATAGGGCTTTGAGTTAGACAAAGATGATCATTAATGAATAATAGAAAGAGAGTGGGTGATAGGACAGAACCCTGGGGAACACCACTATTGATAGATTTAGGAGAAGAACAATGTCCGTCTACAGTAGCTGCAATAGAACGGTTTGAAAGGAAACTTAAGATGAAGGTACAGAGAGAATGATAGAAACCGAATGAGGGTAGTTTGGAAATTAAAGATTTGTGCCAGACTCTATCAAAAGCTTTTGATATGTCAAGGACAACAGCAAAAGTTTCACCGAAACCCCAAAAGGAGGATGACCAAGATTCAGTTAGGAAAGCTAGAAGATCGCCAGTAGATCGCCCTTTACGGAAACCGTAGTAACGATCAGATAGAAGATTGTGAGCAGATAGATGCTTAAGAATCTTTTTATTAAGTATAGATTCAAAAACTTTAGAAAGGTAGGAAGTCAAAGCTATAGGACGGTAGTTTGAAGGATTAGAACGATCACCCTTCTTAGGAACAGGTTGGATGTGAGCAAACTTCCAGCAAGAAGGAAAGGTGGAAGTAGATAGACAAAGACGGAAAAGTTTGACCAGGCAGGGTGCAAGCACAGAAGCACAGTTTTTGAGAACAATAGGAGGGACTCCGTCAGGACCGTAAGCCTTCCGAGGATCTAGACCAGAAAGGGCAAAGAAAACATCATTATGAAGGATCTTAATAACAGGCATAATATAGTCAGAGGGTGGAGGAGAAGGAGGAACAAGCCCTTCATCAACCAGAGTGGAATTTTCAGCAAAGGTTTGAGCAAAGAGTTCAGCTTTATAAATAGATGAGACAGCTGTGGAGCCATCTGGGTGAAGCATAGGAGGGAAAGATGAAGAAGAAAAATTGTTAGAGATGTTATTTGCTAGATGCCAGAAGTCAAAAGTCAACTGATAAAAAAGTATTTAAAATTTTATATTATATGTATTTAAATACAATGTATTTAAATACTCATAAAAAGTATTTAAATACTGTATTTAAATACATGACAACCAGTGTATTTATAAATACATTTCTAAATACACAAATGTATTTAAATACGTATTTAAATACAATTGTATTTAAATACTCCCCAGCTCTGGATATTAGCAGATCAAATCCCTCTATCTTTTTATTCTCTCCTTTTTTGTGTCTATCTGTGTCTATTCATGCGTTCACTTTTCTTTCTGTCTGTGAAACTTTATTTTGCTTGCTAGTCTGCCTGTTCTTGTGTCTGCCTGTCTGTTAATCTACTTACCATGCATCCATCTGTCTGTCTGCCTATCTCGTTCTGTCTATATGCCTCTCTGTTTAACTGTTTTTTTGTCTTGATATTGGACTTTCACCTTCCTCAGTCAGTCAGTCATCAGTCAGTCAGTCAATAAGTCAGTCAGTCAATAAGTCAGTCAGTCAGTTAGTCAGTTAGTCAGTCAGTAAGTCAGTAAATTAGTTAGTTAATCAGTCAGTCAGTCAGTCAGTCATCAATCAGTCAGTCAGTCAGTATCTTCTGGTTCTCCTTATGTCTTTCAGAACTATGGACTGACAGCAGAACCATCAATTGTCTGTCTGTGTGTGAAACCTCCGTGGCGCCGCGCTATTTGTTTAACTTTTACCCAACGCAAGGACAGAGAGAAGAGAGAGAGGAAGAGAGAGAGAGAGAGAGAGAGAGAGAGAGAGAGAGAGAGAGAGAGAGAGGTTACAGAGACGAATGAGGAAAAAAATGGTTTTGGTAAGAGAAGGCACATGGGAAGAAGAGAGAGAGAGAGAGAGAGAGAGAGAGGAGAGGAGGAGAGGAGAGAGAGAGAGAGAGAGAGAGAGAGAGAGGAGAGAGAGAAGGACGAATGAGGAAAAAAATGGTTTTGGTAAGAGAAGGCACATGGGAACAGAGAGAGAGAGAGAGAGAGAGAGAGAGAGAGAGAGAGGAGAGAGAGAGAGGAGAGAGAGAGAGAGAAGAGAGAGAGAGAGGAGAGGAATGAGGAGGAAAAAATTGTAGTGGTAAGAGAAGGCACATGGGAATATAAAAAAAGAGTGAGAGGAAATAGAGAAGGAAGGGAGGGAGGGAGGGCTTAGTAAATAAATTTCTTTCTTTCCTTCTTTCTCCTCCATCTTTTTCACCACCACCATCACCAGAATCACCACCATCACCATCTTCACCATCTTCACCATTCTCGTCTGTGGCCATTCAACTTCCTAAGATCTAGAGTTGCCAAATGAAAGGAGAGAGAGAGAGAGAGAGAGAGAGAGAGAGAGAGAGAGAGAGAGAGAGAGGAGAGAGAGAGAGAGAGAGAGTATTATAGTTGGGTGGAAGGGAGAGGCGGGGTGTGTGTGTGTGTGTGTGTGTGTGACGTCATGGTGTGAGTCACTGGCGCGGTATGTGGTAATGTTTGGAGTAATTTGTATGTTTCCCATGTAAGCACGTACGTCAGGTGTGAGTGTGTGTGTGTGTGTGTGTGTGTGTACGTGTGTGTGTGTGTGTGTGTGGTGGTGTGTGTGTGGTGTGTGTGTGTGTCGTCAATTGGAACCGTGCGTTGGTTCTGTAACGCTAAAAGAGAGAGAGAGAGAGAGAGAGAGAGAGGAGAGAGAGAGAGAGAGAGAGAGAGAGAGAGAGAGAGAGAGTGTTGACCTAGAATTCAATAATAGCAACTTTATCCCTTTGAAACTAACGATGCCATTGTGCTTTGAACTCTCACACACACACACACACACACACGAAGGACAAAAGGAGAAAACGAAGGACGTAAATCTATCATAACAAAGGCAAAAAAAGGAACAGTAGGATGACTTTTATCACCATCAAAGGCACTATTTTCACCTCTATAGTTAGTGTATCACAGGGACTCGCGTGGTGGCGGGAAATGGCGGGAAAGTTAGCGGGATATTCGGCGGAAAATGGGCGGGAAAATGGGGAGGATAGTTGGCGGGAAAATGGGGAGGATAGTTGGCGGGAAAATGGGGAGGATAGTTGGCGGGAAAATGGGGAGGATAGTTGGCGAGAAAATGGCCGGAATAGTTGGCGGGGAAACTGAAAACTGGCGGAATAGTTGGCGGGAAATGGGCGGAATAGTTGGCGGGAAAACTGAAAGCTGGCGGAATAGTTGGCGGGAAAACTGAAAGCTGGCGGAATAGTTGGCGGGAAAACTGAAAACTGGCGGAATAGTTGGCGGGAAAATTGGGAGGATAGTTGCCGGGAATTTGGCGGGAAAGGGGAAAGAGGTAAAGGAGTCTATAGTTGGATATTTCGCAACTCGTCAAGGCTAGAAGGAAAAAGTATTGCTAGTTGTGTTGTTTGATAATTGTGTTGTTAGTGGTGGTGGTGGTGGTGGTGTTCTAGTTTATGGTGGTGATTGTGGTGATGATTATGGTGGTGTTGCTATTATTACCAGTCATGTGTTGATGATTGATTTATTGATTTATTTATGTTGTATGTTACGTATATAGTGTTATCTATTGGTTGTATTTATGTTATCTTTCTGTTGCTACGTTACTTTGTTTTTCATGTCTTTGCTTTATCATAACTCTCATTAACAGTAATTCATCTTTTTGTTAACGTGATTTCATGATTCATTTTTTCTTTCTGTCGGTATTTCCACATCCTGTTCATGACATCTCACGTTCTCCTCCCTGTCCTCTAACTCTATATCACCATACTTTCACTGTATCTATAAACCCAATCTATCTATAAACTCAAACTATAAATTATCTATCTATCTGTCAAATATCTATCCAAAGACTACTGTATACGAGTAGTCTTTGATCTATCCTTCAAACATCTATCAAATATCTATCTCAAACTATAAACTATCTATCTATCTATCAAATATCTATCCAAAGACTACTGTGTAGAGTAGTCTTTGATCTATCCTTCAAACATCCATCAAATATCTATCTCAAACTATAAACTATCTATCAAACTACCTATAAACTATATATATCTCAATCTATCTATATACTCAGCCATGTTTCATCCTAGACTACACAAGTTTCATCTACACTACTATACACGTTTCTTTAGTATCACTCTTCCTCGCCCCGGACAGACACACAGATACACACGTTTCGCTTCAGAAGTTCAGACACCCGCCGTTTCACCTCAAGCTCTTCATATTTCGTCACCGTCATTCCTTCCCGTTTCCTTCCCCCCCTTCCCCCCTCTTCCCACCACGCATTGTTCTCATCATTTGCAGGGGCTGAATTCACACCAAAATCCCCCTTCACCCCCCTCTTACCCGCTCAAAGGATTGTTGTGTTCAGGGCTGAAGGTCATTGCCAGCCTGTAAACAATACCTTTTTTAGGCGTCAAGGCTGGAGACGAAGGTAATTAGTATGACTTGAAGGAGGAGGAGGAGGAGGAGGAGGATTACATAGGATTACATAGGAATAACAGACACCAGGAGACCTAATGGTCCATGACGAGGGTATCTGCTGAACTACATACAACTAACTATCAACTACATGTAAGAAAACAGTTGGAAAATGATACTATGTCCCTAAAGAAGATAGGAACATGGAAGTTACGTAGTGAAGAATGATAGGATATGAAATTACTAACTACAACTACCACTACCACTACAACTAATCGATACGGGGGACTAAATATGAATTCGCAGGGCACTATCAATGCCCATTTGCTTTACAGTGCGCGTCAAGTCTGTTTTTAAATGTAGTTATTGTGCTGGCTTCGACAACATTTGCTGGTAACTTGTTCCATCGCTCAACGACTCTAACATTGAAATAATTTTTACGGAGATCTGTGATGCAACGTTGACCGTTTAGTTGTAAACCATTATTTCTTGTTATCACTTGAGGAGAAAGCTCGAATAGGTTCTCTTGATTAATGACATCAAATCCTTTTAGGATCTTAAAGGTTTCTATCAAGTCCCCACGGATTCTACGATCCTTTAAGGAAAACATATTAAGTTTCCGCAGTCTCTCTTCATAAGATGAATTTCGCAGAGATGGAATTTGTTTGGTTGCTCTTCTTTGCACTGATTCCAATTTGGCTTGATCTTTTACGAAACAGGACGACCAGAATTGAACGGCATATTCTAAGTGCGGCCTAACCAAGGACGTGTATAATTGTGTCATTACTTTCGGAGTTTTATGTTCAAAGTTGCGTTTAATGAAGCCCAACATCATATTCGCCTTTTTACTGGCAGCTAGGCAATGCGGACTGGTTTTAAGATCGTTACTGATGATGACACCTAAATCTTTTTCCTGCTGTACTTCAGTTAGCGATTTATTTTGCATTTGATAGTTATATTTTAGGTTATCGTTGCCTATATGCATTACTTTACATTTATCGGAATTGAATTTTAATAGCCATTTATCACTCCAATCTGATAGTTTGTCGAGATCACGTTGTATGAGTTCGCAGTTTTCTCTAGTATATGCTTTACCGCCTAATTTGGTGTCATCTGCAAATTTCGATATTTTAGATACAAGTCCGCAGTCCAGATCATTGATATATATCAGAAAAAGAGTAGGACCCAAGACCGAGCCCTGAGGCACCCCACTAGTAACATCTAACCAATCAGATGCCTCGCCATTTATTACTACCCGTTGTTTGCGATTTGAAAGCCAATCGCCAATCCATGAACATAATTGCTCTCCTAAGCCATGTGCCCTTAGCTTGGTCAAAAGTCGCTTATGGGGAACTGTATCGAAGGCTTTCTGAAAATCAAGGTATATTACATCCGAGGGAATTTTAGCGTCCCAGTTTGAATAAATGACATTAAAAAAATCGAGTAGGTTTGTTAAGCAGGATCTTTTATTTCGAAATCCATGCTGGGAGTTTAGTATTGAGTTATTTTCATCGAGAAAAGACACAATTTTATCCCGCAATATTTTCTCAAATAGTTTAACAATCACGGACGTTAGACTAATTGGGCGATAATTACTTGCGAGGCTCTTACTCCCTTTCTTGAATATCGGTGTAACATTAGCTAATTTCCACGAGGAGGAGGAGGAGGAGGAGGAGGAGAAGAAGAAGAAGAAGAAGAAGGAAGAAGAAGAAGAAGAAGAAGAAGAAGAAGAAGAAGAAAAACGACAGAAGAAAAAAATAAAATAATGAAGAACGGGAAGAAGGAGAAGAAAGAAGAAAAATGAACAGTAAGAAGGAGAAAAATAGAAAAGCAAGAAGAACAGCAAGGAGAAGAACAAGCAGAACCAGACATTGAATAAGAATAGCTTCGTGGAAAAGGATAAAGAAAAAAAAACCCTGTTGAGAATATCCCATTAGTCAAAGCCTTATAAGGAAAGCAGCAGGTTCTTGGAAGTGAGACAAGCAAACCTTCTGTCAACACCACAAACCCAAGACAGGAAACATTGCCTTGTGGGAGAGAGGGAAAAAAAGAGACATAAGAATCCCTTGCTGAACACCATATAAGGGAGATGATATGACACTTTAAAAATACATGGTAACAAAGACAATGCTTGGGAAACACTTGGAACACTTTATAAACAACGATAGCCCAAAACAACACTTGAAACACACTTTATACACAACGATAGCCCTAAACAACACTTGAAACACTTTATAAACCACGATAGCCCAAAACAACACTTAAAACACACTTTATAAACCACGATAGCCCAAAACAACACTTAAAACACACTTTATAAACCACGATAGCCCAAAACAACACTTAAAACACACTTTATAAACCACGATAGCCCAAAACACACTTTATAAACCACGATAGCCCAAAACAACACTTGAAACACTTTATAAACCACGATAGCCCAAAACAACACTTAAAACACACTTTATAAACCACGATAGCCCAAAACAACACTTGAAACACACTTTATAAACCACAATAAACCAAAACAACACTTGAGAAACGCTTGAAACACACTTTATAAACCACGATAGCCGAAGATAACACTTAAGAAACACTTAAAACTTTATAAACCACGATAACCGAAGACAACACAAGATAAACATGAAACACACCTCAGAGAAAACACACACATACACACATACACACACACGCACACCCACATAATGATAACAATGATAACAATAACGCCAACACTAATGATACATAATGATAACAATGATAACTAATAATGATAACAATACTTTAAAACACACACTTCTTTATAGGGACTGGCAACTAGCTGGCGTGTTGGAACTTTTTTTTTGCTTTATCCTTTGAATGTAAAAAAAAAAACTCACTTAAAAGGAATAAAAAAGCAACGATATATAAATTATAGGATAACTAACCAACATTGAATCTAGGAAAATAACAACACCAACTTAGCCAGGAAATACCCCTCAACCCACCACCACCACCACCACCACCACCACCACCACCACCACCACCATCACCACCACCACCACTTGCAACCCCCGTAACACAATCTTCCCGGCTACCACATTCACGGATTCCTTGCTGTTCTTCTTTCTTTTTTCTTCTTTCTCCTGTTTACTGTTATTCATATTTCTTCTTCTTTCTTCTCCTACATCCTGTTCTTCACTCTTCTTTCTTTATCTTCATTCTACTTCTTTCTTCTCCTACATCCCGTTCCTCACTCTTCTTTCTTTATCTTCATTCTACTTCTTTCACTTCTTTATTTCCTTCTTCTTTACCTTTTTCTTTTTCTTCTTCATTCACTTTTTTATTTCATTCTACTTTTTTCTTCTTCTTCTTCTTCTCCCTCCTACCACATTCACGGATCCCCAGCTTAAGAAACCCTCCCGGCGCACCACCAGGTAAAGCCGCTCCGTGTACCGAATTCCAGCAGTTTCATAATAAGGACATTCCCGCAAATCATAAAATACATCAGAAAAATACAAAACGAAAAAAATTAAATAATCGCAATATCTTAACTCCTTCACACCCAGATCTTTCCTTTACTATAAAAAATCGTCTGTTGTTAGCCATAAAAGTACGAATATTAACTAAATATACCAAATTAGCTAGTCGAAAAGGATACTAAACAGGTCATAGCTATAAAATATTGCTTATAGTCTCTAAAAATCGTCGAATGGTACCCAGATTACAATGGAAATTACGTTCTGGGCCTCAAGGGGTAAAAAAAAAACCACATTCCAGAAATTCAGGAAATATCAAATAAAACTGAAAATTACAAAACTCAGAGAAAAAAAATCTAAAAATTGCTAAAGAGTGATAAAAAAAATACACAATGACCAACTCACTACCACAAAATGGATGGTTTTGTTTGGTATTTCTAACCCTCAAGGACAACATGACTTTGGGAAAACACAACGAGGACAGATTGGTGACCTCTTGTGGTGTTTTATTTTTGTGTTTATCAATTTATTTATAGACTGTGTTTTGTTGAATGTGATGGTGTATAAGGTAATATCATTTTTTTTTTTTTTTTTTTTCCTTGCTTTTTTATTGTCATTTTTATTTAACAAGGCTAAATTTATGACCTTTTGTGGTGTTTTATTTTTGTGTTTATTTATTTATTTATAGACGTGTTTTCTTGGATGTGATGGTGTATAAGGTAATATCATTTTTTTTTTTTTTTTTTCTTGCTTTTTTATTATAATTTTTATTTAACAAGGCTGAATTTATGACCTTGTGGTGTTTTATTTTTGTCTTTATTTATTTTGAACATATTTTCTTGTATGTGTTGGTGCATTAGCTATTACCGTTTTTATTTATTTATATTTTCTTGCTTTTTTATTATCATTTTTATTTAACAAGGCTGAATTTATGACCTTGTGGTGTTTTATTTTTGTCTTTATTTATTTTGAACATATTTTCTTGATGTGATGGCGCATTAGCTATTACAATATTTATTTTATTTATAGTTTCTTTCTTTTTTATTATCATTTTTATTTAACAAGGACAAATTTATGACATTTTGTGGTGTTTTATTTTTGTCTTTATTTATTTTGAACATATTTTATTGATTGTGATGGTGTATTAGCTATTACAATATTTATTTTATTTATAGTTTCTTTCTTTTTTATTATCATTTTTATTTAACAAGGACAAATTTATGACATTTTGTGGTGTTTTATTTTTGTCCTTATTTATTTTGAACATATTTTTGATTGTGTTGGTGTATAAGGTATTACAATTGTTCTTTGTAATATCTTTTATATCCTTTTTATTATAACTTCCTTCTGGAGTAGTTATACAGTATATCTATTTTGTGGCAGTGAGTTGATGATTTTGTCTGTTTTTATATCAATCTTTTGTCATTTTTGTGATTTTTTTTTTAAATGTTGTATTTTTCTGTTTTGTTTGATATTTTATGATTTGCCGGAATATCTTTTTTTGTATATTTTTTTATGATATTGCGTTTTTACTATATAATTTTTTTCTTCATAAATTATTCTCTCTCTCTCTCTCTCTCTCTCTCTCTCTCTCTCTCTCTCTCTCTCTCTCTCTCTCTCTCTCTCTCTCTCTCTCTCTCTCTCTCTCTCTCTCCTTCTCTTAACAAAACATTAGTGAAACCTACGTAAATTTCCACACTTCCTTATTTACCTCCACCCACTCCTCCTCCTCCTCTCCTCCTCCTCCTCCTCTCCTCCTCCTCCTCCTCCTCCTCCTCTCCTCCTCCTCCTCCTCTTCTTCCTCCTCCACAAACTAACCCACCAATAACATAACTAACCACACATAGTTACAATGACTATCTTTAATTTGCTTTAGTACCTAAGTCCATTTACTCCTGTTTGTACAATG
>JACEEZ010010553.1:132500-135000 GCA_016584305.1 Chionoecetes opilio
ACTATCGTGGAGACATCTTGGAGTTTCTGAAAGGCGTTGCACATAACCTTCATTAAACTAAGCTTTAAATAAAATACAATGAAAAAGTAGTTTATGTCTGCCTTAATTTTTAAACCTGGTTTTTAACCCTGGGACCATTTTGGTTGTCTGGAAAGTAAAGCAATAAAATGAAAGCTTTTAAAACATGTTGTATGCATTATTACCCTTCATCATTTGTGGGTGGAACTTTCTTGGGTGTAAATTTACATAGGTGAAATTTTCTTGGGTTGAATTTTCTGGGTTGAATTTTCGTTGGTAGAATTTTGTTGGGTGGAATTTTCTGCACACCACTACTACTACTACTACTACTTACTACTACTACTACTACTACTACTACTACTACTACTACTACTACTACTACTACTACTACTACTACTACTACTACTACTAGCTACTACTACTACAAGAGTCATTAACCCTTAACCATTAACCTTAAATGTGAAGGAAAATGAAAAGCTCTTTATTGCTGTTTTTGTTTGATTCATGACCGATTACAGACCACCACATAACTACCAATCATTGCTGGCGGCAGTGACCACCTGGCAAAAAGAAACCTGGCCAGTAAACCTGAAATTGACCACATTAACAAAAAGATAAGAAGTCATTAAAAAGATTAAAAAAACAGAAAAGTATTATTATTGTTGTAGTTGCTATTAGTTGAAGCCGCGTTGGTTAGGAAGTTAATTAGTTAGACTTGTGATGGTGAGAGTAGTGGTGGTGGTGGTGGTGGTGGTGGTTGGGTGAGGTTGGTTATAAAAAAAGAAGAAAAAAGCTTAATTATTATCGTTGTTGCTATTAGTTGAAGCCGCGTTGATTAGGATGTTAGTTAGTTAGACTTGTGATAGTGATAGTAGTGGTGGTTGTGGTGGTGGTGGTGGTGGTTGGGTGAGGTTCAGTATGTGGTTCGTTGGAGTCCTTCCTCGTAATGGTGGTGGTGGTGGTGGTGGTGTGGTGGTGGTGGTGGTTGTGATGGTGTTGGTGGTGGTGGTTGGGTGAGGTTCAGTATGCGGTTCGTTGGAGTCCTTCCTCGTAATGGTGGTGGTGTGGTGGTGTGGTGGTGGTGGTGCTAGGGCTGCATTACCTCCGCCACAAATAGTCCCACGCTGACCAACACACCTGAGCCGCCGGGACAAAGGTGTGCATTGTAGTCTATTTTTTTAACAAGGCAAAAATTCCATGCTATCTTAAGGTCGCATGTTTAAAATGATGCCTATGTTTACCTGATAATAGGGTTAACTATGATAAAATACAGCTGAAATTTAGAAGAAGTGTAGTATTCCCTTCTCCTGGCATCAAATAGCAGACAGTATGCAGCAAGGGGTCAGGATTTTTTGCCTCGTTAAAAAAAATAGACTATAGTATCATTGCTATTATTACTACCGCTGCAATGGAGGTTGTGTTTTACCCTTGGGCTGTGTGTGTGTGTGTGTGTGTGTGTATGTGTGTGTGTGTGTGTGTGTGTGTGTGTGTGTGTGTGTGTGTGTGTGTGTGTGTGTGTGTGTGTGTGTGTGTGTGTGTGTGTGTGTGTGTGTGTTTGCAGGATTACGCAAAAACGAATGATCAGATTTGCATGAAAATTTTACCAGATATGCGTCTTGTGTCAATTTAGTGATGATTAACTTTTGGAGGTGTAAGAGTATCAGTAATGCAAGTCTATAAAATTATGTTTATTAGAAATCGTTTTGTAATTCTCTCGTTTGTGTGTGTGTGTGTGTGTGTGTGTGTGTGTGTGTGTGTGTGTGTGTGTGGTGTGTGTGTGTGTGTGTGTGTGTGTGTGTGTGTGTCTTGGCGGAAGTGATTATTATGATTGCAATTATTATATCGTCCATGTCATTATTTTTGTTATTGATAATGACAATGTTATTTATTATTGTTATCATTATCGTCATTATAACATCATCATTATCTGTGTGAGAGATTCGAACCGTCACAACTCAACTTATGCCTACAAATGGTTCACGTGAAAGCAAGTTACGACCCAGAGTCAGGTTCATCCGTTTTGCCAACACCTCGCAATGAACAACACAAAGGGAAAGTCGAATTACATCACCCTGCTGCTCTGACCTTCATCGCTTAAACATGACTACAGTTTTACTGCAGCAGGCGCGGATCTAAGTTCCAAGGTGCAGCTTTAAGACTATTGTGGGATTACACCGAGGACACACACACACACACACACACACACACACACACACACACACACACTCATAAGATTCAGACCCTAACCTTTCTTTGCTGTAATATGGGATTTACCGTACGTAGATAACAGTAAAGTCGCCACCTGCAGTCAAGTCGCCAGCCGCCATATATTACGAATTATAGCATTACTACTGATTTGTATGTGCCACTGAAGATGATACACAGTAGTTTATATCATGACTGTTTAATCTACCCTGTTTCAGCGTTGTTTTATGCTTTGTAGCTGCGAGTATAGACGGTTTCAAATTTCGCTACGCGTTTT
>JACEEZ010010553.1:140000-160000 GCA_016584305.1 Chionoecetes opilio
TTGTCTAAGGGGTTTTTTTCCAGGGTTTTTGTGTAGGGGTTTTGTGTAGGGGTTTTGTGTAGGGGTTTTGTGTAGGGGTTTTGTCCAAGGTTTTTTTTTTCTAAAGGGGGTTAGTCGAAGGGAGTTTCGTCCAATGAGGTTTTTTGTCCTGGGGGTTCTGGTTAAGGGAGGTTTTGATTAGGGGGGGTTTTGTCATTGGGGAGTTTTTTTTTCTGGTCCCATGCAGGGTCTGCTTTCCAAAATCTTCAATAACGTGCATCTTTGAATAGCTACCTTAGATATAATTATGTGTATTTGTATATGTATTGAATGAACATAGGTCCGTTAACATGATACAGTCCTGGGCAAGTATTTATAAAGCTTCTAAGCAACTCATAGCACCTCATAGCAACTCATAGCAACTCATAGCAACTCATAGCAACTCATAGCAACTCATAGCAACTCCTACCTAGCAACTCACAGCAACACCCGAGCTAACTCCTAGGAACTCTTAAACTTAGGAGTTGCTAGGAGTTGCTAAGAAGCTTTATAAATACCTGTCCTGGTGCTTACCCTGGGCACAATGAGCATGGCCTTGAGGTTGGAGCGGTACACAGTGGCAATGATGAGTGAGATGAGGAGCCACAGAGCCGCCAGCACCCGCACCGCCTCCCCGCCACTCAGGTCCCTCACAGCTATACACACACACACATATAAGTCGGTGTATTGTAGAGACTTATCTGGGATGAGTTAAATGGTACGTCCAGTTTTGTACACATTTATTTATAAGTCCAATAAGGAACATAGAATATTTACAACCAGATATATAGTGAACACCGCCAGGGAGTTTATTAGGAGCGCTTGAGAGGTGGTCACAAACACACCCAAGATTAACTGACTATCTATTATAATTATTAAAACTACTATTGAACATACTACTATTAAACCTATTACTATTGAAAGTCAATTAGTCTAGAACACACCTGTAAATGCTCTGTTCTCTCTCTCTCTCTCTCTCTCTCTCTCTCTCTCTCTCTCTCTCTCTCTCTCTCTCTCTCCTCTCTCTCTCTCTCTCTCTCTCTCTTCTCTCTCTCTCCTCTCTCTCCTCTCTCTTCTCTCTCCTCTCCTCTCTCTCTCTCTCTCTCTCTTCTCTCTCTCTCTCTCTCTCCTCTCTCTCTCTCTCCCTCATACTTTAATAATCATTTATTGGATTATTTGTTTCTAGTATTCTCTATTATTATTATTATTATTTCATTCTTTCAGTCAGACAGTCAGTCAGTCAGTTAGTCAGTCTTTCAGTCAGTCAGTCATCACGTCGCAGTAGTCGTACGTCCATTGCTTTTTTTCCCTCCCCATAGATTCTTCCTCCCTCCCTCATTTTCTCACTTTTGTCTTTTTTAATTATTCGCTTTACGCATACCACCTCACTCACTCACTCACTCACTCATCACTCACTCACTCACTCACTCACTCACTCACTCACTCACATCACTCACCACACTCAACTTATGCACTCACTTAATCACTCACTCACTCACTCACTCACGCACTCACTTACATCACTCACTCACTCACTCACTCACTCACTCACTCACTCACATTCACTCACTCACTCACTCACTCACTTCATCACTCACGCACTCACTTAATCACTCACTCACTCTCACTCACGTTGCTTAGTATTCGCTCTGTAGCCCACACAATCCACATCAGAAATACTGAGGCCATACAATGAGAGGTGATGGAGGAGAGATATGAGGCTCTGATCAGCCAGCATTACGGCACCCTGCAAACGTTAACAACGCACATACAAAAATTTTCATTAATCACGTGCATGATTATAGCATCATCACTATGGCGAGTAGCGTTTTTGTGTATATGTTGTCTTGTCGTAGTGTAATCTCGTGTGTGTGTGTGTGCGTGGTGTGAGTTCCACTGAGGGGGGCGTAGTGGTGGGGGAAGGAAGAGGCGGCAGAGCAAACGCATGCCGTTCACAGTAAAGAAACCTCACACAGGGAAACGTTCATACACTACATGATATTCCATCATACCAGTAGTGTGTGTGTGTGTGTGTGTGTGTGTGTGTGTGTGTGTGTGTGTGTGTGTACCTGAGGCGTGGGCGTCGTGGTGTGGGCGTGAGGGCGTGCAGAGCAAAGCATGCGTATCACCAGGGAGAAAGCGAACACACTCCCCACCCTGTTGGAGACACACCGTTGCTGGAGTCATGTATCCACATCCATCCATCCACCACCCATCCATCATTCATCCACCCATCATCCTCCATCCATCGCATCCATCCATCATCCATCCATCCATCCATCTCATCCATCCATCCATCCATCATCCATCCATCCATGCATCCATCCATCCATCCATCCTTCCATCCATCCATCCATCATCCATCCATCCATCCATCCATCCATCCATCCATCATCCATCCATCCATCCATCCATCCATCCATCCATCCATCCTTCCATCCATCCATCCATCATCCATCCATCCATCCATCCCTCTATCCATTCATCCATACATTTGTCTATCTGTTTATCCATAATCAATCCGTCAACCAAATTATCTATCTATCTTTTTTTTTTTAATGTGTATCTGTCTACCTACCTGTCTGTCTGTCTATCTATATCTAACTAATATCTATTTATGTCTATTCAACTACCCATATATTCACCGTCTGTCTTATACTCATGATACTTAGGTAGAATTCATATCAGTGCGAGTTTCATATCAAGTTTTTCCATATCAAGCACACCACACACCAACCCCACGTACTCACCGTGGTGTAGGAAGTACTCCGTGGTGTAGGGGACAGCACGCTCGGTCACAACCGAGAAGTCCCGGTCGATCCCCCGCGAGCGAAACAGCATGGGTGTTTCCTTAAAACCCGAGCGCCTGTCCACCCAGCAGTAATGGGTACCCGGGGGTTAGCCGGGGTTTGTGACCTGCTCTCCGGGTGGAGGCTTCGGCCAACACAAGCACTAAGGGTGACATAAAAATTTGATATGGAGACGGGCACACGAGCATTGCTCTGGCCCTGTAAATACAACTAGATGAATACAACTAGATGAATACACACACACACACACACACACACACACACACACACACACACACACACCACACTGAACTTTCTTATGAGGAAAGGTTGAAGGAAATAAGGTTTAGAAGTTTGGAATGGACTAAATGAGGAGGTGATATCGGCAAATAATGTGCACCAATTGAAAGAAAAACTGGATACATGTAGATACGGAGACGGGACCACACGAGTGTAGCTCAGGCCCTGTAAAGCACAACTAGGTAAACAACTAGGTAAATACACACACACACACACACACACACACACACACACACACACACACACACACACACACACACACATACACGTACCACCGGCGTGAAGGGTTTGGTGAAGCCCAGAAGGTCGGGTTCGATCTGGGGTCTGCGGTAGAGGACGGCGTGGTCCGTGGCCGTGATGGGGACGCTGAAGTCCGCCACGGCGATGCGGGCGAGGGTCACACCGAAGGGACCCAAGGCCACGTCCACCTCCTGCATATAGGAACACGTGTAACCCCTTGAGACCCAGAACGTAATTTCCATTGTAATGTGACTACCATTAGACGATTTTTAACCCCTTGAAACCCAGAACGTAATTTCCATTGTAATTTGGGTACCATTAGACGATTTTTAGTGACTATAAGCAATGTTTTATAGATATGACCTGTTTCGTATCCTTGTCCACTAGCTAAATTAATATATAAAGCTATTTATCGTAGTTTTATGGCTAACAAAAGACGATTTTATATAGCAAAGGAAAGATCTGGGTGTGAAGGGGTTAATGAATATAAGCAATATTTTATAGATATGACCTGTTTAGTATCCTTGTCCACTAGCTAATTTGGTATATTTAGTTACTTTTCGTAATTCTATGGCTGACAACAGACGATTTTAACAGGGGAACACGTTTAGGCTTATGTTGGAGAAGAAAAAAGATGATGTTTTTTTTTTGGACGAGAGAAAATATCGGTTTTCCTCGTTATCTTATTTTATTTCCTCTTTCTCATTGTTTTTCTTACCTTCGATTTGTTTTTGTTTTTACTTCTGATGGTGATTTTGTTTTTTATTTATATTTTTTCAGTTAGTGTGTATTTCTGTACATTGTTTTTTGGAAGATGTTTCACCTCATGTTTTAGAAGAATTTTTTTTATTTTTTTTTAATACGTTTCACCTTATGTTGCAGAAGAAAAAAGATAATTTTTTTTTGGAAGATGCTTCACCTTATGTTGTAGAAGAAAAAAGAGAACATTTTTTGGAAGACCTTATGTTGTAGAAGAAAAAAGAAAATTGTTTTTTTTATGACCTTTCACCTTATGTTGTAGAAGAAAAAAGAGAATGTTTTTTTTTAGACCTTTCACCTTATGTTGTAGAAGAAAAAAGAGAATTGTTTTTTTTATGACCTTTCACCTTATGTTGTAGAAGAAAAAAGAGAATTGTTTTTTTTATGACCTTTCACCTTATGTTGTAGAAGAAAAAAAGAATTGTTTTTTCTGGAAGACGTTTCACCTTATGTTGTAGGAAGAGAATTTTTTTTAATATAATATACAGTAAATAACAAGTCCTTCTGGTCCCACTTTGATGTCACGTTACCCTCAGCCTTAAAAGGTATAGCTGTGACGTCATGCTGGGGTAAGTTACTTCTCCAGGATGTCTCTGCAGCATCGCATTCTTACCCTTGAGGCCCAGAACGTTATTTCCATTGTAATTTGGGTACCATTAGACGATTTTAATGAATATAAGCAATGTTTTATAGATATGACCTGCTTAGTATCCTTGACCACTAACTAATTTGAAATATTCAGTTACTTTTCGTTATTTAATGCCTTGAATACATATGATTTTTTATAGCAAAGGAAAAATCTGGGTGTGAAGGGGTTAACTATATATTATACAGGCAGCGCCAAACGACATTCATTGGCAGGTAGATAAAGATTAAGAATATGATGAGAATGTTGCTCTTGTATTAATTAACTCTACGTGCCTGGTTCTTATAACATCACAGTATTAAGTGAGATAAACAGAGATTGATTAGAACTGTTCTGTTTTTTCATGAATTTTCATTTTTTTATAATTTTTTTTACATCACAAAGGATTGGCCAAGATCGAAAAAAAAGTAATGAAATCCCCGCTAAATTGCCAGTCCCTATAAAGAAGACAATAAGAGAATATAAAACAAGGGGGTGGGCTTATTTAGTTCAGGTGTCTTGTTACTCCTCTCTGGAAAAGATTTAACCCCTTGAGACCCAGAACGTAATTTCCATTGTAATTTGGGTACCATAAGACGATTTTTAGTGACTATAAGCAATATTTTAATAGCTATGACCTGTTTAGTATCCTTGTCCACTAGTTAATTTGGTATATTCAGTCACTTTTCGTAATTTTATGGCTGACAACAGACCATTTTATATAGCAAAGGAAAGATCTGGGCGTGAAGGGGTTAAGTCGTAGAAAGGAAGAAAAATAGAAACAGAAAGAGAGTTCCAGAGTTTACCAGTGATATGATGTGATATTGTGCTGGTGGTGATATTGTGCTGGTGGTGATATTGTGTTGGTGGTGATATTGTGCTGGTGGTGCCGGAGACTGACTCACCCTTCGATGCAACATTCCCATCATGCCGAACCAGGAGCCATTAGGGAACGTCGCCCCCCACAGGCCGTCGGGGGGCTCCAGGTACTCGTGGCTGAGGGAGAGATACACAGGCTTTGAGAAGAGGGGAGGGAAGGGATAGGAGGAGGAGGTGATGGAAATAAAGATAAGATTAAGATTTGTTAAGGGCGGAAGTTCAAGAAATTGCGAATATCGAAAAGAGAAACAAAAAGGAAAATTGAAGGAAAGGTTGATAGTTTTGATAAATGATAATGATAAAGATATTGATAAAGAAGGGAATGGAGAGAAGGAGGTGATGGAGATAATGATAAGGGAAAAATTTGTGAAGGGAGGCAGGAAGTGAGAGTATAGAAAAGAGAAAGAAAGGAAAGTTGAAGATACAAAGACAATGATGAAGAAGGGAATACAATGATAAAGAAGAGAAAAGGGTTAAGAATAGAGGAGGAAGTAAAGGAATATGAATTACTAAGAAGTGTATTACGATATGGTTTTGATGTTAATGTGACGATCTTTGTTTTGAGTACATGTGTGTTGTCTTGACTTGTTTTTTAAAAGATTTGATGGGGATATGAAAACACACACACACACACACACACACACACACACACACACACACACACACACACACACACACACACACACACACACACACACACACACACACACACACACACACACACACACAGACACACACACACACACACACCCACACACACACCCACACACGCACACATACACCCACACCCGCACACATACACACAGACACGCACACTCACCAAATACCAAGTTTCTCCAGAATGACGTCAATCATTTCGATGCACCAGCCTGTATAGTTAGGGTTCCAGCCATCCACGTAGGGCGGCCACTAAGGGTACGAGAGGAGACAACATAATTACTCTTAAACCCTTACTACCTCAGCCTTTATTCGCGGCCACTAAGGGTACGAGAGGAGACAACATAATTACTCTCTCTCTCTCTCTCTCTCTCTTTCTCTCTCTCTCTCTCTCTCTCTCTCTCTCTCTCTCTCTCTCTCTCTCTCTCTCTCTCTCTCTCTCTCTCTCTCTCTCTCTCTCTCTCTCTCTCTCTGTTAAACCCTCACTACCTCACCCTTTATCCTGTTGTAATTACACGTGATATTAAATATAAATAACTTCTTAACCCCTTCACGCCCAGATCTTTTCTTTGCTATAAAAAATTGTATGTTGTCAAGCCATAAAATTACGAAAAATAACTGAATATACCAAATTAGCTAGTCGACAAGGATACTAAACAGGTCATATCTATAAAAACATTGCTTCTATTAACTAAAAATCGTCTAATGGTAGCCAAATTACAATGAAAATTACGTTCTGGGTCTCAAGGGGTTAACTGTAAAACGAATAAAAATGCGGAAATTATGTTTATAGAGAGAAATTTAGACGAAAAATCATCCCATACCATTGTCTTCCTTACTGTCTTCATCGCCATAGAAATACAATTGCTAATAATTGCTTCTGAATTGCTCCTAAAGTAAGCAAAAACAAATGAATTACCTGGTCACCTGTTTACCTGTGCTGCTTTACATACAAGTTTACAAGTTTTTACAAGTTTGTTAAAGAAGATAAGATAAGATTTTCATCCTATCTAAACACTTTGCAAGTACCAACTACAAGGTTATTGACTATACAAAGCGCCGCCACGTCAGCACGAACTAGGCGGACTCGAATGGGTTGTTAAAGAAAAGGGGGGAAGATTACAGAGAAGGGGGGGTGTACAAGAATATAAAGAACACAAAAATACAGAAATACAGAACAAGTTTTTTTATTTGCTGACTTTAGGAGCCATTTCGAAGCAATTAGGAGCAGTGTTATTGCTATGGTGATGCGGGCACAAAGGAACACAATGGTAGGGGAGGATTTGTTTTCTGAATTTCTCTCTTCATAAACATCATTTCCGCATTTTTAATCATTTTACAGTTAAGAAGGGATTTTTATTTAATTTCACGCGTAATTACAGCATGATAAAAGCAAAGATCGTGAGGGTTTAAAAGTAAAAATATCCGGAATATTACACTTCCTTCATAACCCCTTGAGGCCCAGAACGTAATTTCCATTGTAATTAAGGTGCCATTAGACGATTTTTAGTTAATATAATCAATATTTTATAGCTATGACCTGTTTAGTATCTTTGTCGACTAACTAATTAGGTATATTCAGTTACTTTTCGTAGTTTTATGGCTAACAACAGACGATTTTTTATAGCAAAGGAAAGATCTGGGCGTGAAGGGGTTAATGATGAAAGTTTGCAAAAAATGTCCAGTTATAAATATCAACAAGAACTAAAGAGAACTCGTATAAAACACTACTATAATTATAATGAGGTTAATCGCGACAATCTTCAACTATAACGTAACCTAATATCAACCACGAGATATTGGTCATAAAAAATCACCTTTATAATCACTATAGTCGCCGCACGTTAAGTTGGCGAAAATGGGGTCCCTTCATTCCCCCTTTCCAAACGCAAGGGATTGGCTGAGGTGTTGGATGTTGGGTGAGAATGCCTTACTCCAAGTTCCGCCCTAAGGCCCCAACACCCAACACCTCAGCCAATCCCGTGCGTTCGGAAGGGGGTAATGAAGAAGGCCCATATTCCTCACCTTAACCCCTTCACGCCCAGATCTTTTCTTTGCTATATATAATCGTCTGTTGTTAGCCATAAAAATACGAAAAGTAACTGAATATACCAATTTAGTTAGTGGACAAGGATACTAAACAGGTCATATCTATAAAACATTGCTTATAGTCACTAAAAATCGTCTAATGATAGCCAAGTTACAATGGAAATTATGTTCTGAGTCTCAAGGGGTTAACGTGCGGCGACTATAAAGTACCTTATACGTGCACTTTCTCCCTCAAACTAACATTACGAGGCGTCACACCTGTACACACATAACTTACCTTCGTCAGTGCCACCTTCAGACAGCGGCCGACGGGCAGGTACGGCGCCACGGTTGTCTTTATCAGAACTACCGCCATATAAGTCTCTCTGGTGTGTTCCTGAAGGTGGTGTAAGTTGTTAGGGTGTTGTAGGGTCACTTGGGTGTTGTGAGTGTTGCTGAGACGCTGGTGTTGCGTTGGTGTTGCGTGTGAGGGGATGAGGCAAGATGTGAGGCTGGTAAGTGGCGTGGCTCCTTATGCTGGTGATGTATCCTTGTGTCTCCTCCTCCTCCTCCTGTCTCCTCCTCCTCCTCCTCCTCCTCCTCCTGTTCTCCTCCTCCTCCTCCTCCTGTCTCCTCCTGTCTCCTCCTCCTCCTCCTCCTCCTCCTCCTCCTCCTCCTCCTCCTCCTCCTCCTCCTCCTCCTCCTCCTCCTCCTCCTCCTCCTCCTCCTCCTCCTCCTCCTCCTCCTCCTCCTCCTCCTCCTCCTCCTCCTCCTCCTCCTCCTCCTCCTCCTCCTTCTCCTTCTCTTCCTCCTCCACCTCTAACCTCCAGTCTCTAACTCTCCCTCCTCGTCCTCCCCTCCCGCCATCCTCTCCTATCCACCCATGTAACATTTTCAAACTATAAAAATCAAGATGAAGAAATATATTATTCACTTTCATCGCGTATAGTTTTGATAAGCTTGACCTGACAGCTTAGGTACATTGTGGAAATATACTATCAAGGTGACTGTAAGTTAGTATTGTGCTTCAAGTTCTTTAGTATTTTCTTTCATTTTTGTTGTGATTTGTAGTCATTGCGGGAAAGTGTTGCAGATTTCCTCAAAAAATCCCTTAATAAGTTCAAGTTCTTTCATGTAGTAATTCTCTTCTTGAAAGCAGTCACAAAGCGCTGCCCACGGAGTAAGGACTTATTGCTACTTCTTTTTATTTTTTGCCCTTAGCCCCTTGAAACCCAGAACGTAATTTCCATTGTAATTTTTTGCCCTTAGCCCCTTGAAACCCAGAACGTAATTTCCATTGTAATTTGGCTACCATTAGACGATTTTAATTAATATAAGCAATATTTGATAGATATGACCTGCTTAGTATCCTTGTCGACTAGCTTATCTGGTATATTAAGTTACTTTTTGTAATCTAATGGCTAACAATGGACGATTATATTTAACAAAGGAAAGATCTGGGCGTAAAGGGGTTAACCACACCCTTATGATGTATATATAAGGGAAATCCACGATAAAGACTTTCATCAAAATGGTAGGACATTCAGGGACCGGTTAAGAACATAAGAACATAAGAAAATAAGGAAGCTACAAGAGGCCGCGAGACCTACACGAGGCAGTTCCTGTTACTTAACACTACCTACATCCACTTTTCATCCTCATCCATAAAATTATCTAGTCTCCTTTGAAAGCTCCCTAATGACTCCACACTAACTACCTGTCTACTGAGTCCATTCCAATAATTTACCATCATATATTACATTTTGTGAACCAGTTTTTCCCTATTTCTTTTTTAAATCTACGTTTTTCCAGCTTGAATCCGTTACTTTAAGGAGACACCGACCTGGATTGGACTCATAAGCGTTATCTTATTGACTTATTGACGAACACTGGATCAGAAGATTGCCTGGATAGATCGCTGGTCTCGTCTTCGTGTGGTAGTGTCCCTATATTTGTCTATAATGAACCAATCTTTGTATTCTCCCCACGTTGTATCACTCCTTCATACTTTTTGGAACACATACTTTTCTTGTCTCCTTTTTAGGGACTGGCAGCTAGCGGGCTTTTTTTTAACCCCTTGAGATCCAGAATGTAATTTCCATTGTAATCTAGCTACCATTAGACGATTTTTAGTTAATATAAGCAATGTTTTATAGATATGACCTGTTTAGTATCCTTGTCCACTAACTAATTTGGTATATTCAGTGACTTTTATTGATTTTATGGTTCGACAACAGACAATCTTTTATAGCAAAGGAAAGATCTGGGCGTGAAGGGGTTAAACTGTTTTTTTGCCCTTGGCCAGTTCTTTGAGATGTACAAAAAAACCCATAAAAAACAACAACCCCATGACTGTTAAAAGTGTGTTCCTCTACAACGCCACCAATCACTACCACGCCACTACCACTAATTTTCACTATACAATAAACGATATGTAGGAAAAGTTCTTACAGCTAGTAATTATAATCAGGGCAGAACGAGAAGTAACGGATTCAAAATGGAAAAGCGTAGATTTAAAAAAGAAATAGGGAAAAACTGGTTCACAAATAGGGTGGTAAATGATTGGCATGGACTCAGTCGTCAGGTAGTTAGTGTAGAATCATTAGGGAGCTTTTAAAGGAGGCTAGATAATTTCATGGATGGGGATGAAAGGTGGATGTAGGTAGTGTTAAGTAGCAGGAACTACCACGTGTAGGTCTCCTGGCCTCTTGTAGCTTCCTTATTTTCTTATGTTCTTATGTTCTTCTTATGAGTGTCTACAGGTTATCAGTTGGACTCAATCATTCCTTTTTCTCCCTAGGTTTGTTTTCCTCTTTAGGTAAAACCATTTCTTTTGCAGCAAACCGAAGTAGTGGTGTAGATACAATTCCTGCCCCATCCCCCAATAAAAGAAAAAAAAAATGAAAAAAAGCTTGGATCATTAGGTTATTTAGGCTCAAGTGTTCTTACCTGTTAATTAGTGTCGGCCAGGTAACCATGGGAACAGCGTTATTAAAGGCCCCGCGTCATCGCCACGCCTCCCCGCCGGTGCATTCATTATTTGCACAGGTTTTGGTCGATGATGTAATTATAATAGAAATCCACGATACAGATCTTCATAAATATTGTCGGGCGTTCAGGGACCAGTTTACCCCTTGAAACCCAGAACGTAATTACCTCCGCCAACGAAGTTGGAGGGAGGTTATGTTTTCACCCCGATCTGTCTGTTTGTTTGTTTTGTTTGTTAGTGTACAGGATTTCTCGAAAAGTTACAAATAGATTTGGACCAAACTTGGTATACCAAGTCTATTTGGTATAAGGAAGAACTGATTTAATTTTGGATGAAATCGAATCACAACTGTTGCCATGGCAACCAATTGAAAATCCGATTTTCCCTATCCTTTAACATGGTGAATGAAATATTCGGGCGGAGGTATGCGCTCTATTGAGTGCTCCCCCCTAGTTTCCATTGAAATTTGGCTGCCATTAAACGATTTCTAGTGAATATAAGCAATTTTTTATAGATATGACCTTTATGGTATTCTTGTCGACTAACTAATTTGGTATGTTTACTGTTCAGTTACTTGTCGTAATTTTATGGCTAACAGCATACGAATTTTTATATAGCAAAGGAAAGATCTGGGCGTGAAGGGGTTAAGCAGACACACAGCTGGGAATAAGTAGTGATGCAAATACAATACCCCCCCCCCCCCCCCCCCCCCCCCCCTAACAAAAATAATATAAACATAAAGCCAGGGTTATTAGGTTATTTAGGCTCAAGTGTTTTGACCTGTTATAAGTGTGAGCCAGGGAACCTTTTTTTTTCTTTTTTCCCCTATTGCTTTCCTTAATGAAGAGAGAAGCAAGGGCTGAGTAGAAAGCCCGTCAGAGTGTTCGGTATTTATAAATGTTAGCGGGGTGGAGGGTAGGAGGAAACAAGGGCAGCGAGCGGAGGTAAAGGAGAGGAGGCAACGAGGTAACCATGGGAACAACGTTATTAAAGGCCACCAAGCCATTCATTATTTTCCATTATACATTATTTTCAAAGGTTTTGGTCCAAGTGGTAAAGAATGAAAGTCAATGATTGGTGGTTATTTGTTAATGTTTTGATATGATGTATTGGTAAGGCGGTGTGTAAGACCTTTAGGAGTGTGTTGAACTCTTCATGGATGTTTGAGTGTGTTATTATATGTGTTTTAGTGTTACTGATTTATTGACAGTCTCATTATAGTGTTGTGTAAGGCCTCGTGTGTTTGTATTTGTTATTGATAATTTTCCTGTATTCGTCTAATTGCTTAGTTACCTCCGCCAACGAAGTTGGAGGGAGGTTATGTTTTCACCCCGATCTGTCTGTTTGTTTGTTTGTTTGTTTGTTTGTTTGTTTGTTTGTTTGTTTGTTTGTTTGTTAGTGTACAGGATTTCTCGAAAACTTACAAATAGATTTGGACCAAACTTGGTATACCAAGTCTATTTGGTATAAGGAAGAACTGATCTAATTTTGGATGAAATCGAATCACAATTGTTGCCATGGCAACCAATTGATGAAATATTCGGGCGGAGGTATGCGCTCTACTGAGTGCCCCCTCCCTAGTTATTACTAATTTTGCTATTTCATCATCATCATCATCTTCATCATCATCATTTTCATCATCATCATCATCTTAATCATCATCATCATTTTCATCATCATCATCATCATCATCATCATCATCATCATCATCATCATCATCATCATCATCATCATCAATCATAGGATGAAAGAAATTTTATAAAGAAAAAAACAGAAAAAAGGGTCGGTATAAGAATGAAATTAAAACTTTATTACCTGAAAGATGTAATATTTGTACAGTGCTGTATATACATTGTATTTTGTATAATGAATAGAGATCCAGGCTGTGTGTGGGGAGGGCATGGGCGGGAAACAGCGACCCATCCTCCACACTTCAAAACGAACCTTATGAAAAAAAAAGCGTCGGTAAAGAAGTTCAGATTCATATACTTATTATTTTCTTATTGCATAAAGATATAATGATTATGGGAATATTTTGAATTATGCCACTTTATGATACAATGCCAGTGACCTTCGCAAGCTTAGAAGAGTTGTGCAGCCTTATAATGACGGAGGGGGGAGAGGGGGGGGTTAAGGGGGCCATGTGTGTTGTGCTAAGAGGTCCCTTTAAATTCCTCCCCTGTGTTCCTCTCCCCTGAGTGGCTCCTGTGCATTGTGGTCCCCCGGGTGTGTGTGTGTGTGTGTGTGTGTGTGTGTGTGTGTGTGTGTGTGTGTGTGTGTGTGTGTGTGTGTGTGTGTGTGTGTGTGTGTGTGTAAGATAGTAAAGCGAGTGAATTATTGTTGGGGACCATGTAAGAAAAGGAACCACAGGGAATGGAAGGAAGGAGAAGGAAGGAAGGAAGGAAGGAAGGAAGAAGGAAGGAAGGAGGAGAAGGAAGGAAGGAGGGAGGGAAGGAAGGAAGGAAGGAAGGAGGGAGGGAAGGAAGGAAGGAAGGAGGGAGGGAAGGATGTAAGGAAGGAAGGAGGGATGGAAGGAAGGAAGGAAGGAAGGAAGGAGGGAAGGAAGGAAGGAAGGAAGGAAGGAAGGAAGGAAGGAGGGAGGGAGAGGGAGGGAGGGAGGGAGGGAAGGAAGGAAGGAAGGAAGGATGGAAGGAAGGAGAGAAGGATGGAAGGAAGGGTAAAGGAAATCACATACACTAAAGAAGGAAGGAAATGAGAAGTTAGAAAGGTTTCAAGAATGGGAACCAACACTAGGAAAAAAAGAAAGAAGGTAGAAAGTAGGAAGGAAGGAAGGAAGGAAGGAAGGATAAAGAAGCAAGGAAGGAAGGTAGCAAGGAAGAAAGAAAGAAAGAAAGAAAGAAAGGGTAAAGGAAATCACATACAAGAAGGAAGGAGGTAAAGCTATAAAATGTAAAACGAAAGCTGGAAATGAGAAAGCTAGATAAGAAGATATTATTACTTATTATAGATAGATTATTAGAAGATTAGAAAGAAGGAAGGAAGGAAGGAAGGAAGGAGGGATGGAAGGAAGGAAGGAAGAAAGGAAGGAAGGATGGATGTAAGAAAGGATGTAAGGGAGGAAGGAGGGATGGAAGGAAGGAAGGAAGGAAGGAAGGAAGGAAGAAGAAAGGAAGGATGGATGTATGAAAGGATGTAAGGAAGGAAGGAGGAATGGAAGGAAGGAAGGAAGAAAGGAAGGAAGGATGGATGTAAGAAAGGATGTAAGGAAGGAGGGATGGAAGGAAGGAAGGAAGGAAGGAAGGAAGGAAGAGAAGAATTGAAGGAAGGAAGGAAGGAAGGAAGGAAAGAAGGAAGGAGGGAGAGAGAATCCCCCTCCACCCGCAGAAGGCAGGTAGCGGCGAAGGTCACTCGGCACACGCAGCTACAATGCATCACATGAAATGGTTTATACAATGACAATGCACCAACGACACGAATGTATGGCTCTCCCAGGTGCTTGCAGGCTATAAGGACCACCTCCCACCTTCATTGTTATTAATAAAGGAACAGAAAGAATAAAAGTTTAACCCCTTGAGACCCAGAACGTAATCTCCATTGTAATTTGGGTTCCATTAGACGATTTTTAGTGAATAGAAACAATATTTTATAGATATATTATATAGATATTTTATATATGACCTGTTTAGTATCCTTATCGACTAACTAATTTGGTATATTCAGTTACTTTTCGTAATTTTATGGCTAACGACATGCGAGTTTTTTTTATAGGCAAAGGAAAGATCTGGGTATGAAGGGGTTAATTAACATACAACGCAACCCTTATTATTATGTTCTCCTAATGAGTCACCAATTTAGGTTTATTTTTTGTTGCATTACAGTTGTATTGTATTTCGATCATCCCTTTTTCTCCCTAGTTTTGTTTTGCTCTTTAGGTTGGCTTATTGCAGACAGGAGTTGACTCGATGGCTATGAAATTATATATAACACAGGAAAATAGGACGAAGGAGAACACTTGAGGAGAACATAAAGAGGGGAAGAGGAAACAGGACACGTAGCTATTTTTGAAGACCCTGGTGAGAGAGAGAGAGAGAGAGAGAGAGAGAGAGAGAGAGAGAGAGAGAGAGAGAGAGAGAGAGAGAGAGAGAGAGAGAGAGAGAGAGAGAGAGAGAGAGAGAGAGAGAGAGAGAGAGATCAGATCAAGGAACGTACTATAAGTCTCTCAGTAATACTTCTGCCATATATAATAGTAGTGCAAATTATAATATATGGCAGAAGTGATTACTGACTGACATTCGTGTACTAGGGTTGTAGGGGAAGGGCAAGAACCATCCTAGCAGCTACTCCTACACTACACTCTCGTAGAACACAAAGCAGGCCGCTACCAAGGGCGCGTAAAGAGGCCAGAGAAAAGCGCGGAAATAGAACAGAACATTTTGATCGTTCGTTTCCCCAAGGTCTGTGTCTAGCGTGGCAGTGGAGATTCCGGGTGCTGGGGGCAGGGAGTGGGACTTCTACAGGGGCGCCGCGTCGTCAAGCTACCCCAGGTCCTGTCTCCTGGGGAAGGCAGTGAAGTAGGGAACACAAAGCTACTGAATTCGGCGTCCCGCGCTTGAATTCTCTTAGTGTTAAGGAGGCAGAGGGTGAGGCAGAAGGGAAGAGCTGGTGGGTAGCAGACGAGGCAACCTGAAGCAGACAGGAGACGGCGCACAAATGATCCCACGACAGGACGAGACAGACGCTAAAGAACGTAAAGAGACGGACGCTAAAGAACGTAAATGATAAATACCACCAATAGCGACACTCGTATAGCGCGGTTTTCCAGCAGTCGGCAGAGAGCGTGAAGGGGAACATCCGCGGAGCCTTACAATGGTGTCAGAACCAGGATTCATGAAAAAGCCACTTAGGTGAAAAACAAGTGTGTGCTGGACGGCGAAACAGCCAAGAGGGAGAGTGTGTGTCTGCGTGTGTGTGGAGTGTTTGGAGTGTGAGCGGGAAGCAGGAGTGTTGCGTACGGAGATTTGCAGTTTGTGGAATGTTTCTATAGCGTAATACGAGAGGAATGTTTATTGTTTTGTTCTTTTTTGGAATGCTAAGCGGATGGATGGTCTGCGGATAGGACTGTCAGGAGGAAGGATAGTGTGGAGGGGATAGGCAGAGGAGTCCAAGGGAAGTGAAGAATTGTAAAGGGAGATTTCACACACGTTTGAACAGGAATAGGAGAAAGGGGGAACGTGCTGCCTAATGGGGTATTTCGACACTCACTCACTCACTCACTCACTCACTCACTCACTCACTCACTCACTCACTCACTCACTCACTCACTCACTCACTCACTCACTCACTCACTCACTCACGTCACGGAGATGGTGAAGGTGTAGTAACGAGGGAACACGACACACCTCAGCGACAATGTTCTTGGTGCGTGTGGTGAGAAGCAACGAGGACGAGGCTACGAAGGAAGGCTCACGGAAGCTTCGAGGGTTATGAGAGTATTATCCTGCAGTGGCCGAGCGAGGAGGAGGTGATGATGGGGAGGCTTCTGAGTGGTGATGGAGGGCGAGGATGAGGGCAGAGGGAGTGTGTCGTTATGAGAGGTGAGGTGAGGCCAGGAGGCGCAGGTCGCTGCAGGTCACGGGGTCACTGCTGAGGCGGCTGCTATAGTTGATTATAGTGAAGCCGAGAACAGGTAAGAGAGGGAGGGGAGGGAGGAGGGGGAGGTAACGGTGGGAGAGAGGGAGGGGAGGGGGAGGGCGCCACACCGCGTCACGCTCTTGTATCTACACAGACGTGTTATCACAGATCAGTTGGAACAGTAACAATCAGCACAAGAAATATAAATATTGAAAACTTTCACTTTAGCACAAAAGTCAAATAATATACAATAGTTTGCGACGAAACTCAATACAAGTCGGGCGAACGACGCCGCTCTTGAGTTTCATGACGAAACACTGTTTTGTTATGTACAAAACAAACGGGACGGTACTTATGTGTAAATGCTGAGACTGTGTCCGCTCCCCTCCGCCTGGGCCGGGCCGAGGGGAAGGGCGAGGGGAGTATTGCTGAGGGCGCCACCCGGGCCCCGTCAACAGCTGCCTTGGTCCACGCCGGTGCCCGTCGTCCTCCCTCGTGCAGGGCGGTGTTAGCCACGCCCTCGCAGGCTCGTCGAGGCCCTTGTGCCCCTCGTGTTATGAGCTGAGGGGCGAGTGGGCCAGCGTGGCCCCTTTGTCGGGTGGCCACAGCCCGGCAGTTTCGTACACGAGCACAAAGCAATCTGTTGCCGCCCCTGAGCGAGGCTCGCAGGTGAGCGATGAGACTCCTCGGCGGAAGGCAGGCGCGGCCCAGGAGCGGCGCCACGCTGCACCTCCCGCCTTGGTCCCCGCCTGACTCTCTTCACCAGTACAATACTTAGCAACAGGGAAATCAGTCAGCAGTATTATCTTGTAGCAAAACGGTGTTGTATCATTGTCCGCTGTCGACCACCGGCCTTGACCGGCGATCACAGCGCGTTCACTTGTGCTGCCGTACTGGGGGACACCCCGGGGCCCAGGGGGCGGAGGTTGTACTGGCGTCTCAGAGGTACTCCCTCGAGCGGGACTTGGTGGGGTGTGGCTTGTCGCTGCGCGGGGAGGACGCCTGCTCCAGGATCTCGTCCTCCAGCATCCCGCGGACCATGGAGTCCGTCGGGGAAGTGGAGTCTGTGGGAGAGGTGCGGGGCGTGACGGCAGCGCTCTTAGTGCGACTCTTGTCCCGCCTCTTGGGTTTGCGAGGCTCTTCGCTGGCCGTCACCTTGGGCATGCTCTGCTTGGGGTCCTCGGCAGCCTCCCCAGCCCCGTCAGCGGCGGTCACAGTGGTCCGCTCACGCCGCGCCGTCGCCCTGCCCGCGTGGTCGTCTGCAGAAGGCCGCACGCTGACCGGCTGTGAGGCGGAGCGCTGCACAGTGTTGATGCGCGTCACCACGTCGCTCATGTTATCCTCCAGCTTGGTGAGTTTCTGGTTCATCCGCTGCATTTCCAGCTTAAGATCAACCTACGGAGGAGAAGAGACGTATTGGTACTACCTCCTCAACAGCCACCTCCATCGCTACACCCTTGCTGCATCACCACCACCACCACCCTGATGCACCTCCCAAACCCACCCTACCCTACTCTACCCTGCCCTACCCTGCCCTGCCCTGCCCTGCCCTGCCCTGCCTTGCCCTGCCCTGCCCTGCCCTGCCCTGCCCTGCCCTGCCCTGCCCTGCCCTACCTTGAAGTCCATGAGGCTGGCGATGATTTGCTGGCAGTCACCGCCCGTCACCCCGGGCGTGACGGGCGCGATGTAGTCCGTCACGTTGCCTGAGTCGTTGTCCTGCAGCTTGTTCTTGTGGTCGCGCCCGACGCCAGAGTCCAGCGAGTCCAGTTTGTTGAGCTTGAACTTGGTACTGCTTTCCAGGCCTAGCGTCTCCTGCGGGGGTGGGGGGGGGGGTCAGGGGCGCGGCTCACAGGCTCCTTCGTGGTGTGTGGGATGGTCAGTGTGGTGTGGGGGGAGTGGTGGTGCATGGGTGTTGGTGTGTGCCGGTGCGGGGGTGGTGGAGTGGAGGTGAGTGTGTAGATGGTGGTGGTGTGTGTGTGTGTGTGTGTGTGTGTGTATGCGTATGTGTGTGTTTGTGTGTGTGTGTAGGTGTGGTGGTGGTGATGGTGTGTGTGTGTGTGTGTGTGTATGCGTATGTGTAGGTGTGGTGGTGGTGATGGTGGTGGTGGTGGTGGTGTGTGTGTGTGTGTGTGTGTGTGTAGGTGTGGTGGTGGTGATGGTGGTGGTGGTGATGGTGGTGGTGGTGGTGTGTGTGTGTGTGTGTGTGTGTGTGTGTGTGTGCTGCAGGGGTGACAACATCAACACTGGTGTAATGTTAGGGTTGTATTGGTTTATTGGTGTATTTTGGGTTTATGGGCATGACACACGAAGGCACAACACAACACACATGTACATTACACGCACAAGACACCAAGGTTTAAACACGACTTATGGCACAGAAGGCTTTAGAGTTTCGAGCATCACAACAGAAAGCAATGTGTGGGGGACGCAGGGGGGGACGGCACGATAGGAGGAACTGCTGGGATAAGTAGCTGTTCACACTAACTAGACGGACAAGCCCCACCCCTCGGCTATGTAGAGGCTAATGTTGCTTTTGACTCATAAAGGTTTTTGTCTGGTAGTTACTGAATGGCAAGGGGACTGGGTCAGGGCTAGTCCGCTAAGGCAGTTAGAACAGCTTATAGATAGAAGGGATGCTTAAGGTGAAGGACGATGAGAGGCGGATCAATGACGGGACGAAGCATGTGTGTTGACGATCCTTGACATAGAAGCGTGTCAGGCAAGGGAGGAGGGGGAGAGGGGAGAGGGAGGAAAGGAGGAAGAGCGGGGTGACAACACATGAACACGAAGGCGCTATGTTAAGGGAATACATACTACTATACATCAATAGCTACTAACACACTCAAGCGGCTCCACTACATAACACGTCACACAGCGTCACTACAGGGCAGGCGTCACGGTGGGGGGTAACAACGTAAAGGCGTTCTACAGGAAGGCGACGTTTAGAAGGGTACCATGAGGGACTGATTTGTCTTCGTCGTTACCTTCTTAACTACGGTCTTGGAACTGTTGTTGTTGTTGTTGTTGTTGTTGTTGTTGTTGTGGGCGGTGCCTGTGCTGGGGGTGGTGGTGGAGGTGGAGGAGGTGTTGGCTCTCTTGGGAGTGACGCCCAGAGTCTGATGGA
>JACEEZ010010553.1:165000-167500 GCA_016584305.1 Chionoecetes opilio
TTTCGTAAACACTACTTTTTGTTTCAGTTAGACATGCATCGTTATTCTTTTGCTACCTCTCTTTTGCTCTGGCCAGTCCTTTGTGATGTAAACAAATGAAAAAATAATCCTACTCAGAAGATGTTTGGAGTTTACTGATAAGATTTTATTGGTATTGACGCAGCAGCTACGTGATATTATATGGCAATTTATTCATCTATTTATTTACTTTATTTACTCTTTTTATTGTTTTATATCTCTTAACCACTAGACAGCCCCTTAAGAACCAGTGTACTAATGTGTGTTTCTCCCTGCAGGTACGTGGCGGCATGGCGTGTGGGTGCCTGGTGGTGGTGAGCTGGTCCTGGTTCGTGTAGCCAGTGTAGGTAATATTGTGTGCTGCAGGGAGGTTACTAGCGTGGATCAGGGCGTCAAGGGCTGACTGAGGACTCCAGACATACATAAGAAGACATAACCGTGCTGGATGGGTCACATCACGTCTGATTTATTTAGACAAGACTAGCCAGACTATTTACGGGTGTTCTGGCATGTGATTAGGTAGTGCAGACAGGTTCCTGGAGCTCCGTAGGGCTTATATTCAAAGGGTTACGAGAGTACCTGACGTCTGGAAGATGTAATGAAGGAGAGAGGCTAGCATAGCACATGGCGTCAGGCGAGGCTGTGGTTGATAATGTGTTGTTATAACTTTATTTACACGCTATAGAGAGGTGGTGACGATGATCCTGGCTGTGGTGTTGGGGCCAAAAGCTTTATACATGTGGTGCTGAAGCGGCACAGCCTGGTGGCGTGCGGTGGCGGCGTGGCAAGGCGCAGAGGGCCATGCCGCCAGCCCTGAGATCGAGGCGGTGCGCGCGGGTATTCGTGACTGGAGGGAAGGGTGGAGGAGGAACAGGAGGAGGGGAGGTGCGTCAGGGTGGATGGATAGAGAGGAGGAGACGGAGGAAAGGTGATCATGCAAGGCAGTAGTTGATGGACGTGGCGCGAGAAAGCGGTTTATAAAGCTAAAGAAAATGGTCTTTCCTCCCTATCTCCAATAGAAGCTTAGAGTTAGGTATTAGTAGAGTTTGGAAGCTGAGTTCCGCGGTTTAGGTCATTCACGAGTTAGTAATGTCGCCACTGCATCCCGATGATGAAGCAGAGAATATAGTAATAAACCAAGCACAGTGGTGACTCCCGGGAAAGCGAGAGCTGAGTCAAACGGCAACTTTACCTCCAGTTTTTCTCGTTGGCACTGGCGGTCGGTACCACAGCAAGGAGAGAGAAAGTGTCAACAATACTCTGACACACACTGACTTAAGGTAGGCAGAAGGCGGGAGGGTAAACTGCACTTCAGGGTTAAAACACACACTATACTACACACAGGGAGGGAGGAGGCTTAAAGGGTATTGGTTTTTATCCTAGTCTCTGGTTGGCACGACATTTACTGCTCGCCGGGCCACGTGCGAGCCACTGACATGTTTACTGAGAGGCAGCAGGTTCTCAGGCTTACCGGCGTGGCTTTGGGGACAGTGTGCAGGGGTGTTCATGAAGTCTGATTTATTGGGGGTTTTTAGGGTATATACTATGATAGTTTATCGCCAAAGAGGCCTGTACACCTGTTTATCGCTGTCCACATCATCTTAACACTGTATCTCAAGCAACACCCTTGAAGAACTTACCTGGAGAAGATCTTCCTGACGAGGTGGTCGTGGCTCAGCTCCTGCTGCGGCTCGTGCTTCCGCCGCTCCGCCAGCTCCTTCTCGCGCCGCACGTCGCTCACTTTACGGAAGATCAGCTGCGAACACCAAGACGCGGGGCGTGAGCTGCTGTGGAGGGCTACCAAGGGCGTGGGTCTGGGGTTGGCGTGGGTGGGAGACTCTCTAGGCTTTGTCATGAAATGGGTACGGCAAGAGAGATGGAACTATGTGCGGGAGGAGGACAGAGTGCGTCTGGGAGACTGAGCCCTGCTGGGATGAGGGACAGGGCGTGGCTGAGGTGCCTCTAAGGTGCCGCTAACCCACTAGGGTGTTGGTATAGCATCATGACTCGCGGCTGACGCTCGAACCCCACACGGGACACGGAGGAGACCCCACAACTCACTCTGTGCCTGAGGTTGTAGGTGAGCACCAGGTTCCTGGCGAAGGAGTTGGCGAAGGCGTGGTAGAAGTCGAGCACTTCCAGCAGCTTCTCCCGCTTGATGGCGTGCAGGTCGCAGTAGGTGAGGGCGCGCACGTTGGCGGCGCTCTGGCCCACCGTGGGGTCCTTCCAGAAGGTGTCGCCGAACACGTCACACTTGCCCAGGATGGCGACCACTTCGTCGTCTTGAATCACCTCCAACGAGCCCGTCACGATGAAGCACAGGGTGTCCAGGGACTCCCCCGTGTGGAACAGCAGGTCCCCTGGAACACGGCGACGCTCAGACACAGCGACACACAGGTGGATACTTAGACATATAGACAATAGCTAAGGACATACTCGCAGACGAGAAAGTTTGGATATCTAGACAGACACATGAAGAACA
>JACEEZ010010553.1:172500-180000 GCA_016584305.1 Chionoecetes opilio
GTGTGTGTGTGTGTGTATAGGTATGTGTGATGTGTGGTTTGCGACGGCTCCAGTGTGTGTGTGTGTGTGTGTGTGTGTGTGTGTGTGTGTGTGTGGTGTGTGTGTGTGTGTGTGTGTGTGTTGTATGCGTTTGCTTTTATGTGTGTGTACGCTCACGCGTGTGCGTGTATGCCTGAAGTGCTTGGAGAGAGAGAGAGAGAGAGAGAGAGAGAGAGAGAGAGAGAGAGAGAGAGAGAGAGAGAGAGAGAGAGAGAGAGAGAGAGAGAGAGAGAGAGAGAGAGAGAGAGAGAGAGAGAGAGAGAGAGAGCAGCATCAACAGCAAGAGAGAGGCGGCAGTTAGTGCCTGCCTGCCTGCCTGCCTGCCTGCCTGCCTGCCTGGCTAGGAAGGCTGGCAGGCTGGCTGGTAGTGTGGTGCATGGGGCAGGGGATAGGAGGGTGCACCATCCTCTCTATCCTCTCCCTGCACCTCCACGCTCCCCATGCTTTTCACTGGTACAACTTGGCCATCGCGTTTGGGTCATAAGTACCTCATTTTCTACCTTGTTGGTGTCGATTCCTTTAGTCATGGCCCATGTAGACACCACGTAGTCCATCACGCGCTCCGACAAGGCCTTAGGAACCTCGTGCAGCTTCATAAACTCGCGCACGTTGTTGAGCATTTCGTGATACTTGGCGGTGGCGGAAGTCATCTGCTGTATGATGGTGGTGACGTGACCGAAGATGGTGGCGTAGAGCAGCGCTGTAGGAGAATACAAGGGGGGGTGAGTGGGAGGGGCCATCGAAGAGAAAGGAAAAGAAAAGAAAGTACGTAGCAAGAATTTCAAAGTTATGGCGAAAAATTATATTAGGTTAGGTCAGGTTAGGTTAGGTTAGATGAGGTTAGGATATTTTGTTACCTTACTTCCAATACTTAGTTTTTGTGTGTTCTCTCTCTCTCTCTCTCTCTCTCTCTCTCTCTCTCTCTCTCTCTCTCTCTCTCTCTCTCTCTCTCTCTCTCTCTCTCTCTCTCTCTCTCTCTCTCTCTCTCTCTCTCTCTCTCTCTCTCTCTCTCTCTCTCTCTCTCTCTCTCTCTCTCTCTCAGGTTAAAACAGGTAACAAATACACATACACCAACAAACACCAACACACACCAACACACACCAACACACACACACACACACACACACACACACACACACACACACACACACACACACACACACACACACACACACACACACACACACACACACACACACACACACACACACAAACAAACACCAACAAACACACAAACCTGCAATAATCATCATACAAATAGTAAAAATCTTCTCGTTATCCGTCTCAGCTGCCACGTTGCCAAACCCCACCGAGGTCATGCAGGTCATGGTGAAGTAGAGCGAGGTCACGTACATGGTCTTCTTGCTGGGCCCGTCGGTGAGCTCCAGCATGCGGGAGTCGTTGGAGATAATGTACTTATAGGGCGTTTGCGTGACGTTGGCAAGCTTCCATAGCCACGAGTATTGTATGCCGTTGTCTGCGTCGCTTTTACCTGGGTACAGAGGGCGAGGTTATGGACACACACACACTACACACACACACAACACACAACACAAACACCACACCACACAAACCACACACACACACACACAAACACACACACACACACAACACACACACACACACACACACACACACACACACACACACACACACACACACACACACACACACACACACACAAACACACACAACACACACACACAACACACACACACAACACACACCACACACACACACACACACACACACACAACACACACACACACACTCACACACACACAGTTCAAACACACACACACACACAAACACACACACACACACACACCACACACACACAGTTTCAAACACACACACACACACACACACACACACACACACACACACACACACACACACACACACCACACTCACATCACACTCACACACACATTTTCAAACACACACACACACACACACACACACACACACACACACACACACACACACACACACACACACACACACACACACTCACCTATGCTGTACCAGATGCAGGCCAGCCAATGCGCCACCAGCATGTAGAAGCACAGCAGCAACACCAGCATCGCCGCGCCGTACTCGAGGTAGCGATCCAGCTTTCTCACCACCCGCCCTAACCGTAGCAGTCTGACCACTTTGAGGGCGGAGAACAGTGATCCGATGCCCTGGCGAGGTAAAGGGAGGAAGGATGTACATTATTGACACTCCTTAAAGCTATTACCCAACTGACTTAAAGGAGTGAGACATACATGAAGGCAGCTACTATAGGCATTACTATAGTTGTTACTAAAGCCACTTGGAATATTGATGTTTTCCTATTACACTTTGAGTTATTCTTCTATTCCGTGTGTACAAAATATGTGTTGGAGGTGGAAATGTCTGTTTTGTCTTTTCATATCTTCTGTCTTTTCTGTTTATTTTCCTATTTGTCTTATTTCGTTATCTCTTGATCATTTGTTATACTCGTGATCGCCAACTATTACCCTCCCCGGAAGAGATTTGAGCTGGTAACGACCGGTCCGTGGGTAAGAGTGGCACCGAACACACCGCACACACCCCATCCCCCTGCCTTAAAGAGACAGTTTGTGTGTGTGTGTGTGTGTGTGTGTGTGTGTGTGTGTGTGTGTGTGTGTGTATGTGTGTGTAGACGTGTGTGTGCGTGTCTGTGTATCAGTATGTACATGAGTGTGTTGTCAGCAGGTGGTCGGGACGGTCCATGCGCGCCATGCTGCCAGCACAACAACCAAGGCCACGGAAGCATTAGCGTCGTAATGCACACAGGACACACGCCGCGATGGGGGGTGGGGACGGCTGGGGGGGGGGCACTGGGGGGGGCACACAGGGGTAGGGGGGCACATCAAGGCAGGCACATCCAAGGCAGGCACATCATTATGGGTCTTGTCCTGTACTGGTACCTGCCGTGTGGCACCTAAGTGTCTGTACAGCACTAACACGGAACTATTCTAACTAAAGTCTATACACTATTCTAGGTAAAGCTGACTAATTTTTCTATTTTTGCCTGAAATTTTGACTTGTGATGTTTTGTTTTGTTTTTTATTGTATTCTCTCGTGGTTGTAATTCAGTGTTCAATGCAGGCTCCCAAAGTGTGTTGCTAATGTTGTGTTGAGTGTATGCGGGCGTCACAACCGCGGGTGTGGGCCGGGGCGGTGAACACCCGGGGTTGGCGGGGGTGTGAGGGCCCGGGGGCATGGCCACACAACACATCGAATAGCTTAACGTGCACCTACAGAAACTGCTGAACAATTTATTATTCTCATTATCAATATATTATATTATATACTTAAATTTTTCTTATTTTAATTATTATTATAATTACTACTGATTGAAATTTAGGAGGTGTGGCATATTTATCATGTATGTACATCATCTATTATTTATGTTGTGTTGCAGCCGTGGGCGTGGGCGTGGCGGGGGCGGGGGGAGGATAGGGTGAGGGTGGCGGGTGGCGCGGCCCTCACCCCCTCGCTGCCCCCCGTCGCCACGCCAGGCCGCAACAGATTATTTAGAGGCTAGCAAGGAGTGAGGGTGCGGGGCAGACAACGAGCTGGGTGCGGGTGTCTCGCGGGTGTGGCTACTGCGAGGGTGCGGTGGTGGTGGTGGTGGTGCAGAGCGGGTGCTGTGTTTGTGTGTGTGTGTGTGTGTGTGTGTGTGTGTGTGTGTGTGTGTGTGTGTGTGTGTGTGTGTGTGTGTGTGTGTGTGTGTGTGTGTGTGTGTGTGTGTGTTTGTAGACAGGAGGACACCCGCGAGTGACTTAAGAGATATAAGATAAGGTTCCACTCATTCCCTGTTCCCGCCACTGTCACCACCACTGTGTGGCAGCGAGGCCTGGCAGGGCACAGAACATGGCTGGACAGCTTGGCACGGCTACTCCCCTGCCGGAGGCTTGATGCCCATGATGGTGTTAAGGATGGGCGCCAGGGCCGGGGGGCCTTGACGCCCCCACCCTCCCATGGGTCACGGGTCAGGAGTGTGTTGAAGGGTGAGGGTCGTGGGAGTGACAGACGCTGCGTAGTGTGACATGACCAAGCTGTAGGGAAGGTGAAGGACCCGTGTGTGGGGGAGAGGAAGAAGAGGAAGACCTTCTTTAGGAGCCTTAATTGAACCTTTCCAGGGCACCTCACCTGGGGGCGGTGTAGAGGAGGAGAGGCACCAAAGGCCCGTGGAAGGGAAGCTGTAAGAAAAGTATAACTGACAAGAGACAAACAGTACAGCGTGGCGGCAAGAGTCCCACCGAAACCACTTGTACTCAGACCGTTTCTCAACATTCGACACTAGTGAAAGAACAGCTCGTTGTGACCGTACAAGTGGGTTCGTTGGGCGCCCCCGTGACGAGAAAAGCGTGAACTGGAAGGAGCCACAGCTGGACGCCCGCCCCGCAGCGCGGCGCGTCAGTGGCTCGCAGCAGGGTGGCGGGCGCCTCAGCCTCACAGGGTTCAGTGTTGGTCTGTGAGTGGCGCCTCAGTGTCACCAGACCGCCTCCTATGTGTCTATGTCTACTGTCATACTAACATAGCCACATGTATGAGTTATCTACAGCATGAGTGTGCTCCCCTGGTACAGTACTTGTGGACAACATGTAGGTGTGGCGCCGCCCGGCCAGTGCCAGGGCGGCCAGCGAGGGGCCGTGAGTCACTGGTGTGAGGGAAGGGACGGTCCACAGGACGTGTATAAAACACATGTTGCTTGAGGGGCGTGTGTGTGGCGGGGGTCAACAGGGAGGCTGGAGACGAGGAAAGACACTAATGATTGGATGGCGTGGTGTTGGGGCATGTGGTGGAGGCAGGGTGGAGTGCTGTCACGGGGGGCGGAGGAGGGGGAGGAGCGGGGGACGAGCGTGAGGGTGGAGGCAGCGGGGGGTGGGGGGGATAAGGAAGCTTGGCGATGGCAGGAAGCACACATAACGTCCCGGACACTTACTTTATCATTCACTTCGACTTGATAGCCACACTTACTTACATCTTCATCGTGGTCAAAAGCGTTGAATACATCATAAGGTAGGCACGACAAGAGGTCTATCAGAAACCACGATTTGAGATAGTTCATTCGTATTATCTTAGGGTCAGACACCACCTCGCCCCCGGGCCCTACGAAGGTGGTGTGGAAGTTGAGCACAATGTCTATGAAGAATATCACGTCAACTATGGAGTCCACCACCAGCAGGGACACGTCCTCCGAGGTCTTGTACTTGAAGGCCACGTTGTAGGGCACCATGATGGCCGTGTAGAAGGTGAGGAAGAGGATCACCCAGTCCCAGATAGCCTGAAGAAGGGCATAGAGAAAGAAGAATAAGAACAAATACACAGGAAGAATACCAGGAACAAAGGAAGAATACACGAATTTTAGTGAGCGACAAAGAAAATACCCAGTCCCAGATAGCCTGAAGAAGGGGATGAAGGAAGAATACACCAATTTTAGTGAGAGACAAAGAAAATACCCAGTCCCAGATAGCCTGAAGAAGGGGATGAAGGAAGAATACACCAATTTTAGTGAGAGACAAAGAAAATACCCAGTCCCAGATAGCCTGAAGAAGGGGATGAAGGAAGAAAACACGAATTTTAGTGAGACAAGGAAAATAGCCAGCCCCAGATAGCCTGAAGAAGGGGATGAAGGAAGAAAACACGAATTTTAGTGAGAGACAAAGAAAATAGCCAGCCCCAGATAGCCTGAAGAAGGGGATGAAGGAAGAAAACACGAATTTTAGTGAGAGACAAGGAAAATACCCAGCCACAGATAGCCTGAAGAAGGAAGGGGAGGAAGAAGAATAAGAACAAATACACAGGAAGAATACACAGGAACAAAGGAGGAATACACGAATTTAAGTGAGAGACAAAGAAAATAGCCAGCCACAGATAGGCTGAAGAAGGAAGGGGAGGAAGAAGAAGAACAAATACACAGGAAGAATACACATGAACCAAGGAAGAATACACATGAACCAAGGAAGAATACACTAATTTAAGCAAAAGACAAAGAAAATAGCCAGTCCCAGATAGCCTGAAGAAGGGGATCAAGGGAGAAAACACGAATTTTAGTGAGAGACAAAGAAAATACAGCCAGAGTCTTATTTCCTGCCCCGTACATGTAAATCTATCTGTCTAAACAAACGTACATTGCTCCTCCTGCTTACTTACATGTGTACGCACAAGCAAACAGGCCTATCTACATGTGAATAAACATACATACATACATACATACATACATACATACATATATATATATTACATACCCAATCAATCTCACCCCTTTTCTCCCCTCCGTTCCTCGATCCTTCTCTATACTCTTCCTCTTCTTCCTCTTCCTTTGCCTCTTGTCGTATCAGTATCAATATCATCCTCTCAGCAAACTCTCTCTCTCTCTCTCTCTCTCTCTCTCTCTCTCCTCTCTCTCTCCTCTCTCTCTCTCTCTCTCTCTCTCTCTCTCTCTCTCCTCCTCTCCTCTCTCTCTCTCTCTCTCTCTCTCTCTCTCCTCTCTCCTGTTCTCTCTCTCTCTCTCTCTCTCTCTCTCTCCTCTCTCTCTCTCTCTCTCTCTCTCTCTCTCTCTCTCTCTCTCTCTCTCTCTCTCTCTGTCTCTCCCTGTATCTGTCTCTCTCTCTCTGTCTCTCTCTCTCTCTGTCTCTTCCTCCCTGTATCTCTCTCTCTCTCTCTGTCTCTCTCTCTGTCTCTTCCTCTCTCTCTCTCTCTCTCTCTCTCTCTCTCTCTCTCTCTCTCTCTCTCTCTCTCTCTCTCTCTCTCTCTCCGTGTCTCACCTTGAAGGCACAGTAGTGAAGTAGGATGTGCGGCGGCGTCTTTGGGGCTTCCTGGCGGTACTGGGGCATCACGTCGCTGTTCAGGCTCATCATCTGGGGTGGTGGCGGTGGTGGTGGCGGTGGTGGCGGCGGCGGTGGTGGTGGCGGTGGTGGTGGTGGTGGTGATGGTGATGGGTCATTATTATCGTCAATGAGGCAATGCAATGATAAAAAAACGGAATCACAAACACACACAAAGCACTCTGAGAATCGCTTCCTTCACTCTCTCACACTCACACATACATATAGCAACACACACACACACATACACACACACACACACACATAAACACACACACACAGAGGGACTTACGTGTGTGATGTTGGACTGCTTGGCGACATCCTTCATAACGGGCAGGTGCGAGGAGAACTGCGTCACCAGCACCGACCTGCTTCGCGTGACGGAGCGGGCCAGCTTGGCGAACTTGCTGAGGCCCGCTTGAGAGTGGAGAACAGAGTGCGGTGAGGGGAGGGCGGCCGAGGGGAAGGAAGGGACAGGGTAGGGTAAGGGAGGATAGATGGAAGTCAAAAGAGCCGTGCAGAGCTACACTAGTTACCCTCGCAGATCGGGTGTTTTAATGTGGTCAGCCTTACAGGGGGAAAAACGCTTCAAAAATGTCAATGATCTTATTTTTTT
>JACEEZ010010553.1:190000-192500 GCA_016584305.1 Chionoecetes opilio
TCCCTGACCCCGCGTTGTCCCTGAACCCCGCGTTGTCCCTGAACCCCGCGTTGTCCCTGAACTCCGCGTTGTCCCTGAACCCCGCGTTGTCCCTGAACCCCGCGTTGTCCCTGAACCCCGCGTTGTCCCTGAACTCCGCGTTGTCCCTGAACCCCGCGTTGTCCCTGATCCTCCACCCAGAGTGACGTCCCGGCCTTGTGTGTACCCTGGACTATCGCGGAACCCACTCCCTGCACACTGTACCTGGTCCCTGCGTCTTATACCTCATATAGTGCTGCTCCTATATAGAGCCTCCTATAATATAGAGGAAGCTCCTATAACTCAGGCTGTGCTGCTATCGCTCAAGGTGTAATCCTATATCCAGGGTTACGTCCCATCACCCTAGGTCTGTCCCTGCGCCCTGGACTGTGTCACCACGCAAGATTGTGTTCCCCCACCTAACATGTATCATCATAACCTAGATAGTCTTCGTGTACCCTAGTTGCGCCATCAGCATGAGGTGCACACACGCGCTAGGGGCCTGACGCAGCACCTCGCCACTGTCTGCAGCCGCTGTAATTAAAGCGCCAAACAATGGGACTTAACTGTAATTATAAGAAAGCGATTGTGAGCCAAATGAGTTCGATGTAATGAGTGTCTCCCCAAGCTGTCGTTTGTTTGTTAGTGTTGGTGATGCAGTGGCGTGACCTTGAACCTTGGGCGCTGCTACGGCTACTTATGTCTGTATGTCTGTCTGTCTGTCTGTCTGTCTGTCTGTAATCCAAAACATGGTAATTAACGCCTAGATCCAGTCTGTTCTAAGGTTTCCTAAACCCATCACCTGCCCCCACCTTTCCCCCACCTGCTCCTCCCCTGCCCCCCACCAACCCCTCCCTTGCCCCACACCTACCCCCACCTTCTTCCCACCTGCCTCCCCACTGCCCCCCACCTTCCCCCACCTGCCCTTCCCTGCCCCCAACATACCCTTCATATCCCTATACCTACCCTCTCTACCCCCCTACTCCCCCTGCCCACCTGTCTCCCACCAGTGTCCCCCCTTACCCCCCCTGCCCCCCCCCCCCCTACCCCCCACTTTTGCCCCACGCGTCCTTCCGCCCCTTACCTCTGGAGTCCTCTGCTTCGATGGGCTGCTTGAGGGCGGTGATGTCCCTGAAGGTGCATAGGAACAGCACCACGATGTCCTTCTCGTTCTTGATGGGCGCGATGTGCAGGAGGAGCCATAGTGGTGTCCCTGCAAGGCAAGTGTTGGTGGTAGTGGAGTTAGTAGCTGTGGAGGGAGTGGAGGAGGGGGGGGGTGGTAGTGGAGTTTGTAGGTGTGGAGGAGGGAGTGGAGGAAGGGGTGTGGTAGTGGAGTTAGTAGGTGGTTGAGGAGGGAGTGGAGGAAGGGGTGTGGTAGTGGAGTTAGTAGGTGTTGAGGAGGGAGTGGAGGAAGGGGTGTGGTAGTGGAGTTAGTAGGTGTTGAGGAGGGGTGGAGGAAGGGGTGTGGTAGTGGAGTTAGTAGGTGTTGAGGAGGGGGTGGAGGAAGGGGTGTGGTAGTGGAGTTAGTAGGTGTTGAGGAGGGAGTGGAGGAAGGGGTGTGGTAGTGGAGTTAGTAGGTGTGTAGGAGGGAGTGGAGGAAGGGGTGTGGTAGTGGAGTTAGTAGTTGTGTAGGAGGGAGTGGAGGAAGGGGTGTGGTAGTGGAGTTAGTAGGTGTGGAGGAGGGGGTGAGGAAGGGTGTGTAGTGGAGTAGTAGGGTGTAGGAGGGAGTGAGGAAGGGTGGTAGTGGAGTTAGTAGCTGTTGAGGAGGGGGTGGAGGAACTTTGTGGGGGTGAGGGGACGCCAGGAGGTTGTTGGAAGGATTGGGGGCGTGAAGAAGGAGTATGTGTGGTGCAGTGTAGGGCAGGATGGAGGTTACGAGGTCAGGAGGAGCAAGAATCATGGAGGAAGGAGGGAAGTGGGACATTGTGAGGAGGAGGAGGAGGAGGAGGAGGAGGAGGAGGAGGAGGAGGAGGAGGAGGAGGAGGAGGAGGAGGAGGAGGAGGAGGAGGAGAAGGAGGATAAAAGGTGTGGCATTTCCTAACTAGAATAATGAATCTTTTCAAAATTGTATCACGCCATAATCTGATTTAAGTTTCCCTAAGATGCGCCATTCTGGTCTCTTATTGTTTCTCCTCTTTCTCTGTCTTCTAATAAATCACACAAACTGATTACAGAGGATTGTGCTGGTGACGAAGGAAGATTATGATGTTTTTTCTAGGTGTTCAAGGGATTTGTTATGTGATAGGATAGTAGTTAGAGTTTGTAAAGGGATTATGATGTTTGTTTAGTGTAGTAGTAGTAGTATAGTAGTAGTAGTAGTAGTAGTAGTAGTAGTAGTAGTGGTAGTATAGTAGTAGTAGTGGTAGTAGTGGTAGTAATAATAGTAGTAGTAGTAGTAGTAGTAGTAGTAATAGTAGTAGTAGTAATAGTAGTAGTAGTAGTAGTAGTAGTAGTAGTAGTAGTAGTAATAATAGTAGTAGTA
>JACEEZ010010553.1:197500-207500 GCA_016584305.1 Chionoecetes opilio
GCAGAGAGTTAGTACTGTACTAGGGCAGAGGCTTGGCAGGGGACCATTCACCCCACCCACGCCGCCACGACCCTGCCTTTGGGGGGGAGCGCCAGGGGTGGAGGAGGTAGAGGAGAAAAGGTGGAGGAAGATTAGGATGTGAATGAGGAGGAGAAAAGGATAATGAGGAGAACAGGTAAACAACTAGGGGGGGGGGCACTCAGTAGAGCGCATACCTCCGCCCGAATATTTCATCAATTGGTTGCCATGGCAACAGTTGTGATTATAAATAATATATTATATATATATATATATATATATATATATATATATATATATATATATATATATATGCACTCAGTATGAACGCATACCTCCGGCCGAATATTTCATCAATTGGTTGCCATGGCAACAGTTGTCAATAGATTTCATCCAAAATTAAATCAGTTCTTCCTTATACCAAATAGACTTGGTATACCGAGTTTGGTCCAAATCTATTGGTAACTTTTTGAGAAATCCTGTACACTAACAAACAGACAGACAGTCAGATCGGGGTGAAAACATAACCCCTCCAACTTCGTTGGCGGAGGTAATTATAAGACAGATAGGAGTAAGACTAGGAGGAGGAGGAGGAGGAGAAAAGGTGGAAGAAGATTAGGATGTGAATGAGGAGAACAGGTAGACGATTATAAGGAAGATAGGAATAAGAATAGGAGGTGGAAAAGGAAGGAGCTGGAAGGCTTTGAAAGAGGAAAATAGTAGGAGGACGAAGAGGAGGATGTGGAGGAGAGGGTGGAAGGCTCCTTAGTGATGGCGGTGATGGTGGTTGAGGTGGAGGGACAGCAGCCACGCCCTCCACAAGGCGTGAAGTGGTGAAGGAAGCGGTGGAGGCGAAGGAAGGAAGTGGAGCAGGGATGGAAGAGTGAAGCTTTAGTGTAGGGCGAGGGAGGCAATAAAGGAAGGGAGAGAGAGAGAGAGAGAGAGAGGAGAGGAGAGAGAGAGAGAGGAGAGAGAGAGAGAGAGAGAGAGAGAGAGAGAGAGAGAGAGAGAGAGAGAGAGAGAGAGAGAGAGAGAGAGAGAGAGAGAGAGAGAGAGAGAACACACAGATCATAAGTAGGAGTATCTTAAAGGGCAGATGTTATTAAGCCATGATAAAGGAAGGAGGAATGAAGGAGAGAAAGAAGGAAGGGAGGGAGGCAGGCAGGAACGGACATTTGCAGGAGGAAGGAAGTGGGCTTTGCGATGCTGGACTCTTCCTCAGACCACAGGGCGAGGATGAGACCGAGGAAGGGGGAAAGAGATAGAGAGAGAGAGAGATAGTGAATGGGTGAACCTTGGTTACCTGGGAGTCCGCTGTCTGTGGAGAGAACATTGGGGCGGATTAGTTGTGTTGCGTCACCCGCCACGGACACAACACAGGCGACAAGAGGAGAGGCGCCACTCTAAACTAGTACTGAGGAAGCCTTTACGCCTAGACATTCTGGCCCGGCTTGTCATGCAGGGCCGGGCACAGCCAAGGGCGTCACACCCACCTCGACACAAGACTCGCATCACCATCGTAGCAAACACACATATCAACAATGGCTAAATATATACGTACTCTCTAGATGTCTCCTAAACACAAGGCTATGTTATTGTATGGTCTCCTACCTCTCTCTTTCTTTCTTATATGACTGCGACGTAAGTACACACAAATGCAAAATGCAATATGTATTATCTCTCTAACGGGCCATGTGTGGGGGAGGGGAGATGGGGGGTGTGCTAAGGTTGGGGGGGCGAGGGTTGGGGGGGCAAGGACCTGTCAACACTACCAAGAAGCCTCCGGTACCATGCCACGACCACTACACTACACGCCTCGCCACGCCCTCACGCCCACACCCACCTCATGGCTCCTGACAAGACATTACTGATACATGAGTTCATCGTGGGTGTGGGCGGGAGCAGTGGGCGGTGTGGGGGTGGGGAAGGGGGTGGGTGTCTCCTAGCAGGGCTCCCACAACAACGAGAGACAGAAAGCCTGCCGCCGCCACCACCACAACCCAGTCCCAGCTCCTGAAGAAGACGTTGTAGGAGGTGATTAAAATGTTGTGGCGAAGGTGGGGTGTGTTGGGGGTTGTGGTGGTGGCGGCGGTGAGGGTGGGAGGAGGCATGGCTCAGGCAGTGATAATTACCCGTGGTTTTACTCTTGGTTGGGCCAAAAAACATCTTAGAATCTGCAAAGGAGGCATAATAGCAAGCTTAAGACAGTGAGTAGGGGGGGAGGAAGAGAGGGAGGGATGGATGGAGGGGGTGGGGTGATAAATGGGAAGGAACAAGGGAGGGGCACGGTAAATGGGAGGTGGGGAAGGTAGTGTTCTAAGAAATGGGCCGAGGGAAGGTAGGGGAGAGGGAGGGTGGAGGCGGAGGAGCAGAGAGGAGGGAGCAAGGAGCAAGGTACACCGCCATCACACATGTCCTGAACTTGATCGAACTGAGAAAGGTTTCAAAGTTCATACCAGAATAAAAGTATGCAATCTTTGGTACCTGGTGGGCATGTGTGTGTCGCGGCAGGAGGGGCTGAGGGGAGGGAGGAAAAGGGAAACAGGGAGAGTTGGAGGTGAAAAAATGGGGGTAGTGAGAAGAATCAAAAAGTACTACTACAAACTGTGAAATGTGAAGTGAATTTTAGTACAAGAAACATACGTAGTGTTGGGAACTTTACAAAGAGACGAAGCATTCAGTGAGGTGATTGAGGACTTACGCTGAGGTACTGTACTCAAGGCGGTCACAGAGCTATCGTCGTTCCCGGGAGGCAGGGGGGGGGGACTGGGGGGTACTGGGACTTTGTTTTGAGGGGGGCACCAATCCATAAATAGGCTTTCCCTGTGTGAGGTTGGAGGGGCAGGGGGACGGGGGGGGACCTACATGCAGGGGTTTGGGGGGCTCGGGGTTTTATGAACGGTGTCTGGCGGCAGAATCATGATACACTGCTACAAAATATCCTTATTCATTACTCTTCTATGTCATCATTATCATCATTATCATCATTATCTGCCGTGCTTCCATGTGGAGTAAGTCTGACAAATGACACGTCCTCATCCGGCACCGTGCACTGCGACCCCACAATAAATATCTTTACCTCTCACTGTACCGAGAATAGTGTAAGATTATTGCTCGTATTCGTAGTCACATACCATGATTGCTCGTGGTAATTGCTATGATTTTATTCCATTTCTACTCAGTCAAAATGATTCACATGATCTTGTAGCGGCCATGGAAAGTACTAGAGCAATCCTACAGTACTCCTATTGCAATCACAACAGAGCTGGCATGACATATTGATTTTGTCATACTCTATCATGGTGAGAGAAACGTGGAAAACGAAACTACTACTCAGAACACGTCATTAGTCCATCATTCACGGAGGAGTAATGGTGTCACGTGACCAGCCTTGCTTTGTGTGTCACTCAGGGAACCAAAACATCGGAAAATAAAACAAAACAAAGACGGGCACGAATGCACAACTCTCTGGTCTGGTAAAGATATCTTATAATAATTTGCCGCAGATACAAGGCCGCGGGAATGACCTAAATATAGACGGAAAGAACTGAAATAAAGTATAATTAATGATAGAAAGGGAAGGCCAGTCCCCGCAGCAGTCAAGAGCCAAGTGGACACCCGCCTTCAACGCGTCACTCCCTCTCACAAGTCCCCCAAACCAGCATTGGAGAATCTCACCAACCTAGTAACCTTTTGGCCTGCTGCTGGGAGCCCCTTCGTGAACATATTGACTGCTGCTCCTCACGCCATCTCACTCACCAAGCATAATGACTCTTCCTCCACACCCACTCACCAAGCATAATGACTTCCTCCACACCCACTCACCAGGCATAATAGCTCCTCTGCCCACTCACCAAGTACCCTTTTTCCCACTCAACAAACATAAAAACCACTCGTCCTTAGCCTCACCAAGCATAATAGCATTGTTCGAAACCCACTCACCAAGCATAATAACCACTCTTCCTTACCTCCACCAAGCATAATAGCCTTTCTTCCCACTCAACAAGCATAATACCCCTCCCCACTCACTCACCAAGCATAGTCCCATTCCCACTCACCAAGCATAATACACGCGGCTGAGTTCACCCTTCCCTCGTAACTCAGCAGTAAATCAGAAAGTGCTGTTATGAGTCAGCTCTGGAGTTTAGGGGAATTGCGTGCTTCCTTCAGAGTCCATCAGAGTGTATATTGAAGGGGGGGGGGGAGAGAACAGGGCGGTGGGGGGGGGTAATTGGTGTGGTTGGGTCTTTAACACTCGCCGCTCCTCCTTTAATTGCGTCATTATGGAGTAACTGATGTAATTACTTTAAATAATTATCGGAGTGTGAATATATAGAAGACGATCTGTTTGTGTGTTAGTAAAGCGGCCAAATGAGCCACCGATGACTATTAGTGATTAGTGAAGCTTGATTACTACGACAACCTTAACGACAGCGGCGACGACAACCACCAGGCACACACACACACACACACACACACCACTCTACATCCCTCAAAGGACACTTAAACACCCTTAACATAGCGTAAAACTCCCCACAAGATCACCAAATGCTATACACAAACAAAACAATGCTCCAAATATAACAGAAACAGTCTTTAAAGGATAAGAAAAAAACACTCCCACAATACTCAGGAAGGATCACCAACACCATAGACACCAAGAACCCTGTGATAGCCCAAACAAAACATAAACACCTTTAAAAAAACTCATCATAATAACAACGTAAAATCAAGGGAGTGAAGGAAAGAAGCAAAAAACCTCAAAAGTGTCCAGAAGAGATAATAACCTCGTCACACAGAATGTAGAATCATCAAGGGAGAGAAGGAAGGAAGCAGAAAACCTCAAGATGTACCCGATAGAACAACACATCCCTCTGAAACGCCCTCCAAATAACACCCCTGAGAGGCTAAAGTGACTCACGGGAAAAAAACTCGTCATACACAACGTAAAATTACCAAGGGAGTGAAGGAAGGGAGCAAAAAACCTCCAAATGTGTCTAGAAAATATAATAACATTCAAAAACTCCCTCCAAATACATCCCAGAGAGGCTAAAGTGTCCAGAAGAAAGAGCAACACCCTCTAAACTCCCTCCAAACAACACTCTAGAACCTCAAAAGTGTCCAGAAGAAAGAACAACACACTAAAAAATGCCCTTATAACCCCAGCAAGGCTAAAGTGACTCACGGTTCTTCTTGTAGAGGAGGATCTCGAACTGGTCCTGTTGCTGGTTCTCGAGGCACTGCTCTATCCGGGATATGGTCTCCTTGTCCGTCAGCTCCCCGTACATGAAGCTGCACCGGCATGACTTTTGCATCACCTGTGGAAAGAATGGGAAAATAATGGGAGACTCAGCACCTGTAGGAGACGCTGAAGGAGGCTAGATTAAGGGAGAGGAATAGGGGTGAGGACTGTATTGAATTTAGTGCCCCGTACATGACACTTCATCGGCATGACTTCTGCATCACCTGTGGCAAGAACGGGAGTTCTCAGCACCTGTAGGAGACACTGAAGGAGACTGGATTTTTATATATATATTTTTTTAACATCACAAAAGACTGGCCAAGGGTAAAAAAAAGAGGTAACAAAAAGCCCGCTCAGTTGGCAGTCCCTATAAAGAAGACAGTAAGAGAATAAAGAAAAGGGAATGGGCCAATTTAGTTCGGGAGGTGTCTTGTAGGGATTATAAGGAAAGGATTAGACCAAGGGCAGTATGGATTTTAGTGCCTGGTAGATGAGGTTTTTTGGGGTAGCAACATGGGTGAGGTTTTTTGTTTTTTGTTGGATGCGATGGAGAGGTGGATAGAGGTAGAGGTTTAGGTAGGGCGGTAGGTAGAGGCTTAAGAAGGAAGGTTATGGGGGGTGTCTAGGAACAAAAAGGAGATAGTCTGTTACTGTAGGTCTTGTGAAGGAGGGTGAGGGAGAGACATATGCACATAACAACATAAGAAAAGGAAGCTACAAGTGGCCGTGAGACCTACACGAGGTAGTTCCTGTTACTTAACACTACATACATCCACCTTTCATTTCCATCCATGAATTTATCCAGCCTCCTTTTAAAGCTCTCTATTAAATCCGCACTGACTACCTGACGACTGAGTTCATTCCAACAGACAGACAGTTTAGTTCAGTTGTGGGTCGGGAGTTTGGCCTTTTTTATCGGCATTCCCTGATGTCCTCTTCTCGCTGTCTGGGTCTTTAGTTAGTTGTCTTCTTTTACTCTGTCTTTTAATTGCTTTCTATTTCTTTCCTCTTTTCTCTGGTCGTCCAAAAACTGTTGATTGTTGCATGATGATGATGAACTGTTGCATTTTTGTTTCTTCCACATTCCCATCTCCAAACAAATACTCCCCCACTATAACCTCTTCCTCCTCTATGTATGGTTGTTGGAGCCTCACACTTTTCTCTTGGTTGACATGGTTGATGTTTTTTTAAGGCAGAGGGCTTCACGAGGGGGGGGGGCAGGAGGGTTATGGGGGGACAATAACATGGGGAAAGTTAGTTGCTAGGTAAGGAGGTGTAAGAGGTGAAGGTCTAGAAGGAGAAAGAGGAGAAGGTTTAGGAGGAGAAAGAGGAGAAGGTTTAGGAAGAGAAAGAGGAGAAGATGGAAGAAACGGAGAATGAGAAGCAAGAAAAGGAGGAAGAAAAGCAAAAAAAGGAGGAAGAGAAGCAAAAAAAGGATGAAAAGAAGGAGAAAGAAGGATTTTTGAGGTTGTGTCCAAGGAGTAAAATGTGGGAGGTAAAGGAGAAGAGGGAGACTAATTTGAGTCGAGAGAGAGAGAGAGAGAGAGAGAGAGAGAGAGAGAGAGAGAGAGAGAGAGAGAGAGAGAGAGAGAGAGAGAGAGAGAGAGAGAGAGAGAGAGAGAGAACGAATACGGAATGTTAATCTAAGACATAGTTTCTGTTGGCGCAACGTTCATGTAAAGGAAATTAGATCCTCTCTCCCAGCGCCGAGTTGTTGCCGGGAGAGTTTTAAGATTCCTTAGGGTCGCGCTTTGAAGGGAGGAGAGGATGGCCTCGGACCTCGGACCTCAGTAGCCTTTTAGCTCCGGAGGAATGGCCAACGAAAAAAATGTGTTTAAGTATTGATGAACTGCGGAAGGAGGAGGAGGAGGAGGAGGAGGAGGAGGAGGAGGAGGAGGAGGAGGAGGAGGAGGAGGAGGAAGAGGAGGAGGAGGATTACATAGGATTACATAGGAATAACAGACACCAGGAGACCTATTGGTCCATAGCGAGGGTATCTGCTGAACTACATACTACTAACTATCAACTACTTGTAAGAAAACAGTTAGAAAATGATACCATGTCCCTAAAGAGGATAGGAACATGGAAGTTTCATAGTGCAGAATGATAGGATATGAAAAATACTAACTACAACTACCACTACCACTACAACTAATCGATACGGGGACTAGATACGAATTCGCACTATCAATACCCATTTACTTTACAGTGCGCGTCAAGTCTGTTTTTGAATGTAGTTATTGTGCTGGCTCCGACAACATTTGCTGGTAACTTGTTCCATCGATCAACAACTCTAACATTGAAATAATTTTTACGGAGATCGGTGATGCAACGTTGACCGTTTAGTTTTAAACCATTATTTCTTGTTGTCACTTGAGTTGAAAGCTCGAATAGGTTCTCTTGATTAATGACATCAAAACCTTTTAGGATCTTAAAGGTTTCTATCAAGTCCCCACGGATTCTACGATCCTTTAAGGAAAACATATTAAGTTTCCGCAGTCTCTCTTCATAAGATGAATTTCGCAGAGATGGAATTTGTTTGGTTGCTCTTCTTTGCACTGATTCCAATTTGGCTTGATCTTTTACGAAACAAGGCGACCAGAATTGAACAGCATTTTCTAAGTGCGGCCTAACCAAGGACGTGTATAATTGTGTCATTACTTTCTGAGTTTTATGTTCAAAGTTACGTTTAATAAAGCCCAACATCATATTTGCCTTTTTACTGGCAGCTAGGCAATGCGGACTGGTTTTCAGATCATTACTGATGATGACACCTAAATCCTTTTCCTGCTGTACTTCAGTTAAACGATTTATTTTGCATTTGATAGTTATATTTGAGGTTATCGTTGCCTATATGCATTACTAGGAGGAGGAGGAGGATTTACATAGGATTACATAGGAGTAACAGACACCAGGAGACCTATTGGTCCATAGCGAGGGTATCTGCTGAACTACATACTACTAACTATCAACTACTTGTAAGAAAACAGTTGGAAAATGATACCATGTCCCTAAAGAGGATAGGAACATGGAAGTTTCATAGTGCAGAATGATAGGATATGAAAAATACTAACTACAACTACCACTACCACTACAACTAATCGATACGGGGGACTAGATACGAATTCGCACTATCAATACCCATTTACTTTACAGTGCGCGTCAAGTCTGTTTTTGAATGTAGTTATTGTGCTGGCTCCGACAACATTTGCTGGTAACTTGTTCCATCGATCAACGACTCTAACATTGAAATAATTTTTACGGAGATCGGTGATGCAACGTTGACCGTTTAGTTTTAAACCATTATTTCTTGTTGTCACTTGAGTTGAAAGCTCGAATAGGTTCTCTTGATTAATGACATCAAAACCTTTTAGGATCTTAAAGGTTTCTATCAAGTCCCCCACGGATTCTACGATCCTTTAAAGAAAAACATATTAAGTTTCCGCAGTCTCTCTTCATAAGATGAATTTCGCAGAGATGGAATTTGTTTGGTTGCTCTTCTTTGCACTGATTCCAATTTGGCTTGATCTTTTACGAAACAAGGCGACCAGAATTGAACAGCATTTTCTAAGTGCGGCCTAACCAAGGACGTGTATAATTGTGTCATTACTTTCGGAGTTTTATGTTCAAAGTTACGTTTAATAAAGCCCAACATCATATTTGCCTTTTTACTGGCAGCTAGGCAATGCGGACTGGTTTTCAGATCATTACTGATGATGACACCTAAATCCTTTTCCTGCTGTACTTCAGTTAAACGATTTATTTTGCATTTGATAGTTATATTTGAGGTTATCGTTGCCTATATGCATTACTAGGAGGAGGAGGAGGATTTACATAGGATTACATAGGAGTAACAGACACCAGGAGACCTATTGGTCCATAGCGAGGGTATCTGCTGAACTACATACTACTAACTATCAACTACTTGTAAGAAAACAGTTGGAAAATGATACCATGTCCCTAAAGAGGATAGGAATATGGAAGTTTCATAGTGCAGAATGATAGGATATGAAAAATACTAACTACAACTACCACTACCACTACAACTAATCGATACGGGGGACTAGATACGAATTCGCACTATCAATACCCATTTACTTTACAGTGCGCGTCAAGTCTGTTTTTGAATGTAGTTATTGTGTTGGCTCCGACAACATATGCTGGTAACTTGTTCCATCGATCAACGACTCTAACATTGAAATAATTTTTACGGAGATCGGTGATGCAACGTTGACCGTTTAGTTTTAAACCATTATTTCTTGTTGTCACTTGAGGAGGAGGAGGAGGAGGAGGAGGAGGAGGAGGAGGAGGAGGAGGAGGAGGAGGGGAGGAGGAGGAGGAGGAGGAGGAGGAGGAGGTGGAAACAGGAGGAAGAAGAGAAGGAGGAAAGGAAAGAGAGAGAGTAGTAAGATTTAGATAAAGAGACGTAAGAGGGCGATAATGGAAAGACGCAGGAGGTTCAAGAGAAATAGGAAGAGGTGGATAAAGAGGAGGAAGTGCAAGTGAATGAAGGAAGAACATGAAACAGAGTAAGAGGAGGGAAGGAATTTACAGTCACGTCTTGTACTGGTTACGTACGAGTATTGCCACATAGTTATCACATGACAGACAGGAGAGAGGAACGTGTGTGTGTGTGTGTGTGTGTGTGTGTGTTGTGTGTGTGTGTGTGTGTGTGTGTGTGTGTGTGTGTGTGTGGTGTGTGTGTGTTGTGTCCTCCTCCAATACTCCCACGTTTGAAGT
>JACEEZ010010553.1:227500-247500 GCA_016584305.1 Chionoecetes opilio
CAACCCCTTACACACAAAACCTCTCTTTCTACACCCCCTAACACCCTAATTCCTTTCTCCACAACCCCTTAAACACAAAACCTCTCTTTCTACACCCTAACACCCTAAATTCCTTTCTCCACAACCCCTTACACACAAAACCTCTCTTTCTACACCCCCTAACACCCTACATTCCTTTCTCCACAACCCCTTAAACACAAAACCTCTCTTTCTACACCCCTAACACCCTAAATTCCTTTCTCCACAACCCCTTACACACAAAACCTCTCTTTCTACACCCCCTAACACCCTACATTCCTTTCTCCACAACCCCTTACACACAAAACCTCTCTTTCTACACCCCTAACACCCTAAATTCCTTTCTCCACAACTCCTTACACACAAAACCTCTCTTTTTACACCCCCTAACACCCTAAATTCCTTTCTCCACAACCCCTTACACACAAAACCTCTCTTTCTACACCCCCTAACATCCTAAATTCCTTTCTCCACAACTCCTTACACACAAAACCTCTTCTTTTTTTTTTTTTTTTTTTTTTTTACATTTGTGCCTATAGCGCCTGTAGGCCGTGGTGACCCAGGGCTCGGATGGTAGGCTCTGGAGGTTCACTTGAGGGTTCTGATGGTTGGTCCTCGCCCGTGGTGGCGCAGGCAGGATTCTTATAGTGACGTCTGTGAGGCTCATGCCGCCCCCCTGTGTCCTCTGGTGCACTCGCAGTTGAAGGTAGAGTTGATAGGCAGGGCATGTGGGTGTTCTTAGGCCACTCGACGGTGCAGAAAGGTTTTGGGTTTCTTCGGGGATCGAACTCGGGTCACCGAGAACGCCAGTCGGAGACTCTAACCGCTCCGCTACCGCCTCCCCATAACACCCCCTAACACCCTAAATTCCTTTCTCCACAACTCCTTACACACAAAACCTCTTTCTACACCTCCTCACACCCTAAATGATCTGTAAATTAAGTATCAAAGTAAAACGATCGTAGTAAATGGCACTACATTAAGGAGGAGAAAGTATTGGGATAAATTGGGAACTATTGGTATTGGGAAGAGAATGGAATGTGAAAAGATAATAATGGAGACTAGAAAAGGAGAGAAGATGAGCAGAGAAGAGGAGCAGAGAAGATGAGCAGAGAAGATGAGCAGAGAAGATGAGCAGAGAAGATGAGCAGAGAAGATGAGCAGAGAAGAGGAGCAGAGAAGATGAGCAGAGAAGATGAGCAGAGAAGATGAGCAGAGAAGATGAGCAGAGAAGATGAGCAGAGAAGAGGAGCAGAGAAGATGAGCAGAGAAGATGAGCAGAGAAGAGGAGCAGAGAAGATGAGCAGAGAAGAGGAGCAGAGAAGATGAGCAGAGAAGAGGAGCAGAGAAGAGGAGCAGAGAAGAGGAGCAGAGAAGATGAGCAGAGAAGAGGAGCAGAGAAGAGGAGCAGAGAAGAGGAGCAGAGAAGAGAGCAGAGAAGATGAGCAGAGAAGAGGAGAGAAAGGGGCAGAGAAGAGAGCAGAGAAGAGGAAGCAGAGAAGAGGAGCAGAGAAGAGGAGCAGAGAAGAGGAGCAGAGAAGAGGAGCAGAGAAGAGAAGCAGAGAAGAGGAGCAGAGAAGAGGAGCAGAGAAGATGAGCAGAGAAGATGAGCAGAGAAGAGGAGCAGAGAAGAGGAGCAGAGAAGAGGAGCAGAGAAGAGGAGCAGAGAAGAGGAGCAGAGAAGAGGAGCAGAGAAGATGAGCAGAGAAGAGGAGCAGAGAAGAGGAGCAGAGAAGAGGAGCAGAGAAGAGGAGCAGAGAAGAGGAGCAGAGAAGAGGAGCAGAGAAGAGGAGCAGAGAAGAGGAGCAGAGAAGAGGAGCAGAGAAGAGGAGCAGAGAAGAGGAGCAGAGAAGAGGAACAGAGAAGAGGAGCAGAGAAGAGGAGCAGAGAAGAGGAGCAGAGAAGAGGAGCAGAGAAGAGGAGCAGAGAAGAGGAGCAGAGAAGAGGAGCAGAGAAGAGGAGCAGAGAAGAGGAGCAGAGAAGAGGAGCAGAGAAGAGGAGCAGAGAAGAGGAGCAGAGAAGAGGAGCAGAGAAGAGGAGCAGAGAAGAGGAGCAGAGAAGATAGAGAGATGAAGAGAAAAGAGATTGGAATGAGAATGGAGAGAATAAATGAGGCTTACAAAAAGGTAATGAATATAATAAAGAAAAAATTAGTATCAGATGGGATTTATATTATTGATGAGAAAATAAAAAATAATATGAAAAAAGAAAACCAGAAAGTATAGAGAACACCCAGTATAGGAAAAGAGGAAAAGCGATAGTGATGATGGACAAACAGAGGAAGAGAGAGTAAAAAGGAGGAGTGAAGCAAGGAAGAAGGAGAGAACAAGAAGAAAAGCAATAGTGATGATGGACAAACAGAGGAATAGAGAGTAGAAAGAAAGAGTAAAGCAGGGAAGAAGGAGAATACAAGAGGAGGACAGGGAGGGTAACAACAATAGAGGTGGCAACGTTTAGTAATGAAATGAGGCTTAACAGGACCGTAGAGTTTTTTTTCCGGATCAGCGCCGCGCGCACACACACACACACACACACACACACACACACACACACACACACACACACACACACACACACACACACACACACATACACCAATCGGTAAAAGTTTTCCCCACACCCACAAAAAAGAAATGTGGGTGTTTACGAGACAGGCTGTATTACTTTCCGTGCTAGAGGGGCGCCTACAAGCCATTTACCAAAGAAAAACACGTCACACAAAGCTGTACTAGTATAAAACCCATTAATTAGAGTTAGGATAGAGTCATTGCTGTGGTGCATTAGGTGTTAAAGGGAAGGAAAATCGTCTCTGCGCTTAATGAGAGAAAATGTTGTAGCGTGTGGTGGAGAAAAAAAAGTTGAGGTTCATCACGTGTCGCGTTTATGATCATTTTAGTGCCTCGGTTTAATTTCCTTTCGCGCTCTGGACTTTGTAGAAACGTCCCGGGTTTCCTAAATTGCCGCCACCAGTTTTCCTTATCTGTTACTGCCTGGCGGGGGGCTGGGGGCTGGGGGCTGGCCGTGGGTGAGGCGTGGGTCCGGGCGTGGGAAGTCAAGGTTAAAGACGGGAAAGTAGTGTTGGGAGCGGCGGGGGGCGAGGGGTGGCGGCGTGAAGGATAAGACGGGATAGCAAGGGACGAATGGGACTGGTAGGGTGTGGAGGGGAGGGTGAAGGGAGGCAGGGTGTGGGTGGCAGGGTGCAGGGGGCAGGGCACGCAGGGAGGCCCTATGGGGAGGCGTTAACTATAGTCTTCTTTTTTTATCGAGGCGAAAATTCCATTCTATTTTCAGGTCTCATTTCATTCTATTTTAAGGTTTTATGATTAAAGTTATGCCTCTATTTACCTGATAATATGGTTAACTATGATAAAATACAGCTGAAATTAAGAAGAAGCGTAGTATTCCCTTCTCCTGGCATCAAATATCAGTTTAGTAAGTAACAAAGGGTCAGGATTTTTCGCCTCTTAAAAAACAACAGAGTATAGATTCCCTGCGTGAGTCCCCTGCAGGTCTTAATCTAATTTCCCCGCTGCCTCCATCAACAGGGTGGTGGTGGAGGGCAAGTCGCTGCTTGATACTAACCACTTAATTCCCCACGGCCGCCTCACTACTCTCCCCTTTGTTGTGGCGCTGTGGGAGTGTTCGGGAGTATTCGCTTCATTACTCCACGCGTCTGGTACACGTCAACACTTCGTCAGGCATTCAGCACACCCCAGGCGGAGGGAGGGGCGGCTAGGAGGGCGTGGGGCCAGAGTAAACAAGGGCATGTGTGTGTTTACAATTGTACTGCGTCGAAAATCCAAACTTCTTACAAACAGCAACACTCTTACTAAGTCTGAATTTTGCCCTGTTTGACTTTTGTGTTTTGATTCACAGATGCGTGCGTGTTGCTGTAAAACAATAACAACAAAAAGAATACAGTTGTTATAATTTCAGGATAACTTAAGAATCTGATCCAGGAAAAACAGGGGCAGCGTTGACCTGTTCCGAGAAACCTAGCCACTCCCCCTCCCTTCCCTACTCCCCTAACCCTGCTCCTTCCTACCCTGCCTCCCTCCTTACCCCTCCCTACCCCCACATCCCTGCCTCCCCCCCTGCTCCCCCACATCCCTGCCTTCCCCCCTGCTCCCCCACATCCCTGCCCCCCCCCCTCCTGCTCCCCACGCACACCACCGCTACGAGGAAGGATGGGTTGAACACACACAATAACATACACAATAACGCTGCTCAAATCAACCCCATTTCCATACTGCCAGAGGGTTTTGGTCGTCCCTGGATCACGTCATGCTTGGAGTGCTACATACCGACATGAATCAATGCATAACAGATTGTGGTGTTGGTATCGGCCATCGATCGGAGTTTTGGTGGCGGCCTGAAAGGAACGGGCTTTGTAGTGCCGCGGATTTATGATTCTAGCTTATGCTCGGCTGTAATATTATTCTCCATCAGTTGTATTTCCATCGCCAGTTCAATGTTTCGTAAGTGCTGACTCCTGACGGTTAGTATTGTGAGCTTGTTGGCCTGATTCTGTTTGCTGTGTTGAGTCAGTGAGGGTCAGGCGGCGAGGGGTCATTCCCCCGCGTCACCTGCGTACCTTTGTTGACATGCCTGCACGCGAGTCTGAGTCATTAATGTTTACAGGGGCAGCGTTACCATTCTTCCGCCTCTACTATCATCTATCAGGCTTTGTTTAATGGTTGAAGCTTATCTCTCCCCTTCTGCGCAGCCTTCGTCGAGTGACCTGAGGTTGTTCATATATATTTTTTGTACATCTTGGCCTATAGCGTCTGTAGGCAGTGACCTCCAGGGCTCGGATGGTAGGCCCTGGAGGCTCACTTGAGGGCTGTGATGGTTGGCCCTCGCCCGTGGTGGCGCAGGCAGGATTTTTATAGTGACGCCTGTGATTAGAGGCTCATGCCGCCCCCGTGTGTCCTCCGATACACTCGCAATCGAAGGTAGAGTTAATTGGCTTAAAAGGCTTTAAGTGGGTGTTCTTAGGCCACTCGACGATATGGCTTAACATAACTTTTCAACCACCAATGTTAAGAATGTTATCTTCCCCTTCTGCGCCATCTATGAGTAATCTGACTTCGTTGTCGTGGGTTGGACACGTATCGGAGGCAACATGTCTGAACGGCGGCACTAACCTCCTGTCCATCGACGTCCTCGGGCAGCGTGTTCCTGTCATCCCCAGCGTAACATTGACGCCTTTGTTAGTCAGCGCAATAATGTGTCACCTCATAACAGGACGCAGTGCAGTCGAATGCCGCCCAGCAGTTTATTAATGACAGAATTACTCATCCGGTAGTTCACTAATGATAGAATTACTCATCTGTCGTCCACACAACAGCTTGCCTTGACCTGACACCTATGATGAAACGATGAAATTACCTAACATGACCTGACTTCGTAATGCCCTGACTGACCTTACTATGAAGGATGACAAAGAAAGAAAGGAAGATAGGAAGGAAGATGGATGAAAAGAAGGGAAGAAAATAAAAAAGGTGAATTATTCTGCCATATGAAACGACAACCCAAGCCTTATTTTCTTCACTTTCAAAATAGCACAGTAACCCATTTTTGCCTTTCTCTTAGTTTCCTTCCCACAGATTTATTTTCCTCTCTATACTCCTGTTTTCCTTCCCACACAATTATTTTCCTTTCCATACAATATTTTCCTTTTCTCGACAGAATATTTTCCTCTCCATATACTTATATTTCCTCCTAACACATTTATTTTCCTTCCCACACAATCATTTTCCTTCCCACACAATAATTTTCCTTCCCACACAATAATTTCCTTCCCACACAATAATTTTCCTTCCCACACAATAATTTTCCTTCCCACACAATAATTTTCCTTCCCACACAATATTTTCCTTCCCACACAATAATTTTCCTTCCCACACAATAATTTTCCTTCCCACACAATAATTTTCCTTCCCACACAATTATTTTCCTTCCCACACAATAATTTTCCTTCCCACACAATAATTTTCCTTCCCACACAATAATTTTCCTTCCCACACAATTATTTTCCTTCCCACACAATAATTTTCCTTCCCACACAATTATTTTCCTTCCCACACAATCATTTTCCTTCCCACACAATTATTTTCCTTCCCACACAATCATTTTCCTTCCCACACAATCATTTTCCTTCCCACACAATTATTTTCCTTCCCACACAATCATTTTCCTTCCCACACAATCATTTTCCTTCCCACACAATCATTTTCCTTCCCACACAATCATTTTCCTTCCCACACAATAATTTTCCTTCCCACACAATAATTTTCCTTCCCACACAATTATTTTCCTTCCCACACAATCATTTTCCTTCCCACACAATCATTTTCCTTCCCACATAATTATTTTTCTTCCCACACATTTATTTTCCCATCCATAAACTTATTTTCCTTCCCATACAATATTTTCCTTCCCATACAATATTTTCCTTCCCATACAATATTTTCCTTCCCATACAATATTTTCCTTCCCATACAATATTTTCCTCCCCATACAATATTTTCCTCCCCATACAATATTTTCCTTCCCATACAATATTTTCCTTCCCATACAATATTTTCCTTCCCATACAATATTTTCCTTCCCATACAATATTTTCCTTCCCATACAATATTTTCCTCCCCATACAATATTTTCCTTCCCATACAATATTTTCCTTCCCATACAATATTTTCCTCCCCATACAATATTTTCCTTCCCATACAATATTTTCCTCCCCATGCAATATTTTCCTTCCCATACAATATTTTCCTTCCCATACAATATTTTCCTTCTCATACAATATTTTCCTTCCCATACAATATTTTCCTCCCCATACAATATTTTCCTTCCCATACAATATTTTCCTTCCCATACAATATTTTCCTTCCCATACAATATTTTCCTCCCCATACAATATTTTCCTTCCCATACAATATTTTAATTCCCATACAATATTTTAATTCCCATACAATATTTTAATTCCCATACAATATTTTCCTTCCCATACAATATTTTCCTTCCCATACAATATTTTCCTTCCCATACAATATTTTCCTTCCCATACAATATTTTAATTCCCATACAATATTTTCCTTCCCATACAATATTTTCCTCCCCATACAATATTTTCCTTCCCATACAATATTTTCCTCCCCATACAATATTTTCCTCCCCATACAATATTTTCCTTCCCATACAATATTTTCCTCCCCATACAATATTTTCCTTTCCATACAATATTTTCCTTCCCATACAATATTTTCCTCCCCATACAATATTTTCCTCCCCATACAATATTTTCCTCCCCATACAATATTTTCCTTCCCATACAATATTTTCCTTCCCATACAATATTATCCTTCCCATACAATATTTTCCTCCCCATACAATAATTTCATTCCCATACAATATTTTCGTTTCCATACGATATTTTCCTTCCCATACAATATTTCCATTCCCATACAATATTTTCATTCCCATACAAGATTTTCCTTCCCATACAATATTTTCATTCACATACAATATTTTCATTCCCATACAATATTTTCCTTCCCATACAATATTTTCCTTCCCATACAATATTTTCCTTCCCATACAATATTTTCCTTCCCATACAATATTTTCCTCCCCATACAATATTTTCCTTCCCATACAATATTTAGTACCTTCCCATACAATATTTTCCTTCCTATACAATATTTTCCTTCCTATACAATATTTTCCTTCCCATACAATATTTAGTACCTTCCCATACAATATTTTCCTTCCCATACAATATTTAGTACCTTCCCATACAATATTTAGTACCTTCCCATACAATATTTTCCTTCCCATACAATATTTTCCTTCCCATACAATATTTAGTACCTTCCCAGACAATATTTTCCTTCCCATACAATATTTAGTACCTTCCCATACAATAATATACCATTCTTTTACACTTATTTTCCTCCTTATACATCTACTTTACCTCATATCACATTGTTCTATTCTATTTCCTCCTACGTATAACTGTATTCTTTCTTCTTACGTTCTTTCTTCTATTACGTTTCCTTCGTTATTCCGTTTCCTTCTATTACGTTCTTTTCTTACTATTCTTTCTTCTTCATTCTTAAGTTTCTTCCTATATAACTGCATTTTATAACTGTATTCTTTCTTCTAACACTACCTTTTCATCCTGTCTCGTCTCTCTTTCCCTAGTGATATAATACGCCTTCCTCCCCCACCACCTGCCCTCACCTATTCTCACCTGTCCTATTCCAGCCCCCCTGTCCTCCTCCCCTCTGGTCCTCCTCCCCTCCTGTCCACCTCCTGTCCTCCTCCCCTCCTGTCCACCTCCTGACCTCCTGTCCTCCTCCCCTCCTGTCCTCCTCCTCCTCCCCTCTCCCTCCCTTCCTGCCGGCGGGGTGATGCAGCACTCTCCTCCATCGCACGTCAGCGGCAACCACCACAACGACACCCAGAAACGAGTTATTGACCGTCCCTTCGTCAGGATATTTTTTTTACTGAGAGTTAATACTAGGATGGCACGTTGGAGGGAGGAAGAGAGAGTAAGGGGAAGAGGTTTAAGAAGAGTTTTTGTTTGACGTTGGAGGGAGGAAGAGAGGGTAAGGAGAAGAGGTTCAAGAAGAGTTTTTGTTTGACGTTGGAGGGAGGAAGAGAGAGTAAGGGGAAGAGGTTCAAGAAGAGTTTTTGTTTGACGTTGGAGGGAGGAAGAGAGGATAAGGGGAAGAGGAAAAAAATAGGAAACGGACCCCTTAAAATTAAGAAGAGGTTTGAGGGGGTGCTTAGAGAATAGTTGTGAAGAAAAAAAGTAAATAATTATAGGAAAACAATTTGTTATAGAAGAAATTAGAGACCTAAAGACAGATGGGAGATAATGAAAGGAAAGGTATGGGACAGGAAGGAGAAGGGGGTAAAAGGGGGTAAGGGAAAGGGCATTAAGGGAGTAGATCAGATAATTGTAATGAAAAGGGGAGAGATATTAGACGAATTGAAGGTGAATTTTGGACGATAGGAGGATAAGAAAAAGGGAATGGGTAATGAGTTTTGGTTTAGATTAAGCAACACTACTAATGACGAAGAGGAGGAGGAGGAGGAGGATGAGGAGGAGGAGGAGGAGGAGGAGGAGGAGGAGGAGGAGGAGGAGGAGGAGGAGGAGGGATGGGGAAACGGAGGAGGAGGAGGACGAGGACGACGAGGACGACGAGGAGGAGGAGGAGGACGAGGAGGAGGAGGAGGACGAGGAGGAGGACGAGGAGGACGAGGAGGACGAGGACGACGAGAAGGAGGACGAGGAGGAGGAGGAGGAGGAGGAGGAGGAGGAGGAGGAGGAGGAGGAGGAGGAGGAGGACGACGACGAGGACGACGAGGAGGAGGAGGAGGACGAGTAGGAGGAGGAGGAGGAGGAGGAGGAGGAGGAGGAGGAGGAGGAGGAGGACGACGAGGACGACGACGAGGAGGAGGAGGAGGACGAAGAGGAGGATTACATAGGATTACATAGGAATAACAGACACCAGGAGACCTATTGGTCCATAGCGAGGGTATCTGCTGAACTACATACTACTAACTATCAACTACTTGTAAGAAAACAGTTGGAAAACTATACCATGTCCCTAAAGAGGATAGGAACATGGAAATTTCGTAGTGCAGAATGATAGGATATGAAAAATACTAACTACAGCTACCACTACCACTACAACTAATCGATATGGGGGACTAGATACGAATTCGCACTATCAATACCCATTTACTTTACAGTGCGCGTCAAGTCTGTTTTTGAATGTAGTTATTGTGCTGGCTCCGACAACATTTGCTGGTAACTTGTTCCATCGATCAACGACTCTAACATTGAAATAATTTTTACGGAGATCGGTGATGCAACGTTGACCGTTTAGTTTTACACCATTATTTCTTGTTGTCACTTGAGTTGAAAGCTCGAATAGGTTCTCTTGATTGAAGACATCAAAACCTTTTAGGATCTTAAAGGTTTCTATCAAGTCCCCACGGATTCTACGATCCTTTAAGGAAAACATATTAAGTTTCCGCAGTCTCTCTTCATAAGATGAATTTCGCAGAGATGGAATTTGTTTGGTTGCTCTTCTTTGCACTGATTCCAATTTGGCTTGATCTTTTACGAAACAGGGCGACCAGAATTGAACGGCATATTCCAAGTGCGGCCTAACCAAGGACGTGTATAATTGTGTCATTACTTTCGGAGTTTTATGTTCAAAGTTACGTTTAATAAAGCCCAACATCATATTTGCCTTTTTACTGGCAGTTAGGCAATGCGGACTGGTTTTCAGATCATTACTGATGATGACACCTAAATCCTTTTCCTGCTGTACTTCAGTTAACGATTTATTTTGCATTTGATAGTTATATTTGAGGTTATCGTTGCCTATATGCATTACTTTACATTTATCGTAATTGAATTTTAATAGCCATTTATCACTCCAATCTGATAGTTTGTCGAGATCACTTTGTATGAGTTCGCAGTTTTCTCTAGTATATGCTTTACCACCTAATTTGGTGTCATCTGCAAATTTCGATATTTTAGATACAAGTCCACAGACCAGATCGTTGATATATATCAGAAAAAGAGTAAGACCCAAGACCGAGCCCTGAGGCACCCCACTAGTAACATCTAACCAATCAGATGCCTCGCCATTTATTACTACCCGTTGTTTACGATTTGAAAGCCAATCGCCAATCCATGAACATAATTGCTCTCCTAAGCCATGTGCCCTTAGCTTGGTCAACAGTCGCTTATGGGGGGGAGCTGTATCGAAGGCTTTCTGAAAATCAAGGTATATTACATCCGAGGGAATTTTAGCGTCTCAGTTTGAATAAATGACATTAAAAAAATCCAGTAGGTTTGTTAAGCAGGATCTCTTATTTCGTGTATTCATCTAGTTGTATTCATCTAGTTGTATTTTACAGGGCCTGAGCTGCATTCGTATGGCCCCGTCTCCATATCAACATTATTATCATTCATCCTTAGTGGTTAGTGTTGGCCGAAGCCATCACCCCGGGAGGCGGGTCACAAACCCCCGGCTAACACCCGGTACCCATTCACTGCTGGGTGGACAGGGGCTCGAGTTTTAAGAAGACCGCCCGTCTGTCTTCGCTCCGCCGGGGGATCGAACCCGGGACTTCTCGGTTGTGAGCCGAGCGTGCTACCTCTACACTACGGAGTACCCTGTGTGTGTGTGTGTGTGTGTGTGTCCATGTAGCTGGGTATGCCATGGAGGGGGTAAAGGCTAACTCTTTATTATGCAAATAGCTCTGTTATTATGCAAATTATTACATATATTATTATTAGTAGTAGTATGCAAATAAGAAGCACAAATTTGCAGTGTGTGATCTGTTTCCCAATGCTATTCAGAGGTCCTTCTTTTTTTCTACAATTTGTTCATGCATTTTGCTGTATTATAAGAGAAGCATGGTTTATGCTGCAACCTAGAGTGCCACAAACTTTTTAGGGAGAAACTAGTTCACAAATAGGGTGGTAAATGATTGGAATGGACTCAGTCGTCAGGTGGTCAGTGCGGAGTCAATAGGGAGCTATAAAAGGAGGCTGGACAGTGTTATGGATGGGGATGAAAGGTGGATGTAGGTAGTGTTAAGTAACAGGAACTACCACGTGCAGGTCCCCCAGCCCCCTGTAGCTTCCTTATGTTCTTATGCTCTTAAGTAGTTTATATTATGTACCTGTCTTCAGTGGCACATGCTAGTCTGTAAGGTAAAGGTAAAGATGGGAGCATACGCTAAGCTGCGCGTGGCATGCGGTGCTCATCTCCGTGGCATTAGCCCTTAGAGCCTGTGGTGGGTGAGGACCCGTTACCCCGGGACACAGGGCTAGTGTGACTCCCGGGTTACCACAGTTACCTTCCCCAGGTTACCCCAGGTACCCATTTATCAACCCCGAAAGGAAGGAAGAACAGCTGGGTAGGCTGGTCACCGGCTTGCTCTGGCCCGGGATCGAACCAGGGCCCGCAGATTCGTAGCCAGGCACGCTAGCCACTGCACCACGGAGGCGACTCCGTGGTGTCGGACTACAGACCACTACAGACTTGTAGTGGAGTGACACTATGCCACTACAGACTTGTAGTGGCATCACTACAAGTCTGTAGTGATGCTAAAATCTGTAATATATGCTGCCTGGCGACATTAGTGCAGTGGCGACTATATTGTTATTGACAGTAGGGCATTACCTGAGAATAACAGTAGAATGCAAGAACATAGCTCAGTGCAAAAGTATGTTATTGCACAACGGCTTGATTCAGCAAACTACCAAATGACTACCAAGACATTTAACACTTCCCTGAGAGTTATATTGATCACACACACATACAGACAGACATGAATATTCCATACATTCATACATTGTGGCCTCTTAGAGTGTATTTTTCACATTGTTTTGGAGATTCAGCTCATGTGTCGTAATGTTATCAATAGATTACTGCTTTGACATTAACCCCTTCACGCCCAGATCTTTCCTTGGCTATAAAAAATTGTATGTTGTCGAGCCATGAAATTACGAAAAGTAACTAAATATACCAAATTAAGTAGTCGACAAGGATACTAAATAGGTTATATCTATAAAAACATTGCTTATATTCGTTAAAAATAATTTAATGGTGCTTGAATTACAATGGAAATGACGTTCTGGGCCTCAAGGGGTTAAGTGAACTTTCTACAATGTTACAGTGGAGGAGAATATTTCACCTATGAACCCATTAGTGTAGGACAAAGTCAAGACATTGTTAATGCTGTCACTCCCATACATACATACATACATACATACATACATACATACATACATACATACATACATACATACATACATACATACATACATACATACATACAAACATGCATATATACATACATACATACATACATACATACATACAAACATGCATATATACATACATACATACATACATACATACAAACATACATACATACATACATACATACATACATACATACATACATACATACATACAAACATGCATATATACATACATACATACATACATACATACATACATACATACAAACATGCATATATACATACATACATACATACATGCATGCATGCATATATACATACATACATACATACATACATACATACATACATACATACATACATGCATACATACATACATACATACAAACATACATACATACATACATACATACATACATACATACATGCATATATACATACATACATACATACATACATACATACATACATACATACATGCATACATACAGTGGTACCTTGACTTACGAGTTTAATTCGTTCATTGATCGAGCTCGTAACTCAATTTGCTCGTATATCAAATCAATTTTCCCCATTGAAATTAATTGAAATACCATTAATCCGTTCCAGCCCCAAAAAAACACCCCAATTTGTTGACTGTACCTATATGACTGGACTGCACTCACCCTCCGCCATTTGCATTCGCCAGTGTTTATACTCTGTGTATCAGCTGTTGGAAACAGCTGTGGTGGAACTGCCGCTAAACGTACTGCACTCACCCTCCACCATTTGCATTCGCCTGTATTTGCAGGAATCCCGCGACTTCGCGGGATTCCTGCAAGGACTATTGGTTTGATAACCGGTCTGTATTCTGGGACTGAAAGTCCTGTGAAGTGTGGGGCAGGTGTATCCAGCTTCTTTCCTGTTAATACAGGAGTGAGGCAAGGGTGCGTCCTTGCCCCATCACTTTTCAACGCTTGTATGGACTGGGTATTGGACAAGGTTGTAGATCAAAGTGATTGTGGAGCATCCATCGGCAACACCAAGATCACTGATCTTGTTTTTGCCGATGATGCAGTAATCTTTGCTGAGTCGCTGGAGGTACTGGTGATGGCTCTCGAATTGCTGCACGAGGAGGCAAAGCCTTTGGGACTTGAGGTCTCCTGGCTTAAGACCAAGGTCCAGGTGTTTGGAGACTTACTAGATGAAGCAATACAGTCTGTTCACGCGTGCGGCGAGGACATTGAAATCTTGGAAAGTTTTACATACGCAGTATGTAAAACTTTTATAAGTAGCGCAGTCCATAATGACGGCGGGTCACGTCAAGAAGTCTTACAGCGGATTGGCATAGCCCACGGTGCTATGGACTCGCTCAGCGGGAGTATTTGGCGTTGTCGGTACCTGTGCAGGAGGACAAAGATCCGGATCTTCAAGTCGCTTGTGATCCCTGTCTTACTATATGCTTGTGAGACATGGACACTAAATAGTGACTTGAAGAGACGAATCAATGCCTTTGGTAATAAGTGTCTTCGCAGAATCATGGGGTATCGCTGGGATGATTACGTGTCAAATCAGCGATTGCACCGTGAGACTGAATCAAGGTCTATTACCTGCATAGTCCGTCAACACCAACTTCGGCTATATGGGCATGTGGCACTTTACCACGCATGTGGCAACTATTACCAAATACATATATTAATCTTAAAGTCTTCATATATTAAATGTCAATAGCTTCTTATTAAAACTGTTATTTCCTTTCCTTTCCTCTTAATCTTACCGTAGATAACACCAGTCGCCAGTCACTTACCACTGCACCAATGTCGCCAGACACAACACATTACAAATTTTAGCATCACCACAGACTTTTATGTGTCACCGAAGAGACATGCACAGTAGTTTATATTATGTACATCACACTACATGTCTTCAGTGGCACATACAAGGCTGTAGTGATGCTAAAGAGGAGGAGGAGGAGGAGAGAGGAGGAGGAGGAGGAGGAGGAGGAGGAGGAAAAGGAGGAGGAGGAAGGGGATGGGGAAAAGGAGGAGGAGGAAGGAGGAGGAGGAGGAGGAGGAGGAGGAGGAGGAGGAGGAGGAGGAGGAGGAGGAACGATAGTTTTAGCCTGGGAAACGCTGGTGAGAATGAGTTCCTATCGCTTTAAGAAATAGGTGGAATCTTGTATCGCCTGAGGGAAAGAGGTGATGGTATGGTAGGAGGGGATTGTAAGGAAGGGGGAAGGGGGGAGGGAAGGGGGGGGGTCGAGGGCTATCAAGGGCGTGTAAACTCCTCCAGGCGAGAGAAGGAAGAGTATTAGGAGGAGGAGGAGGAGGAGGAGGAAGAGGAGGAGGAAGAGGAGGAAGAGGAGGAAGAAGAGGAGGAAGTGAATAATGAGGAGAAGGAAAATTAAGGGTAAGCAGGAAAGAAAAGTGCTGAGAGGAAAAATCTAAACAAGAATAGTGGAGAGAGGAATATATCAGAAAAGATGAGAGAGAAAAGATGAAAGAGTGAGGCACGTGCTAACTGGGGATTAAGAGACAAAAGAAGAGAAGAAGAAGAAGAAGAAGAAGAAGAAGAAGATTTTTTTTTGAAGAAGATGAAGAGGAAAAACAGCAATAACAGCAACAACAACAGCAACACAAGAAGAAGAAAAAGAAGAAGAAGAAGAAGGATAAAGGACACAAAAAGGAGGAGTAGGAAGATGGTTGGAGGCTGTTGGAGGGATAGAGAGGAGGAGGTGGAGGAGGAGGAGGAGGAGGAGGAGGGGGAGGAGGAGAGGAAGAATGGAGATAAAGGACTCGAATCTGAGGAGGAGAGAGATGGGTGGAGGCTGTGAGGGGATGAGGGGAAGGGGCTGTGAGGGGATAAAGGGGTTGTTGTTAGGGAAATGAAAGGAGAGTCTGGGATGGGATAAAGGGGGGGGGGGCTGCTGGGGGAATTGAAGGGGGTGGGGCAGGGAACGTTACTGACGGAGACGCCCTTCGTGACGCAGCGCACAAGACTTCGTTATGTAAATCTGTGTTATATTAGAGGGCGGCCATGTAGCAGAGGAGGAGGAGGAGGAGGAGGAGGAGGAGGAGGAGGAGGAGGAGGAGGAGTAGAAGGAGGAAGAGGAAAAAGGAGGAGGAGAGGAGGAGGAGGAGGAGGAGGAGGGAGGAGGAGAGAGGGAAGAGGAGAGAGAGAGGAGAGAGGAAGAGGAAGAGGAAGAGGAGGAGGAGGAGGAGGAGGAGGAAGAGGAAAGGAAGGAAAGAAGGAAAGAGGAAGGAGAGAACACCTTTACTCAACTCTTTAATTAAATGTGAAGGGTGAATCGGGTGTTTCCTTATTTTCATCATTTATAAGATACATGAAATTCCATACGAGTTTGTTGTGATAATGAAAAAGACGGAAAAAGAGGGAGAGAAGGAGGTTGAAAATAAATAAGAGAGAGATAGAAAGAGAGAGATAAGAAGAGAGAGAAATAAAAGAGAGAGATAAGAAGAGAGAGAGAAATAAAAGAGAGAGATAAGAAGAGAGAGAAATAAAAGAGAGAAAAGAAGAGAGAGAGAGAGAAAAATAAAAGAGAAAAGAAGAGAGAGAGAAATAAAAGAGAGAGAAAAGAAGAGAGAGAGAAAAAAAAATAAAAGAGAGAGAAAAGAAGAGAGAGAGAGAGAGAGAGAAATAAAAGAGAGAGAAAAGAAGAGAGAGAAATAAAAGAGAGATAAGAAGAGAGAGAGAGAAATAAAAGAGAGAGAAGAAAGAGAGAGAGAGAGAGAGAAATAAAAGAGAGAAAAGAAGAGAGAGAGAAATAAAAGAGAGAGAAAAGTAAGGAATCACAGGAAAGGAGTAGTAATGGAGGGTAGAGACCAAAAGACGGATGAAAGAAAATGAAATAAAAGGCATAAGAGGATGAAAAGACTGGAAGAGAGAAGGAAGGAGAAAGAAGGAGAGGAGGAAATGTGACAGTGAAAGTGAAAAAGAAAGAAAGAAAGAAAGTGGAAAGTGAATGGACGGTGAAAAAAAGGAAGAACAGACAAACCAAATACATGATAGATAAAACAAAAGACTAAATTACTGATGAAATAGAAATAGTAAAAGTAATAGAGAGCAAAAAATATAACAAGGAGAGGAAACCAAGATAACAAAGGGAAGAAAAAGATCAACAAATTACAGGATAAAAAAATAAAAGACTCAAACACTTATGAAAAGGAAGAAAAAGTGAAGGAAGTGAAAGAAAAGTGAAGGAAAAGTGAAGGAAGTGAAGGAAAAGGAAGGAAAGTGAAGGAAAAGTGAAGGAAGTTAAAGGAAAAGGAAGGAAAAGTGAAGGAAGTGAAGGAAAAGGAAGGAAAAGTGAAGGAATTGAAGGAAAAGTGAAGGAAAAGTGAAGGAAAAGTGAAGGAAGTGAAGGAAATGGAAGGAAGTGAAAGGAAAAGGAAGTAAAAGAGAAGGAAGTGAAGGAAAAGGAAGGAATTGAAGGAAAAGTGAAAGGAAAAGGAAGGAAAAGTGAAGGAAGTGAAGGAAAAGGAAGTAAAAGTGAAGGAAGGGAAAGGAAAATGAAGGAAAAGTGAAGAAAGTTAAAGAAAAAGGAAGAAAAGTGAAGGAAATGAAAAGAAAAGGAAGGAAAATGAAGGAAGTGAGAGTAAAAGGAAGGAAAAGGAAGGAAAAGTGAAGGAAAAGGAAGGAAAAGTGAAGGAAGTGAAAGAAAAGGAAGGAAAAGTGAAGAAAGTGAAAGGAAAAGGAAGGAAAAGTGAAGGAAGTGAAGGAAATGGAAGGAAAAGTGAAGGAAGTTAAAGGAAAAGGAAGAAAAAGTGAAGGAAGTGAAAGGAAAAGGAAGAAAATAGAAGGAAGTGAAAGGAAAAGTGAAGGAAGTGAAAGAAAAAGGAAGGAAAATAGAAGGAAGTGAAAGGAAAAGGAAGGAAAATAGAAGGAAGTGAAAGTAAAAGTTAGGAAAAGTGAAGGAAGTGAAAGGAAAATGAAGGAAAAGTGAAGGAAGGGAAAGAAAAAGGAAGGAACAGTAAGAGAAAAAAATAAATAAACGAGGTACAGGAATAAGAAGATAGAAGAAGAAAATATAAGAGGAAGAGAAGGAAGGAAGGAAGTAAGGATATATCAGGGAGAAGAATACAGGTCGTGAGGTCATAAAGATGTATGAGAGTTGCGAACAAGTCCAGAACATGAATCATACCAGTCATTAACAAGGTGACGGAGGGACTGGAGTGACCTTGACCTAAGCCGCAGAGGGAATTAAGGAAGTAGGTTGTGTGTGTGGGGGGGTGGGGCTGTGTGTGTGCGTGTGTGTGTGGGGGGGGGGGCTGTGTGTGTGCGTGTGTGTGTGTGGGGGGGGGGTTACCCTTTACCCACCAAGGCTGAGATGTAAGTGCCTCTTTAACTTGCCTCAGATGTGTTGCATGTTGTCCTACTTCCCACTTTCTTTCCTTCCTTCCTTCCTTCCTTCCTTCTTTTTCTCTTCCTCTTCCTCTCTTTCTGTTCCTTCTTCCTTTTTCTTTCTTCTTTTCTTCCTCTCATCACATTTTATCTTCTATTCTTCCTTCATTACTTTCAAGATACTCCTCCTTTTCTTCCTCCTCCTCCTCCTTCTAGTTCTCTTCCTCCTCCTTCTCCTCTTCCTTTCATCAGTTCTCGTCTTCCGTTCTTCCTTCATTACGATCTACCTGTTTTGACCCCTTTCTCCCCCCCTCCTCCTCCTCCCTCAAATGGTGCTGTCCCTCCCCCCTCCCCCCTTTATGGTGGGGTCTTGGGGGGTGTGGTGTTGTGTTTGTGTCACTGGTGTTGAGTTGTGGGTGCTGTGTCTGGGGTGTTGTGCTTGTGTCACTGGTGTTGAGTTGTGGGTGTTGTGCCTGGGGTGTTGTGTTTGTGTCACTGGTGTTGAGTTGTGAGTGTTGTGGCTGGGGTGTTGTGTTTGTGTCACTGGTGTTGAGTTGTGAGTGTTGTGGCTGGGGTGTTGTGTTGGTGTCACTGGTGTTGAGTTGTGGGTGTTGTGGCTGGTGTGTTGTGTTTGTGTCACTGGTGTTGGGTTGTGAGTGTTGTGCCTGGGGTGTTGTGTTTGTGTCACTGGTGTTGAGTTGTGGGTGTTGTGGCTGGGGTGTTGTGTTTGTGTCACTGGTGTTGAGTTGTGGGTGTTGTGCCTGGGGTGTTGTGTTTGTGTCACTGGTGTTGAGTTGTGGGTGTTGTGCCTGGGGTGTTGTGTTGGTGTCACTGGTGTTGAGTCGTGGGTGTTGTGGCTGGGGTGTTGCGGTCACTGCTGTCTCAACCATCGATACCTTGTTTTTCCTTTTGAGTTATTGGTGTTTCTTACGGATCTGCAATATTTTACGATGGCAATAAAACTTTTCTCTGGTGAATAAGAGTAAAACTTAGAAGAAAATAGAGAATAGGAGAGAGTTAAAAATAGGAGAGTAAGACAATAAATCAGTGAGTTTGAATCGTGCTAAAAAAGGGTTCAGTCTGGTATTAACCCCTTGAGGCCCAGAACGTAATTTTCATTGTAATTTGACCACCATTAGATGATTTTTAATGAATATAAGCAATGTTTTTATAGATATGACCTGTTTAGTATACTAGTCCACTAATAAATTTGGTATATTAAGTTACTTTTTGTAATTTTAATGGCTAACAACAGACAGTTTTTTATAGCAAAGGAAAGATCTGGACCTCAAGGGGTTAAGTCTAAATATCGACTCGTGTTTTAAGACTTAAGTAAAGATTTTAGGTTTCTTTTTAGGTGTCTCAATATCGATTAAGTAATATAGGAACTGTGAAAACTGTTATATATAAAAATACATATGGATATATATAGATACGGAGACAGGAGCGCTACAGGTATAGTTCAGGTCCTGTATGTTACAACCACGTAAATACAACTAGGATTATATAAACAACTATAGTCGCCGCACGTTAAGTTGGCGAAAATGGGGCCCCTTCTTTCCCCCCTTCCGAAGGCACATGATTGGCTGAGGTGTTGGGTGTTGGGGCCTTAGGCGGAACTTGGAGTAAGGCATTCTCACCCAACACCCAACACCTCACCCAATCCCCTGCGTTCGGAAGGGGGGAGTGAAGGGGCCCTAATTTCGCCAAATTAACGTGCGACTATGGTAAAATGTACACACGTATTGAACTGACTAGCCTCCCATAATATTATTCGAGTAATCAAAATTGACATGTTCTGGCATAACAACTATCCAATAAAAATAAAATA
>JACEEZ010010553.1:252500-255000 GCA_016584305.1 Chionoecetes opilio
ACTAGGGACTTTAGATCCAATAGAATGAGGATTACCTAGGCTTTATATAGGCTGTGAATAAGTAGTTAACATGGAATGAATAATAAGGTAGTTATTAAGTTAGTTATTAAGTCAAGTTATTCATCATCCACTTTACTTTTACCTCTGATTACCTTGCCATTTCAACACCATTTCATTGATTATTTATTACATTATTATTATTTTCATTACACTTCTCATTTTCATTACAATTTCAAGGTTTCAATTTCAAACACCATATCTATAGGGTGATATATATGGCACTATAGTCTATTTTTTTTAACAAGGCAAAAATTCCATTCTATCTTAAGGTCTCCTGGTTAAAATGATGCCTATGTTTACCTGATACTATGTTAACTATGATAAAATACAACTGACATTAAGAAGAAGTGTAGTATTCCCTTCTCCTGGCATCAAATATCAGGCAGTAAGCAGCAAGGGGGCAGGATTTTTTCCTTGTTAAAAAAAATAGACTATAATTTATTAAGTCTACTATAGAATGAGACATCAGCAGACATCAACACAACAGTCATGTCACCTTTTTTCATTCGTTGATTATATTTCTATACATTATGATGATTATTATTATTATACATTGACATTCCTTGCGTCATTTAATTCTGTATGTTCTTTCTTCACAAAATTAACAGCTTATCATCTCAACTTTCCTCTGTTTACTTAATACCTTTCACATCCAGAGCTTTCCTTTACTATATAATTCGTCTGTTGTTAGCCATAAAATTACGAAAACTTACTAAATATACCACATTAACTAGCGGACAAGGATACTAAACAGGTTCATATCAACTGAATATTGATTATATTCATTAACCCCTTGAGACCCAGAACGTAATTTCCATTGTAATTTAGCTACCATTAGACGATTTTTAGCGACTATAAGCAATATCTTATAGCTATGACCTGCTTAGTATCCTTGTCGACTAGTTAATTTAGTTTATTTGTTACTTTTCGTTATTTTATGGCTAACTAAAGACGATTTTTTATAGCAAAGAAAAGATCTGGGCGTGAAGGGGTTAAAAGCGTCTAATGGTGTCAAATTACAATGAAAATCACGTTCTGGGACTCAAGGGGCTAACAAACTAATCTCCCATTTTTTGCATATTTTTACATTATTTCCAGCATTTTCAATTTCCTGATTTTCCTCTCACTAAATTTCCTTTCTCCTCCCCTTGTAACTTTCCTTATTTATTCTCCACAGTATCCCTTCTTCATCGCCTTCTACAATATACTTCACCAAGGCGTCGTTACCTCGTCTTGCTTAGGCTTTTCCCTCCGCCCTTCGTTGTGGCTAAATTGCTGCAGGTTGGAAAAAGAGAGTGTTCGTGTTTACTCTTTTCAGTCCTTTTCTTTTATGATGATGATGATGATGATGTGGAGCTTTTTAGGACAACTTAATGCAAGGCGAGTGTAATTTTCTATGGTTTGGGTTGGAAGGCAAAAAGGGAGTGGTGGTGGTGGTGGTGGTGTAGGTCTTTTGTGTATGCTAGAGAGAGAGAGAGAGAGAGAGAGAGAGAGAGAGAGAGAGAGAGAGAGAGAGAGAGAGAGAGAGAGAGAGAGAGAGAGAGACCCATGGAAAAAAGATAGAGCTCCCTGCCCTTCCCCCTTCCCTTCCCTCTCCCTTCCCTCACCCCTTCCCCCCCTTCCCCATTACCTTCCCTCACCCCTTCTCAACCCTCCCCCATTACCTTCCCTCCCCGCTTCCTTACCCTGCCCCTTCTTTTTCCTACCCTCCCCCTTCCCTACCCCTTTCCCTTCCCTCTCCTCCCTACCCCTACCTTCCCTACCCTTCGCCTTCCCTACCCTCAACCCTCCCTCTTCCCTCCCTCCTTCCCTCCCCTCTCCTCTTCTCTACCCTCCTCCCTGCCCCCTCCCCCTCCCCTCCTCCCTTCCCCTCCTTCACCCTCCAAGGCAATCAATATCTCCTCTCTATATTTTGCACCGCGTATGGCTATCCTCCTCTATAAACCCTTCAAACCACCCACGATTTAGGGATTTAAGGGACGAAGCCTGGATAGTTAAGGGGCCAAGGGGTTAAAGGGGTGTTCAAGGGTTGTCCAAATACCACGAAAATACTAGTTTGGATTTTATAGGGTAAGTTAAGGGTTAAAGACAAGGGTGACTGGTATTTTGGCGCGCTTTTTGTTCACCCCTGGTATTTTGGCGCGCTTTTTGTTCACCCCTGATATTTTGGCGCCCTTTTTGTTCACCCCTGATATTTTGGCGCGCTTTTTGTTCATCCCTGGTATTTTGGCGCGCTTTTTGTTCATTCCTGGTATTTTGGCGCGCTTTTTGTTCACCCCTGATATTTTGGCGCGCTTTTTGTTCACCCCTGGTATTTTGGCGTGCTTTTTGTTCACCCCTGGTATTTTGGCGCGCTTTTTGTTCACCCCTGGTATTTTGGCGCGCTTTTTGTTCACACCCTGTATTTGGCGCGCTTTTGTTCACCCTGTATTTTGGCGCG
>JACEEZ010010553.1:267500-270000 GCA_016584305.1 Chionoecetes opilio
AGGCGAAAAATCCTGACCCCTTGCTGCTGACTAACTAATTGTTGATGCCATGAGACGAGAATGATACAGTTCTTCTAAATTTCAGCTGTATTTTATCATAGTTACCCATATTATCAGGTAAATATAGGCGTAATTTTAAGCATGAGACCTTAAGATAGAACGGAATTTTCGCCTCGTTAAAAAAATAGACTATAGGTGAAGCGTTGACTACCTAGCACTTGTGTTTATATTTGGGTAATCTAGAGGCGTAGGTAAAGACTTAGGCCGGGTTCACACGAGACACTTTTTAATGGTCAGTGGCAGCCACAAAAAAGTGGCCCGTGTGCATGCAGCCTTAAGGCCCCCATCCACGGTACGATTGGTCGTACGATCTGATCTGACAGACCTGATCCGATGGATTTCCTACCACCCACTAACGATCCGACCGCACCTCAAGACCAGTTCAGTTGGTGATAGAAACGGTGGAGAGTGGTTCTCATGATGGGTCTATGCAACGAGGATCGAATTACTTTTGATGGAATCTGATACCACAACTTAGGAGCGTAAACATCCGCGTTCACACTAAATTTCACAGAGGCAGTTATTTTCTTAATATATTTCCGGCACACACTTCTCATATAGTTTTTTTTTTTTTTTTTTACTGTTTCAACATTAGCCTCACTCGCTCACTGTCGCTCCTCGAGTTTCTCTACCAATAGGTGTCTTGCACTGACGTCACGACCTAGCGTCTTCAAGCCAAATGCCGCCGTATTCAAGCCAAATGCCGCCCGTCGGAGCGAGCTGGATGACCAACAAAATCCACTTGCCGCCCGTGTTTGCCAGCTTATGATAATTTTCCCCTACTAAAGATATGTTTATCAGTATAAAAGATATACTGTTGTCTTCGGAAATGTTTGTACTATAATATTATCAAATAAAAAACCGTAAAACACACTAAGGAAAGGCCATTATGAGACTCAAGAAATATGCATGAACTTAATATTCATCAGCGCCAGCTCCCATTTAATATTTTGCTCGAAAACTTTTTACATGGACAATGTCAATAGAAGCGGAATTTCATTAGCTTTCCATTGATATATTTCGTTATCTGATAAATGAATTAGAACCATGTATAAAATTAGCGTTAACTAAATAAATAACCTCATCAATCGGGAAAAATTACCCCATATCATGATGTTATTTATTTAGTTAACGCTAATTTATGCATGGTTCTAATTTATTTATCAGATAACGAAATATATCAATGGAAAGCTAATGAAATTCCGCTTTTATTGACATTGTCCATGTAAAAAGTGTTCGAGCAAAATATTAAATGGGAGCTGGAGTTGGTGAATATTAAGTTCATGCATATTTCTTGAGAGTCTCATAATGGCCTTTCTTTAGTGTGTTTTACGGTTTTTTATTTGATAATATTATAGAACAAGCATTTCCGAAGATGACAGTATATCTTTTATACTGATAAACATATATTTGGTAGGGGAAAATTACCATAAGCTGGCAAACACAGGCGGCAAGTGGAGTTTGTTGATCCTCCAGCTCGCATTTCCCGCGCCTGTCGCAGCCACAACAAGGGCTGTGATGTCACGTGCAGGACACCTATATACTCATAAGTTGCATTTTTCTTAAATTTATCCATTTACTCTTTGCTTTTTATTTCCCACAAACATTCAGTTTCTATATAATTGGATGAATTCTGTCCAAAAGTGCTTCTCATTAAAGAAACAATATTCATCTTGGTAGTCCTCTCGCGACGCTGTCAGTGGCGAAACTGACGGCTGGCCTCACGATCAGCACACTCACGGTGCGATCCGGTCTGAACCGGATGATCTGTCGGATCTAAAAACCAAACACTGCTTGGTCGCATCCGATCAGCTGTCAGTCGGTCGGACAGACCAAAATCACCCCACTCACGATCCAATCTGGTTGGATCCAACCAGATCTGTCCGATGGTCGTACGACCAGATCGCACCGTGGATGGGGGCCTATAGAGATGCGTGTGTTCTATTTTGACCATTTTTTTGTGGCGGCCACTGACCATTAAAAAGTGTCTCGTGTGAACCCGGCCTTAGTGAATGTGGTGGATGTTGGTGTTGAGGAAAGAGGAGAGTGATAAGAGGAAGGGAAGTGAGGATAGGGAAGATAGGGATAGGGAAGATGAGAAAAAGGGAGGAATTTAGGTGGGTGAGGATAGTTGGTGGAGTTATAAGTGGATGTATTGATAACGGTGGAGGCAGGTAAAGGTTAGTGGACGAGGGGTAGATAGGGAGGTTAGGGATGGGTGGAGGTAGGGATAGGGAGATGAGGGAGGGGTGGAGGTAAGGACAGGGGGCAGGTGGAGGTGTGTGGAGGTAGGGAGAGGTAAGGAGGTGTGTGGAAGTAGAGAGGGGCGAGGTGGATTGAGGGGTGGTTGGAGGTAGGGAGATGTGAGATGGAGGTAGGGAGGAGTAAGGTGGAGGCAAGGAGGGGTAAGGTGGAGGTAGGGAGGGGCTAGGAAGAGGTG
>JACEEZ010010553.1:280000-282500 GCA_016584305.1 Chionoecetes opilio
AACTTATCTCGGACCAAACTTACTAAAACTTGACTAACTAACTAAACTTACCACTTTCGCCAAAGTTACACCCCCACAGACCAAGTACAACACCACGACAACACCACTGCAACACCTTTACAACACCTTTACAACACTTTACAACACCACTTCAACACCACCACAACACTACTACAACACCACCACAACACCACTGCAACACCACCACAACACCACCACAACACTACTACAACACCACCACAACACCACCACAACACCCCCACAACACCCCCACAACACCACCACAACAACACCACAACAACACCACAACACCACTGCAACACCACCACAACACCACCACAACACCACCACAACACCACCACAACACCACTGCAACACCACTTCAACACCACTTCAACACCACTGCAACACCACCACAACACCACCACAACAACACCACAACACCACTGCAACACCACCACAACACCACTTCAACACCACTTCAACACCACCACAACACCACTATAACATCACCGCAACACCTTTACAACACATTTACAACACATTTACAACACCACCACAACACCACCACACCACTGCAGTACTCCAATCTTCCTTACTCCTGCATGTGAACCACCAATGAAAAGGGAAAAATTCTCCTTGCTACATAATATTATATAAGCCTCTTTTTTTTCTCTTTTTTCACCTCCTGTAGTTTACCTGGTGGCTTTGAGGTTGAGGTTTGGAGAGACTCTGTTCTTAACCTTACGTGTGGTCATGTTAAAGACAGTAACTCTCACGCTGAAGAAAGATTATGACGTTAATTGAATCACTTCCCCGGCATGAAAGAGAAAAATATCACAGTTGAAAAATACACTTCCTTGCCTTGACTCAAATTTTGGAAGGTCCCATGTGAACAAAAACAGGTTAAAATGACTATTCTAAAAAGGGAAACTAAAAAGAGAAAAACTACTAACTAAACTCGACTAAACTACTAACTCGACTACAAGAAAAAAATCATGGTTGAAAAATACACTTCCTTGCCTTGACTCAAATTTTGGAAGAACCCATGTGAATAAAAAAAGATTACTATTCTGCTACTATTACTACTAAACTACTACTCTTCTGTCTATTAAAAACTACTACTTAAACTACTATTCTATCCTCACGTCTTGAACATAATGGTAACAGAAATAACAGAAACAGAAATAACAGAATAACAGAAACGTTGACGGTAGAATAACAGGGAGACATCCAGATATTCAGACACAGAAACACTGGTCAGGGTATCAATCAAGAGTAACACTTCCATAACACTTCCATAATACCAGTAGCACTTCAGTAGCACTTCCATAACACTTCCATAACACTAGTAGCACTTCAGTAGCACTTCAGTAGCACTTCCATAACACTTCCATAATACCAGTAGCACTTCAGTAGCACTTCCATAACACTTCCATAACACTAGTAGCACTTCAGTAGCACTTCAGTAGCACTTCCATAACACTTCCATAACACTAGTAGCACTTCAGTAGCACTTCAGTAGCACTTCCATAACACTTCCATAACACTAGTAGCACTTCAGTAGCACTTCCATAACACTTCCATAACACTAGTAGCACTTCAGTAGCACTTCCATAACACTTCCATAACACCAGTAGCACTTCAGTAGCACTTCCATAACACTTTCATAACACCAGTAGCACTTCAGTAGCACTTCCATAACACTTCCATAACACTAGTAGCACTTCAGTAGCACTTCCATAACACTTCCATAACACTAGTAGCACTTCAGTAGCACTTCAGTAGCACTTCCATAACACTTCCATAACACTAGTAGCACTTCAGTAGCACTTCAGTAGCACTTCCATAACACTTCCATAACACTAGTAGCACTTCAGTAGCACTTCCATAACACTTCCATAACACTAGTAGCACTTCAGTAGCACTTCCATAACACTTCCATAACACCGGTAGCACTTCAGTAGCACTTCCATAACACTTTCATAACACCAGTAGCACTTCAGTAGCACTTCCATAACACTTCCATAAGACTAGTAGCACTTCAGTAGCACTTCCATAACACTTTCATAACACTAGTAGCACTTCAGTAGCACTTCCATAACACTTCCATAACACTAGTAGCACTTCAGTAGCACTTCCATAACACTTCCATAACACTTCCATAACACTAGTAGCACTTCAGTAGCACTTCCATAACACTTCCATAACACTAGTAGCACTTCAGTAGCACTTCCATAACACTTCCATAACACTAGTAGCACTTCAGTAGCACTTCAGTAGCACTTCCATAACACTTCCATAACACTAGTAGCACTTCAGTAGCACTTCCATAACACTTCCATAACACCAGTAGCACTTCAGTAGCACTTCCATAACACTTTCATAACACCAGTAGCACTTCAGTAGCACTTCCATAACACTTCCATAACACTTCCATAACACTAGTAGCACTTCAGTAGCACTTCATAACACTTCCATAACACTAGTAGCACTTCAG
>JACEEZ010010553.1:292500-320000 GCA_016584305.1 Chionoecetes opilio
TGGTTAAAGTTAAAATGGGGAATGAAAGGGACAGTTACGGATTTAAATAGGCTAGAAAAGTCAAAACAAACCATTGATATTGAAGGATAAAATATGTTAATAGTTGAACTTTAAGGATAATAGATAATTTTTTGAAGTGGTTAAAGGTGAAAATGGGGAATGAAAGGGACAGTTACGGATTTATTTAGTTTAGAAAAGTAAACCGTGCTGATATTGAAGGATAATAGATGTTAATGGTTGAGTTTTAAGGGGAATAGTTGGTATTTTGGGGGTGTTAAGGGGAGAAGGGGTGAAAAAAGGAGGTGTCATGGAACTGAATGTGGGATAAGCAAGAAAGATGTTGACATTAAAAAGAAAAGGAAATTAATGTTGAATAAAAGGGAAATTAATGTTGAATAAATGGGAAATTAATGTTGAATAAAAGGGAAATTAATGTTGAATAAAAGGGAAATTAATGTTGAATAAAAGGGAAATTAATGTTGAATAAAAGGGAAATTAATGTTGAATAAAAGGGAAATTAATGTTGAATAAAAGGGAAATTAATGTTGAATAAAGGAAATTAATGTTAAATAAAGGAAATTAATGTTGAATAAAGGAAATTAATGTTAAATAAAGGAAATTAATGTTAAATAAAGGAAATTAATGTTGAATAAAGGAAATTAATGTTGAATAAAGGAAATTAATGTTGAATAAAGGAAATTAATGTTGAATAAAGGAAATTAATGTTGAATAAAGGAAATTAATGTTGAATAAAAGGGAAATTAATGTTGAATAAAGGAAATTAATGTTAAATAAAGGAAATTAATGTTGAATAAAAGGGAAATTAATGTTGAATAAAAGGGAAATAAAAAGGGATTAGGAATAGAAAAAGAGTACATTGACGGGGAAAAGGGATGAAAAAAAGAAGGAAAAGGAAGACCAGGGATGTTTCGTACAATAAAAAGAAGTAGAATGGTGATGGTGGACGTGATAAGAGTTAAGGAAAAGGATATTAACTAATTAAGATAGGGAATTGTAACGCTTAGATTGAAAAAAAGTGTTAAGGGATAAAAAAAATAAGGGTGTTAAGGGTTAAAAAAGGGTGTTCAGGGTTAAAAAAGGGTGACAAGGGATAAAAAAGGGTGCTAAGGGATAAAAAAGGGTGCTAAGGGATAAAAAAAAGGGTGCTAAGGGATAAAAAAGGGTGCTAAGGGATAAAAAAGGTGCTAAGGGATTAAAAAAAAGGGTGCTAAGGGATAAAAAAGGGTGCTAAGGGATAAAAAAGGGTGCTAAGGGATAAAAAAAAAAAGGGTGTTAAGGGTTAAAAAAAAAGGGTGTTCAGGTTTAAAAAAGGGTGTTAAGGGATAAAAAAGGGTGTTAAGGGATAAAAAAAAAAGGGTGTTAAGGGATACAAAAAAAGGATGTTAAGGGATACAAAAAAGGGTGTTAAGGGATAAAAAAAAAGGGTGTTAAGGGATAAAAAAGGGTGCTAAGGGATAAAAAAAAAGGGTGTTAAGGGTTAAAAAAAAAGGGTGTTCAGGTTTAAAAAAGGGTGTTAAGGATAAAAAAGGGTGTTAAGGGATAAAAAAAAGGGTGTTAAGGGATTAAAAAAGGGTGTTAAGGGATCAAAAAAAGGGTGTTTAAGGGATGAAAAAAAGGGTGTTAAGGGATGAAAAAAAGGGTGTTAAGGGATGAAAAAAAAGGTGCTAAGGGATTAAAAAAAGGGTGTTAAAGGGGAAAAAAGGGTGCTAAGGGATAAAAAAAAAAGGGTGTTAAGGGATACAAAAAAAGGTGTTAAGGGATACAAAAAAAGGGTGTAAGGGATACAAAAAAAAGGGTGTTAAGGATAAAAAAAAGGGTGCTAGTAAAAAAAGGGGATAAAAAAAAAAAGGGTGCTAAGGGATAAAAAAAAGGGTGTTAAGGGATAAAAAAAAGGGTGCTAAGGGATAAAAAAAAGGTGTTAAGGGATAAAAAAAGGTGTTAAGGGATAAAAAAAAGGGTGTTAAGGGATAAAAAAAGGGTGCTAAGGGATAAAAAAAAAAGGGTGCAAGGGATAAAAAAAGGGTGTAAGGGATAAAAAAAGGGTGCCAAAGGATAAAAAAAAGGTGCTAAGGGATAAAAAAGGGTGTTAAGGGATAAAAAAGGGTGTAAAGGGATAAAAAAGGGCGCTAAGGGATAAAAATGGGGGAAGAAAAAGGGAGTATAGTGGCCTTGAGAGAGTGATTGGATTAATGGGTAATGGTCTCTTTGTAATATGTATGTAAGGGTGGATTGAAATGGTGGCTTCCTGTGGTGATGGGAGTTTAATTGCGTTGATTACACTAGGGTATGGTGTTTAATGTGTGTGTGTGTGTGTGTGTGTGTGTGTGTGTGTGTGTGTGTGTGTGTGTGTGTGTGTGTGTGTGTGTATGTGTGTGTGGGGGGGGGGGCATAGTGTGCGGGAGGATGTAGTATTGTTAGGGGGTTTATATTGGTAAGGATAGGGTAGTAATGGTAACAGTGATGATAGTAGTAGTAGTAGTAGTAGTAGTAGTAGTAGAGTAGTAGTAGTAGTAGTAGTAGTAGTAGTAGTAGTAGTAGTAGTAGAGTAGTAGTAGTAGTAGTAGTAGTAGTAGTAGTAGTAGTAGAAGTAGTAGTAGTAGTAGTAGTAGTAGTAGTAGTAGTAGTATTGGTAGTAAAAACAGCAATAGTGATATTAGTAAAAGTAGTGGTTGTAGTAGTATTAATATAAAGTAATGGTAGTTATAATAGTAGTGATAGTAGTGATATAAATATAATAAGTAATAGTAGGGTAATAGTAGTAACGGGGATGGTAGTGACACGATACAAGTAAATGAGATCAATGGTAGTAGTATTGGTAGTAGTGATGTTGGTAGTAGTGGTAGTAGTATTGGTAGTAGTGATGTTGGTAGTAGTGGTAGTATTGATGGTGGTGGTAGTGGTGTTGGTAGTGATGGTGGTAGTGGTGTGGTAGTGGTAGTGGTTTGGTAGTGGTAGAGGTGGTAGTAGTGATGTTGGTAGTAGTGATGGTGGTAGTGGTGGTAGTGCTGGTGTTGGTAGTAGTGGTAGTGGTGTGTGGTATTGGTGTGGTATTGGTAGTAGTAGTAGTAGTAGTGATGTTGGTAGTGGTGGTAGTGGTAGTAGTCATGGTGGTAGTAGTAGTGTGGTAGTGGTGTGGTAGAAGTGATGTGTGGTGGTAGTAGTGTGCTAGTGGTGGTAGTGGTAGTGGTGGTGGTGGTGGTAGTAGTGGTGGTGGTAGTGGTAGTGGTGGCAGTTGTGTGGTAGTAGTGGCGGTGATGGTAATAGTGGTAGTGGTGGTAGTGGTAGTGGTAGTGGTGGCAGTAGTGTGGTAGTGGTGGTAGTAATGTGGTAGTGGTGGTAGTAGTGTGGTAGTGGTAGTGGTGGTGGCGGCAGCGAGGGTTGGCCAGGCGTTGCTCTCCATCCCCTTTAAAACCAACCTGTCTGAATGCCATAACTATAACCACCCAAGCTTGTTTAAGGCGACACGAGATGCTGTCACCTGACCTGGCCTGACCTTGCTCCTTAATCACCTTCATATCACACCTGTTACTTTTTTGCACGGTCATTATTACTTTTTTGCTTTATCAGTATTACTTTTTACAGTCATTACGCTCTCTCTCTCTCTCTCTCTCTCTCTCTCTCTCTCTCTCTCTCTCTCTCTCTCTCTCTCTCTCTCTCTCTCTCTCTCTCTCTCTCTCTCTCTCCACCACAGGAACTACCACATCTAGGTCTCACGGCCTCTTGTGGCTTCCTTATTTTCTTATGTTCCTTCTCTCTCTCTCTCTCTCTCTCTCTCTCTCTCCTCTCTTCTCTCTCTCTCTCTCTCTCTCTCTCTCTCTCTCTCTCTCTCTCTCTCCTCTCTCTCTCTCTCTCTTCTATGAAAATTCGTAAGGACAATATAACTTTTTTTCTGGCTTATATATCTCGCTAAAATTCTAAGTCATTGTTCCTTAATCACGGGAATTGATGTTGGATATGTTATTGAGTATGTTATTTGATATGTTTTTGATGTGTTTGGGATTCTTAATATTTTGTACATGTAATTTGGTGTTTGATTTCAGTGATGTTACTTCACTTCACACCTGTTACCTGTTTACACTGTCATCACTGTCATCATACCCACATGACTTCACTTCACGCCTGTTACCATTTTACACTGTCATCACTGTCATCATACCCACATGACTTCACTTCACGCCTGTTACCATTTTACACTGTCATCACTGTCATCATACCCACATGACTTCACTTCACACCTGTTACCATTTTACACTGTCATCACTGTCATCATACCCACATGACTTCACTTCACACCTGTTACCATTTTACACTGTCATCACTGTCATCATACCCACATGACTTCACTTCACACCTGTTACCATTTACACTGTCATCACTGTCATCATACCCACATGACTTCAATTCACCCTGTTACATTTACACGTCATCATGTCATCATACCACATGACTTCACTCACTCCTGTCCATTTACATTCACACTGTCATCATACCCACATGACTTCACTGCACTCCTGTTACCATTTTACACTGTCATCACTGTCATCATACCCACATGACTTCACTGCACTCCTGTTACCATTTTACACTGTCATCATATCGGTACGCAAGGATAAATACAATTACTTATATTTGCCTACATATATATTTTCTTTTATTCCTCCCTTGCCATTCCTTCCCTCCTTTATTCCTTCTTTCTTCTTACCTTCCTTCCTTTCTTCCTTCCTTTCTTCCTACCTTCCCCCCTTTCTTCCTTCCTTTCTTCATTCCTTCCCCCCTTTCTTCCTTCCTTTCTTCATTCCTTCCCCCCTTCCTTCATTCCTTCCCCCCTTTCTTCCTTCCTTCCTTCATTCATTCCCCCCTTTCTTCCTTCCTTTTCTTCTTTCCCCTTCTTCCTTCTTTCTTCATTCCTTCCCCTTCTTCTTCCTTCCTCACTTTTTACCTTCCTTCCTTACATTCAATTCCCCTTTACTTCCTTTCACTTTTTATTCCTTCACTTTTCCTTTTTCTTTCATCATGTATTATTTCTACTAAATTTATTACTCCACTTTTATCTAATTTTTTTCACATTTTCTAATTCAACATATCTAAAAAAAAAAATGTAACCAGTGATTTATTTATATTGTTAATGAAACTGTACACTTTTATTCTTTGATTTTTAAAAGGGTTAAACTCTCTTTTATTCCCTCGGTTGTGAATACGTCAAGGGGATTTTTTTTTGTGCGAGCAATTTATCATCCAGTAATGAAAAAATAGCGTTGGGTTAGCAGGTTATAGCCATTTCGTTTTTTTTGAAGATATGACAAAAAAATAAAAATAAAAAGTGATTTAGAATACTAGACGCGTTAGAACTTTGTGTGAGCTGGGGAGAATAGTTTTTTAAATGTCCCTCTCTCTTTTTTTTTTTTCTCTCTCTCTCTCTCTCTTCTCTCTCTCTCTCTCTCTCCTCTCTCTACTTCTCTTCTCTTCTCTTCTCTCTTCTCCCTTTCATTCTACCTCTCTTTTCTCTCTCTCTCTCTCTCTCTCTCTCTTCTCTCTCTCTCTCTCTCTCTCTCTCTCTCTCTCTCTCTCTCTCTCTCTCTCTCTCTCTCTCTCTCTCTCTCTCTTTCTTCTCATTTCACGCCTTTGTCAATATCTACCTCATCCTTTGTTATCTTCTCTCTCTCTCTCTCTCTCTCTCTCTCTCTCTCTCTCTCTCTCTCTCTCTCATTCTCCTCTCTCTCTCTCTCTATCCTCTCTCTCTTCTATCTCTCTCTCTCTCTCTCTCTCTCTCTCTCTCTCTCTTTCCCCTTGTCATATCTACCTCATCCTTTTATCTCTCTCTCTCTCTCTCTCTCTCTCTCTTCTCTCTCTCTCTCTCTCTCTCTCTCTCTCTCTCTCTCTCTCTCTCTCTCTCTCTCTCTCTCTCTCAGTATTATGCTTATACATCTTTCCTTCCTTCCTTCTTTCCTCCATCCTTTCCTTTTTATTCCTTTCCGTCTTTTTTCCCTTCCTTCTTACACACGCAAGAATAAATACAATTCCTACTATTTGCTTACATAGTGATCTTATTTCCTTCCTTTCCTTGTGTGTTCAAAATGGTGTTGCTTTGCGTTCATGACTGTATTCTTTATCATGACATCTTATACCATGAATCTATTCCTCTTCATGTCTTTTTTCTTTACTAGGACACTTTGGGACATCCTACTTTACTCCTAGTCATAATTTGTGCATTTTGACTTCTTATTAACGACCATGAGGAGAAATAAACAAACACATTATCTGAGAATTCTACCATTTACGTTTCCTCATTTCAGAAGACATTTGTAACGCCTTTGATCATAATGTTTTGCATCCCTTGATTACAGTTGCTAAAAAGTGATAATTGCGTTCCCATGCCACCTGTTTTGCCACACTAAAACCTTGTTAGCAGCACGTAAACTCTCCTTCAGTATGAGAAAAACCGGGAAAGCACTCTTGTCATCCTCCTTCACCGTCATAAGGAACAACGAAGATAATCCACGGGTCACTGCTTAACAAAACCTCCGCCTGTACCTCTCCCCGCCTCTCCCCACCTCTCCCAGTCTCCCCTCGCCTCTCCCCTCGCCTCTCCCAGTCTCCCCTCGCCTCTCCCAGTCTCCCCTCCTCTCCCCGTCTCCCCTCGCATCTCCCCGCCTCTCCCAGTCTCCCTCCCTCTCCCGCCTCTCCCATCCCCTCGCCTCTCCCCGCCTCTCCCAGTCTCCCCTCACCTCTCCCCGCCTCCCCTCGCATCTCCCCGCCTCTCCCAGTCTCCCCTCGCCTCTCCCCGCCTCTCCCAGTCTCTCTCTGCCTTTCCCTGCTTCTCCCAACGCTAAGGCAATAGTCTTTTTTCCTTGGCCTTGGTCTCTCCCTGCCTTTCCCATCCTCTCCCAGCCTCTCCCATCCTCTCCCATCCTCTCCCAGCCTCGCTCATCCTCTCCCATCCTCTCCCAGCCTCTCCCAGCCTCTCCCATCCTCTCCCAGCCTCTCCCATCCTCTCCCAGCCTCTCCCAGCCTCCCACCCTCTCCCAATGCGGTGTCTCGTCCCAGCGGAGCCAGACTCACAGAGGCTCATAAGTCACCTGGTCGCGGCATCTCGTTATAAGACCAAATCATTTCAAGGTGGAACGTCGCCAAATACCAACTTTAATTCTTGATCTGTGAGGTGAGGTGAGGAGGGAGGGAGAGGAGGGAGGGAGGGAGGGAGGGGAGGGAGGGAGGGAGGGAGGGAGGAGAGGGAGAGGAGGAGAAGAAGAGAGAGAGAGAGGAGAGAGGAGGAGAGAAGAGGAGAGAGGAGAGAGAGAGAGAGAGGGAGAGAGAGAGAGAGAGAGAGATGGAATGGTCAAGGGGCTGCGGGAAAAAATTGATACCTTGAGTGTTTTAAAAAGGTTAATAAAGAGAGAGAGAGAGAGAGAGAGAGGAGAGAAGAGAGGGAGAGAGAGAGAGAGAGAGAGAGAGAGAGAGAGGAGAGAGAGGAGATGAAGAGAGGAGAGAGAGAGAGAGAGAGAGAGAGAGAGAGAGAGAGAGAGAGAGAGAGAGAGAGTGTGAGAGAGAGAGAGAGAGATGAGATAGAGGAGAGAGTGAGAAGAGAAAGAGAGAGAGGGAAAGGAATGGGAGAAGAGAATAGAGAAGAAAAGAGAAGAAGAGAAGAAAGAGAGATTAAAGAATTAAGTTGACAGCTGATGAAGGAAAGTGTAAGATGGAAAAGAAGACAGAAGAAAGGAAGAAGATAACTAAAGCGATGAAGGAAGTGGAAGGAGAAGAAGCGGGAGGAAGGAGGACTAGGAGGAGGAGATGGAAGGAAGGAAGGAGGGGATGGAAGGAAGGAAGGAGGGGATGGAAGGAAGGAAGAGAAGGAAGGAAGGAGGAGATGAAAGGGAGGAAGGAAGGAGATGAAAGGAAGGAAGGAGGAGATGGAAGGAAGGAAGGAGGAGATGGAAGGAAGGAAGGAGGGGATGGAAGGAAGGAAGGAGGAGATGGAAGGAAGGAAGGAGGAGATGGAAGGAAGGAAGGAGGGGATGGAAGGAAGGAAGGAGGAGATGGAAGGAAGGAGGAGATGGAAGGAAGAAGGAGGAGATGGAAGGAAGAAGGAGATGGAAGGAAGGAGGAGATGGAAGGAAGGAAGAGGAGGAAGGAAGGAGGAGATGAAGGAATGAAGGAGGAGTGGAAGGAAGGAAGAGAGGAAGGAAGGAAGAGAAGGAAGGAAGGAGAGGAGAAGAAGGAAGGAAGGAGATGGAAGGAGGGAAGAGGATGGAGGAAGGAAGGAGGATGGAAGGAAGGAAGGAAGAGATGGAAGGAAGGAAGGAGGGATGGAAGGAAGGAAGGAGAAGTGAAGGAAGGAAGGAGGAAAGGAAGGAAGGAGGAGATGGAAGGAAGGATAGGACGTGATGAAGGAAGGAATGGAGGTGATGGGAGCATAAGGAGGGATGGAAGGAAGGAAGAGGAAATAAGGAAGATAGAGGGATAAGGATAGAGGGAAGAAGAAGGAGAAGGAAGGATGATAGTACGATAAAAATTAAGGTGAAAGGAGGAAGAGAGAAGAGAGGAATAAGAAAGAAGGGAAGAGATCCAGAAGGGCATAGAAGAGAGACAATAACAGGATAATGGAAGAAGAGAGAAGGATAATAAATATGGTTACGATAATAATTTAAGTGAAGGAGAGAGAAGGAAAGGAAGGGAAGTTTAACCCCTTCACGCCCAGGTCTTTCCTTCGCTATGAAAAATTGTATGTTGTCGAGCCATAAAATAACGAAAAGTAGCTGAAATATACCAAATTAGCTAGTGGATAAGGATACTAAACAGGTCATATCTATAAAATATTGCATATATTCACTAAAAATCGTCTAATGGTTCCCAAATTACAATGGAAATTACGTTCTAAGTTTCAAGGGGTTAAGAAGTCATAGAGGAGAGACTATAACAAGATAATGCAAGAAGAGATAACCAATAAATGTAATAGATAAATATATATAATAAGAAGAGAAGGATAATGTATTTAGCTACGAAGAGAATTTAAAAAACACCTAGGTATACAATTAAATGGCTGTAGAAGGAAAAGCAAAAATAATAAATAGAATGCAGATTAAAAACTAGACGGACAAGAAAAACAAAACAACAAAAACAAAGAAACAAAAATTACAAATGTCGAGGAAAAATATGGGAGAGAAAGAGAGAGAAAGAAAAGAGAGAGAGAGAGAGAAGAGAGAGAGAGAGAGAGAGAGAGAGAGAGAGAGAGAGAGAGAGAGAGAGAGAGAGAGAGAGAGAGACGAGAGGAGAGAGGAGAGAGAGAGAGAGAGAGAGAGGAGAGAGAGACGAGAGAGAGACGAGGAGGAGAGAGAGAGAGCTATGAAAATTCAGGACTAGTAGAATATCGTGTAAAAAAGGACACTAAAAAGAGAGAGAGAGAGAGAGAGAGAGAGAGAGAGAGAGAGAGAGAGAGAGAGAGAGAGAGAGAGAGAGAGAGAGAGAGAGAGAGAGAGAGAGAGAGAGAGAGAGAGAGAGAGAGAGAGAGAGAGAGAGAGAGAGAGAGAGAGAGAGAGAGAGAGAGAGAGAGAGAGAGATTATTTGCCGATGATTCTACGCTTTACTTAATTGGTGACAAACCCACAGAACTAATCAATAGAGCAAATGCAGAGCTAGCTAAATCTCGGAGTAGTGTTTGGCTAACCGCCTAACTATAAATACAGCCAAGACATATTTCATGTTATCTACAAATACCACCACCAGATACCAACCATTACCAAATCTTAAAATTATAAATGACGACATTACTCAAGTATACAAGATAAAGTTCCTTGGATTAATCTTTGACAAAAACTTAACTTTTAAACATCATCTGTCCAACCTCTGTTTAAAATTATCTAGATTAATTCCACTCCTTCTCAAAGTCAAATCCTTCGCCCCAGTTGAGGTTCTTAAATGCATGTATTATGCTCACATTTATCCCCATCTCAATTATTGTAATCTCATTTGGTCCACCACTTATCCCTGTCATTTAAACCATCTAAATGTACTCCATAAAAAAGTCATCAGAATAATAACCAACAGTGACTACTGCGAGCACACTCCTCCATTATTTAAATCCTTAAATATTTGGAATCTAAATGATTTATCAAAATTAAATATTGCATCCCTTATGTACAAACAATCAGCGTCTAACTACAATAATGACCAACTACTTCACAATTACCAAAACCGCAACCAACGCTTCCTGTCCATACCTAGTCATAGACTAACCCTATACAAACATTCCCTAATGCACCAAGGTCCCAAGTTATGGAATGATATCCCTGTACATATCAAACATTCACCTAGCTTAAGCACTTTTAAACATACATTCAAGAAACATTTATTATCATTATACTAGCTCTGTGTACTATTATCATTGTTATTATTATTCGTGTACTTATTTTTTGTGTAATTCTTCACAGCAACTGTTTAATATTATTTATTACTAGTGTATATTATCCTGTAAATTAGTCTAAGTAACTTGCTAACTATCATCGCCTGTTTATGTCAGTATTTGTTTAGTATTTATATACCTTGTGTTTATTTATTATTTGTTCTGTGTGTTTTCCCTCTCTCTCCACACCTTGGCCCAAAAAGCTTTTGCTTGTAAAGGGCTGTTTGCAACCCCATATCCCCATAATCATTATAAAATATTGTAAAATGGCAAACATAATAAAGTGTTAAAGTGTTAAAGTGTTAAAGTGAGAGAGAGAGAGAGAGAGAGAGAGAGAGAGAGAGAGAGAGAGAGAGAGAGAGAGAGAGAGAGAGAGAGAGAGAGAGAGAGAGAGAGAGAGAGAGAGAGAGAGAGAGAGAGAGAGAGAGAGAGAGAGAGAGAGAGAGAGAGAGAGAGAGAAGTAAGTGAGCTGTGAAAATTCAGGACTAGTAGAATTTCGTGTAAAAAAGGACACTAGTTAAATTCACTTAAGTATGGCAAGGAGAATATATAATAAGGTAAGTAGGGGAGAACGATGCAGCAATGCGGGGAAATTATTTTTAGAGAGGGCAAAGAGGTCGCCATTAAATTGTAGCTCAGAATATTTATAGTTGTGATATTGAAACCAATGAGCAAAGGAATGTTTTGGAGGGAAATGAAGAGGAAACGAAGGAGAATTCAACACCAGAAATATATACAGACGATTTTAAAGGGGAAATGTAAGGTGAAATATCGTAATGGGAAAAAAATAATGGGAAAAAGGGACAGAAACTCGAGAGAAAATGGGGTTTAGTAAAAAAGGGAATTATAAACGAGAAAAAATGGCTGGTTGTAAGAAAAAGAATGGAGAAAATGTAAGGAAATATGTTATAATGAGGGGAAGAAATGAGGTAATGGGACAGAAACTCACGAGAAAATGGGAGTTAATTAAAAAAGTGAAGTATAAACGAGAACAAATGGCTGGTTGTAAGAAAATAAAAGATAAAAGAGAAGAAAAAAGTGTATGAAAAGTGTATGTATAGAAATAAAGTGTTTGGAAAGTGTATGTGAAAGTTGAAAGATGATGTTAAGTGAAATATGTGAAGTATAAACGAGAACAAATGGATGGTTGTAAGAAAATAAAAGATAAAAGAGAAGAAAAAAAATTTTTTATGAAAAGTGTAGAATATGAATGCAATTAGAATGAACAATGAAAAAATATTGGGAAACAGACAGAAGCTCACGAGATAATGGGAGTGAAGTAAAAAAGGGAAGTATACACGAGAACAAAGGATGGTTGTAAGAAAAAGAGTGGACAAAATGTAAGGAAAAATATCATAATGAGGGGAATAAAATGGGAAAAAGAGACAGAGAAATTCAAAGGATAACTGAAAAAGTGGGAGTTAAGTATAAAAAGTTAAATATAAATGAGAACAAATGAAAAGTTATAAGTAAAAGAATGATAATAGAGATCAATAAAGTGTATGGAAAGTGTATAATAGGATGGCAATTAGAATGAACAATGAAATATATTTGGGAAAAAGACAGAAACTCACGAGAAAATGGGAGTACGTATAAAAAGTGAAATATAAACGATTACAAATGGCTGGTTGTAAGAAAAATAATGATAAAAGAGGTAAAAAATAGTGTATGGAAAGTGTATGTGAAGGTTGAAAGATGATGTTTAGTTAAAGAATTGAAGTATAAACGAGAACAAATGGCTCGTTATAAGAAAAATAATGATAAAAGAGAGAATCAAGTATATGGAAAGTGTAGAATAGGCTGGCAATGAGAACCCATCAGCAGGAGCGAGTGTGCGGGAAATGGTTTGCGGGAAGAGAGTAGAAAAAAGGGAAGAAAAAAAGTGGAAGTAAAAAGAAATTCTGAATACAAAGGAATGATACATGAGCCGATACACATGATATATAACTACAAAACATTGAAGAAAAGAAACATGCTGTGGAGAGAGAGAGAGAGAGAGAGAGAGAGAGAGAGAGAGAGAGAGAGAGAGAGAGAGAGAGAGAGAGAGAGAGAGAGAGAGAGAGAGAGAGAGAGAGAGAGAGAGAGAGAGACACTTAACCTACTCTAGAGAAAGCGACAAAAGCGGACAACGTACTCCTCCCTCGAGGCTTTAAGTTATGGTAAAATATTGCTGTTGTCTTTTTATTCCATCACGAGAGTTAGGACAGGACGACAGGTCCCTCCCCCCCTCCCCCCCACACCTGTAACCCCTCCCACACCTGTAAACCCCCCCCCCCACACCTGTAACCCACACCTGTAAATTTATCTGAAGTATTTAAAGGGCATCAGTAACATCAAGTAAATATAAGTAAATATAATATCTTAGACAGTGAAGATAAAATGTAGTATGTTTTTTTTCAAGAGTTATGCTATTGTTAGTTTGTGATTTTGTGTGTGTTTGTGTGTATTTATATATATACTAGCCGAAAAGCCGCCCTCCGGGCGGACTTTTTGGCTAGCTCCTGCGGAGGGCTTTTGGTGGGCCAAAGGCCCACCAAACCTATTACTAATAATAAACGGACAGGAAGTAATAGGACAGAAGTAACTCTGAAGTAATAGGAAGTAGGCTAGTGAAGTAATAGGACTGAAGTAACTCTGAAGTAATAGGAAGTAGGCTAGTGAAGTAATAGGACTGAAGTAAAAGAAACCGTCCGTGAGTCGTGCGTTCGTTTCGATATCTTTCATTTTTATGCAAAATATCTCGCGTAAAATCATTATTTTTTCTTCACAATTCTCGCTAATACTAAAAATAAAAAATAAATTAAAATGATCAGATCATCCCCAAAGTGGCCTTTAAAACTTTTCCCTGGTCGACCTGGTTCCAAAACTGTGCCATATGATGGGATTGCGCCACTGGGGGTGGAACCTATAGCGGACACACACACAAATACACACACAGCACACACACTTTCGATTATATTATTATATATATATATACATTTTTTTTTTTTTATTATTATTATTTTTTTTTACGTTGGAGCCTGTAGCGCCTGTAGGCTATTTCTTTCTTTTGAGGGCTCTGGTGGTTGGCCGTGCACATTCTGGAGAGTCGTGATGTCGGCTGCTCTCGCCCGTTGGTGGTGCAGGCTGGATTTTTATAGTGACACCTGTGGTCTTAGGTGAAGATCCCGTTTACTGTGATGTTCGGATCCTCATTCAGGCTCATGCTGCCACCTGGTGTTTCCTCCGTCGCACTCGCAGTCGAAAGTACAGGTATAGCTGCATGCTGGTTTCTTCAGCCACTCGACGATGGATTTGACAACAGTTGCTCCTTGGTGGGACTTGAACTCGTGACCTTCTGCTCCTTCACCAGGCACTTGTCGACCGCATAAAAGAAGGTTGAAAAATTTGCCTCCGGTAGGATTCGAACTCGGGACATTGACCTCACCACTCCAAGACACTAACCACTCGGCCACCACCTACCCGATGTGTGTGTGTGTGTGTGTGTGTGTGTGTGTGTGTGTGTGTGTGTGTGTGTGTGTGTGTGTGTGTGTGTGTGTGTGTGTGTGTGTGTGCAAGGCATGGGGGTTTAAAGGGGCAAGAAGAGCACTTTCCACAGTTCATTGATTTGGATTTGAACCTTTTTGGAGGAAGGAGAAAAAATACGAGTGGAGGAAGATGAGAAATGTGAGGCCTGTCTGTGTGCCTCGAGTCGGGGCATTATTTATTGTTTCTCTATCTTGGCGGAGTTTGTAAATGGCTCTCTGGAGGACGACGTGTTGATGATGAAACTGTGCTGCTTATCCCTTGAGGGCGACCTTCATCACCCTGGAGGAGGGGAGGAGGAGGAGGAGGAGGAGGAGGAGGAGGAGAGGAGGAGGAGGAGGAGGAGGAGGAGGAGGAGGAGGAGAGGCGAGGAGGAGGAGGAGGAGGAGATGACACGTGAAAAAGAGATATAAGAAGGAAAGAGAGACAAAGAGCAAGAGGTTATGATGATCGCTATTGAGAGAGAGAGAGAGAGAGAGAGAGAGAGAGAGAGAGAGAGAGAGAGAGAGAGAGAGAGAGAGAGAGAGAGAGAGAGAGAGAGAGAGAGAGAGAGAGAGATTACAGCCTGCCATAATCCACACACCCACCTTCCGTAAATAAGTAAAAGAACTACAATCTACACCACTATCACCACTCATTAGGTCATGATAGTGGTTTAACACCCTCACCCTAACACAGCCTGAGCCCTAACACATGTACAACATATACACATATACAATAATCTGTGACCTACTTTCTCGAGCTGACAAAGTGATGAGCTGTACTTGGTTCTCACTGTTAACCCGAAAAATATTCATGTTTTTATATATGCATTCTATTTACATAATTATATGATCATGACGTTACTAAAAATCTACCATTTCATTTGATGTTAAGTACATGACAATATCCTGTATGGAAGTTGTAATGCTTGTTACAATTGTGTGATACTAGTTGTAATTCAATATTAATAGTAATACAAGTTATTATATATGGCAAAAGTGATTACTGACTGACACGCACCCTGGCACCCTATCACCACGCTATACCCTCACTCTACATACTCTCACACTGGCACCCTATCACCACGCTATACCCTCACTCTACATACTCTCACACTGGCACTCACTTCAATTGCAGGATCATGACAGAAGGTGAATATGTGGATTAAGGTGGGATGTAGTCTCTCTCTCTCTCTCTCTCTCTCTCTCTCTCTCTCTCTCTCTCTCTCTCTCTCTCTCTCTCTCTCTCTCTCTCTCTCTCTCTCTCTCTCTCTCTCTCTCTCTCTTCCCATCCTTCACCCTCCATAGGAATCCTTATACTTCCATCCTACACCATGTAATCCTATAATATTCTTCTCCTATGTCCTATCTTATTCATAGGACTCCTAAATACCCCTACTTTATAATACAGGATTCCCTCAGCCTTTATCGCATATCCTACATGTCTCTCTGTATCCTATTTCTATTCTGTATCTATTCTCATCTATCTATTATATCTATCTATCTATCTGTTCTTATCTATTCTGTATCTATTCTTAATCCCTTTCTTTTTATTTCTCGTATCCTTAAAATATCTTCCATATTCCTTTGTTTCCACTCCTATAAATTCCTTTACAATATGTCTTCCCATATCCTACGGACCCTCTCCTTTGTATTCTGTATCCTACTCAATCCTACTCCACTCATAATAGTATCCTTTCACCATCCTATTTTTCCTTCCCTTTTATTTCTGCTCCCTTTCACTACTCCCTTTACAATCTTATACTCCCTTGCTATTCCTCAACTGACCTCCCTTGTATTAGGTCATGTTTGCACCCTCCCTGACCCTCCCTTTGTTACCTTTCTCCCTCCCTCCCTGGTTATTGTTGACGTTGATGAGGGAGGTGAGGGAGGGAGGGAAGGGAGAAGGGAGGGAGAGAGTGAAAAATGAGAAGGGAGGAAGGAAAGGCAATGTAGATTGGCACGCTTGAAGCTCTTGGTATAGTGACTGAGGGGTTTTGTCACGCTCTCTCTCTCTCTCTCTCTCTCTCTCTCTCTCTCTCTCTCTCTCTCTCTCTCTCTCTCTCTCTCTCTCTCTCGCTCGCTCTCTCTCTCTCTCTCCCAAAGACAATGACGGAGAAAAGTTGGAGGAAGAAAGACTAGATGACAAAGAAAGGGAGTAGGAGGAAAATAATGAAGAAAGAAATGAAGAGAAAGAGAAAGAAAGGAGGAGAAAGAAAAAAAGGAAAAGGGGAAGGGGAAATGGGGAAAAGGGGGGGGGAAAAAAAAAAGGAAAAAAATAAAAAAAGGGGGGAAAAAGAAAAAAAAATGAAAAAAAGGGGGGAAAAAAAAAAATGAGGGGAAAAAAAAAAAAAAAGGGGGGAAAATGGAGGGAGAGAAAGGAAAAAAAGGAAAGAAAAAAAGGGAAAAGAGGGAAAAGAAAAGGGGAAAAAAAAGGAAAAAAGGAAAAGGGGGAAATAAAAAGGGAAAAAAATAAAAGGGGAAAAAGGGGGGGGAAAAAAAGGTAAAATAGGAGGGAAAAAGAAAAAATTTTTTTTGGGGGGGGGGGTTGGGGAAAGGGTTTTAAAAAAGGGGGGAAAAAAAGGGGGAAAAGGAAGAAAATAAGAGAAAAGAAGGAAAAAAGGGAAAAAGGAAGAAAAAAGGGGGAAAAGGGGAAAGAAGAAAAAAAGGGAGAAAGGGAAAAAAAAAAAAAAGGAAAAAAAAGGGAAAAAAAAAAAAGGGGAAAGGGGAAAAAAGGGAAAAAAAAAAAAAAGGGGGGAAAAAAAAAGGGGAAAAAAAAAAAAAAGAAAAAGGAAAAAAAAAGGGGGAAAAAGGGAAAAAAGGAGAAAAAAAGAAAAAGAAAAAAAAAGGGAAAAAGAAAAAAGGGGAAAAAAAGGGGGGGAAAAAAGGAGAAAAAAGAAAAAAAGAGGGAAAAAAAAGGGAAAAAAAGGAAAAAAAGGAGAAAAAAAAAAAGGGAAAAGGAGAAAAAAAGGAAAAAAAAAAAAAGGGAAAAAGGAAAAAAAAGGGAAAAAAAAAAAGGGGGGAAAAGGGAAAAAAGGGAAAAGGGGGGGAAAAAAAAGGGGGGAAAAGGGGGAAAAAGGAAGAAAAAGGAAGAAAAAGAAAAAAGGGAAAAAAAAGGGGGAAAGAGAGAGAAAGGAGGAAAATAGAGAGAGAAAGAGAGGGAAAGACAGAGAAAAGGAAGACAATAGAGAGAGAAAGAGAGGGAAAGAGAGAGAAAAGGAAGAAAATAGAGAGAGAAAGAGAGAGACTTGGAAAAAATTGGAGGGAAGAGGGGAAGGGAAAAAAGAACCCCCAACCCCTCAGCGAGATAGAGTGACGTAAAAAACAGGGGTTAAATTTATAGATGTTTGGGGCGGGTGGCGGCCGCGGGGGGTTTGGGGGGACGGGTGGGCAATGTGTGGGAGGGCAGGGGGGGGAGGGGAAAGGGGGGGGGCTTATGGTATGTCCTGAGGTGACTAGTGGAGAAACTGATGAAAGGAACCACAACTACTACCACTACTATCACCACTATTACCCCTACCACTACTGCCACTACCCCCACTACTACCACCACCCCCCCCTCTACCACTCTACACCCCAACCCCCCCTACCCACTAAACCCCACACACCCCCACAATAACCCCGACACACCCAATTACCCCTACCACTACGCCCCTACCCCCACTACCCACACCACCACTACTACCACAATCAACTATTCCCCCACCCCAATGCCCCCTACCCCACTACTACCCCCACCACCACTACCCCTACTATACCACATTACCCCTACCCAAATCCCCACACCTCAATACTACCCACCACCACCACACAACTACTACCATACCATTTAACACATTACCCCACCACTACTACCACTACCCCATAACCCCCAACCCCCACCAAATAACCAAATATCAAAACCACTACCACTACCACCACTACCACGTCAGTCCAGATACTTCCACTGTGTTATTTGCTACTGCTACTACCACCATCACCATTTGTCCACCACTATCGCCACTGCCACTACCACTGCCACTATCACTGCCACCATGTCTGTCTTGCTACTTTCACTGCGTCATTTCCTACTGACACTACCGCTCCAGTAGTAGTAGTGTAGTAGAAGTAGTAGTAGAAGTAAGTAGTAGTAGTAGTAGTAGTAGTAGTAGTAGTAGTAGTAGTAGTGGGATTGGGGGGGGATTAGTAGTGTTTAGTATTGGAGGGGGATAGGTTGTTTAGTAGTATTTAAGTAAGGTTTTTTGGGGGGTTTTAGTAGTAGAGTATTTGGTAGTAGTAGTAGTAGTAGTAGTAGTAGAAAGTAGCAGCAGCAGGCGTATTTAGTAGTAGTAGTAGTAGTAGTAGTAGTAGTAGTAGTAGTAGTAGTAGTAGTAGTTGATGTAGCTGTAGTAGTAGTAGTAGTAGTAGTAGTAGTAGTAGTAGTAGTAGTAGTAGTAGTAGTAGTTGATGTAGCTGTAGTAGTAGTACAGAAAGTGTAGACAGTGTAGTGTAGTAAGAGAAGCGTAGTAATACATATAATAACACAATAGTAGGAGCAGTGGTAATAGTAGTAGTGGTAACAACAACAACAACAACAACAACAACAACAACAACAACAACAACAACAACAACAGCAGTCATAACAGTAATACAAAAATAACCATGAAAAATAATATGGTGCAATAACAACAATGGCCAGCTTTTCATACACTAACATAATTGCACTTGTACATTATTCAGGCGATATACATGTGGTTTTTTTGGCCCCACAATATGCAAATGGATTTCGGCGTGATTGTAGCGGCAAGGCATGAGGGAGCCAGCGCCGCGCGGATATATTAATGCAAACCCGTGTGGATATTGGTGCTGGAGGTAGCGTGTGGGTTCTATTACTGCTGTGGTTGTTTTTATAGAGTGGTGGTAGAAGTGGTGGTGGTGGTGGTGGTGGTGGTGGTGGTTTGGGGGTGGTGGTGGGGTGGGATAAGGATGGAAGGAAGTAAGGAAGAAAGGAAGGAAGGGGGAAGGGAAAGGGAAAGGAAGGAAGGAAGGAAGGAAGGAAGGAAGGAAGGAAAGGAAGGAAGGGAAAGGGAAAGGGAAAGGGAAAGGGAAGAAAGGAGGCAGGAAGGGAGGGAGGGAGGGAGGGAGGGGAGGGGGGGAGGTAGGTTGGATGGAAGGAAAGGAGGAAGGAAGGAAGGAAGGAAGGAAGGGAGGAAGAAAGGAGGTTGGATGGAAGGAAAGGAGGAAGGAAGGAAGGAAGGAAGGAAGGAAGCAAGGAAGGAAGGAAGCAAGAAAGGATAGAAGGAAGGAAGCAAGGAAGGAAATAAATAAATAAAGAAAGAAATATAGAAAGAAAGAAAGAAACATAGGAGGTTGGAGGGAAGGAAAGAAGGAAGCAAGGAAGGAAGGAAGGAAGGAAGGAAGGAAGGAAGGAAGGAAAGGAGGAAGGAAGGAAGGAAGGAAGGATGGAAAGAAGGAAGGAAGGAAGGAAGGAAGGAAGGAAAGAAGGGAGGAAAGAAGGAAAAAAGGAGGTTTTAAGGTAAGAAAGGATGGAAGGAAGAAAGAAAGAAAGAAAGAAAGAAAGAAATGAAGGAAGGAGGGCTACAAGAGGTCGCTGGGAAGGAGGAGGTCATAAAGTTTAGCTAAGGTCAGCAGGAGGGAGAGGAAAGGAGGGAAGGAAAGTAGGAATGTATGTAAGCGTTCCGTTATTCTATCTGAAATTCTATTATTAAATTGAAAGTATTTGATTGTTTTATTCCATTTTTCTGTTTGTAGATGATATTATATTCTTTATTTAGTTTTTATTTGATTTGTTTATTCATAGTTGTTCATTTATTCACTTATTGCTACGATCATTTACTTATATACATTTATTTTCTGCCATCTGTACCTTATTGCTTGTTTTCTTTCATTATTTTGTCGTTTTATACATTTTTCATTAAATCTAAATTATTTCTCTTGCTTATTTTTACTTACTTTATCATCAAATCTTTATTGAGTTCGATTAAAAAAAAGGGAAATTTTTTAGTATTTGCTGTACGGAAGATGGCAAAAAGTAGGGTTTTTTGTAACGTTGGGATATTTCTACCCTTGGCTTCTTTGAGGAAAATAAGATCCTCTCTCTCTTATCTCTATCTCTATCTCTATCTTATCCTCTTTGATGAAAAAAAGATCTCTCTCTTATCTCTATCTCTATCTCTATCTTATCCTCTTTGATGAAAATAAGATCCTCACTCTCTTATCTCTATCTCTATCTCTATCTCTATCTTATCCTCTGTGATGAAAAAAATCCTCTCTCTCTTTATCTCTATCTCTATCTTATCCTCTTTGATGAAAAAAAGATCTCTCTCTTATCTCTATCTCTATCTCTATCTTATCCTCTTTGATGAAAAAAAGATCTCTCTCTTATCTCTATCTCTATCTCTATCTTATCCTCTTTGATGAAAAAAAAATCTCTCTCTTATCTCTATCACTATCTCTATCTTATCCTCTTTGATGAAAATAAGATCCTCACTCTCTTATCTCTATCTCTATCTCTATCTCTATCTTATCCACTTTGATGAAAATAGATCTCACTCTCTTATCTCTATCTCTATCTCTATCTTATCCACTTTGAAATCAACGCCTTCCCTTCCTTTCTTACCCACCCAGCAAACTTCCTACGACTTAAATCTTTTCAAGAGAGGAGTGACAAGACACCTCCCGAAATAAATTGGCCCAGCACCCTTTCTTTATTCTCTTACTGTCTCTTACTCTTATTCTCTTACTGTCTTTAAACTGTCTTCTCTGTCTTCTTACTGTCAGTATTCTTACTTTATAGGGACTGGCAACTAAGTGGGCTGTTTGTTATCTTTTTTTTGCCCTTGACCAGTCCTTTGTGATGTAATAAAAGTAAAAAAACAGGCTTTTGATAAAAATTAAAGTATCATCGTCCTTGCAGATTAATAACACGTGTAATGGCCCTACTAATCACCTCAATTTCCCTGAAGAATAAGGTCATGAGGAAGATTCAGGTTTATCAGTATTATGACCAATTACCTGTCCGATAGTTAGGCAGGTATTGATGGGGGAGTTACCTTGATCGCCTTGACCTTGTGATAATGAGTGAATTAGAGATAGAGTTAAAGAGGTTATTTGTCTATAATAAAAGAGAGAGAGAGAGAGAGAGAGAGAGAGAGAGAGAGAGAGAGAGAGAGAGAGAGAGAGAGAGAGAGAGAGAGAGAGAGAGAGAGAGAGAGAGAGAGAGAGAGAAAGAAGAAAGAAAGAAAGAAAGAAAGAAAGAAAGAAAGAGAGAGAGGGGGGGGGCGCGTTGGTTTGCTTGCTACTCCTAATTATTGTTATTTTTCTTGCACTCTTTTCTTATATTTTTGGTCTAAGTGGTTATGTTTTTTTTTATTATATTTGTGTATTTCTTTTATAATTTTTTACTTAATCACATCATATCATAGAGTTTATTTATTTGCTTACAGTATTTACTTTTTCTTTTTTTTATTTTTCTTGACTGCGTTTGTCTTTTTTTGTGTGTGCATGTATATGTATTATTTGTGTTTTTTTATTTGTTATTTTTTATTTAATCATTGCATATCATTTAGTTTATTTGCTTATTTACTTTTTATTTTAAATTTTTTCTTTACCTGCGTTTGTCTTTTTTTGTGCGTGTATCTTGTTTTTGTCTTTTTTTGTGTGTGTATCTTGTCTTTGTGTCTTTTTGTGTGTGTGTATCTTGTCTTTGTGTCTTTTTTTGTGTGTGTATCTTGTCTTTGTGTCTTTTTTGTGTGTGTATCTTGTCTTTGTGTCTTTTTTTGTGTGTGTATCTTGTCTTTGTGTCTTTTTTGTGTGTGTATCTTGTCTTTGTGTCTTTTTTGTGTGTGTATCTTGTCTTTGTGTCTTTTTTGTGTGTGTATCTTGTCTTTGTGTCTTTTTTTGTGTGTGTATCTTGTCTTTGTGTCTTTTTTTGTGTGTGTATCTTGTCTTTGTGTCTTTTTGTGTGTGTATATCTTGTCTTTGTGTCTTTTTTTGTGTGTGTATCTTGTCTTTGTGTCTTTTTTTGTGTGTGTATCTTGTCTTTGTGTCTTTTTTTTGTGTGTGTATCTTGTCTTTGTCTTCTTTCGCTGCTTTGTGAGACTTCCTGGCATGTATTGGGGATTTTTTCTGATCTGTTGCGTGTTGTGTGTTTCCTTGTATTTGTCTTCCTTCTCCTTAAGGATCAATACTGTGTTATATCATGGCTTGCGTTGTTGTTGTGTTGCTTTGTGTTGAGTTCTCGTCTTTGGTTCCACTCGATCCTTTCTCATGTGTTGCTGGATGTGTTTCCTTCGCTTTTGTTTCCATTATAATATCGTAACATTTTCTGCGTTGCATGTTATTTTATTTTTCCGATTTGTCTTCTTGTGTTGCATGAGATGTTGTTGCCTCTTGGTCCTACGTATTAACCCCTTCACGCCCAGATCTTTCCTTTGCTATATAAAATCATCTGTTGTTAGCCATAAAACTATGAAAAATAACTTAATATACCAAATTACCTAGTGGAAAAAGGATACTAAACAGGTCATATCTATAAAACCTTGCTTATATTCATTAAAATCGTCTAATGGTACCCAAATTACAATGTAAATTACGTTCTGGGTCTCAAGGGGTTAAATGTTACTTAAATGTTACTGATGATTGTGTTCGCCTCCTTGTATGTTATTTTTTGAAGCAACATTTTTTATATTTAACATGTCATAGGACTGGACAAAGGAAAGTAACAAAAACCCGCTAGCTGTCAGTCCTTATGTCGTAATTTATATATATTTCTATTTATTCAGTCTATTTTGAGTTGCGTTGCTCAGATGTGACTTTTAGATTCGTGTTGCGTGTGTTGCAGTGTCTTCACGTCATGAGTTAATCTCGTACTCCTGTTAATGTCAAGAAAGAAAGTTAATGGTGAATTAATGAGTAAGACTGTGCTTAGTTTGAAAAGTGTATTTCTTATAGTTTATAGTAGTAGTATAGTAGTAGTAGTAGTAGTAGTGTGGTGAAGTTAGTATATTATGTAGTAGTAGATATAGTGGTGGTATTATAGTAGTTTGTAGTAGTTGGTAGAACTAGTATATAGTAGTGAGTATAGTAGTAGTAGTTGTGTAGTATATAGTTGTATATAGTATAGTAGTATGTAGATAGTAGTAGTATAGTATAGATGTAGTAGTATAGTTAGTAGTAGTAGAGTAGTAGTAGTATAGTATAGTAGTAGTAGTAGAGTAGTATGTTTGTATGTATTTTAGTATGTAGTAGTATAGTGGTGTAGTAGTATTTATTAATGTAGTAGCGTATAGTAGCATTTAGGGGTGTATTTAGTAAAGTAGTAGTAGTTGTAGTTTTTTGTTGTGTATTAGTATAGTAGTAGTAGTATATTGTGTAGTGCTATGTGTGGTGTAGTGTAGAGTATTATTAGTATAGTAGTAGTTGTTTGTGTAGTAGTAGCGTGTATGTGGTAGTAGTGGTAGTAGTAGTTGTTGTAGTAGTAATACATATTTTGATACATATTGATTTGGATACAAAAAGTTTAAAAGAAAAAGAGTAAAATATAGAAATAAAATATATGATAAAATAAAAATAAAATATATCATAAAAATTAAAATTAAACAAAAAAAGATAGTGTTACAAAAAGAACCATTAGAACAAAGTGTAATATCGTAATGGGTTTCTTTTTTAAGTTCCATGAGCGTGTTTTATTGTTGTTGTTGTTGTTGTTTGTGTTTCGGTACCACGCGTTTGTTATGTGATAGTGACAGGGAGTATCCTTTCTGTCTGTCTGTCTATATGTCTGTCTGTCTGTTTGTTTGTCTGTATGTATGTCTATATGTCTGTCTGTCTGTTTGTCTATAGGTCTGTCTGTTTGTCTGTCTATATGTCTGTCTGTCTGTCTGTCTATATGTCTGTCTGTCTGTTTGTTTGTCTGTCTGTCTGTATTTATTTCTTATTGTCTGTCTTTTCTGTTTGTCTATGGGGTCTCTAGGTCCTGTTTTGTCTGTCTATATGTCTTCTGTCTGTCTGTCTATTTTTTCTTTTCTGTCTGTTTGTTTTTTCTTATCTGTCTGGATTTAGTCTATAGCCCTGTCTGTCTGTTTTGTCTATATGTCTGTTTTGTTTGTTCCTGTCTTATGTCTGTCGTCTTGTCTGTCTATATGTCTGTCTTGTCTCTTGTTTGCCCTGTCTGGTCTTATGTATGGTCTATATGCTGTTTTTTCCTGTCTTCTGTATATCTGTCCTGTCTACGAATATTCGTTCTCTCTCTCTCATCTCTCTCTTCTCTCTCTCGTCTCTCTCTTCTCTCTCTCATCTCTCTCTCTCTTCCTCCTCTCGTCTCTCTCTCTGTCTCTCTCTCTTCTCTCTCTCTCTCTCTCTCTCCATCTCTTTTACTGTTCTCTGCTGTCTTTCTCTCTCTCTCTCTTCGTTCTTCGTATCTCTCTCTCTCCTCTCTCTCCTTCTCTTCTCTCTCTCTCTCATCACTCACTCACTCATAGGACATGACGCTAAATTGTGGCCTCCTCCTCCTCCTCCCCTCCTCCTCCGCCTCCTCCTCCTCCTCCTCCTCCCCCCCTCTCCTCCTCCCCTTTCTCCTCTCCTCCTCCTCTCCTCTCTTCCTTTGCTCGTTTGGCCCAGTAGTGCGTTGCTGTTTTGTTCTTCCTTTGTATTCCTTTGTATTCCTCTCCTCCTCCTCCTCCTCTCCTCCTCCTCTTCTCTCCTCCTCCTCCTCCTCCTTCTCCTTCTCCTCCTCCTCCTCCTTCTAATTTTGCAGATGACCCAAATTGCGGTAAAGAAATACTAGAGAAAACTGCAAACTCATAAATTATCTCGACAAACTATAGTTTGGAGTTAATGGCTATTAAATTCAATTCCGATAAATGTAAAGTAATGCATAAAGAAAACGATAACCTCAATATAACTATCAAATGCAAATAATCGTTAACTGAAGTACAGCAGGAAAAGGATCTGTGTGTCATCCATCAGTAATGATCTGAAAACAGTTCGCATTCCCTAGCTGCCAGTAAAAGGCAATTGATGTTGGGCTTTATTAACCGTACTTTGAACATAAAACTCCGAAGTAATGACACAATTATCACGTCCTTGGTTAGGCCGCACTTTGGAATTGCCGTTCAATTCTGGTTCGCCCTGTTTCGTAAAAGATCAGCCAATTGGGAATCAGTGCAATAAGAGCACCAAAAAAATTTCCCATTCTCTGCAAATTTCTTTCTTATTGAAAAACCCTGCGGAAACTTAATATGTTTCCTTTAAGGATCGTAGAATCCGTGGGGACTTGATAGAACCTTTAAGCCCTAAAAGGTTTTGATGTCATTAATCAAGAGACCTATTCGAGCTTTTCACTCAGTGACAACAAGAATAATGTTTAAAACTAACGGTCAACGTTGCATCACGAACTCTCCGTAAAATTATTTCCCATGTTTAGAGTCGTTGATCGATGGAACCGTTTACCAGCAATGTTGTCGACCCAAACAAAATTTACTCATTTCCAAACAGACTTGACGCGCCACTGTAAGTAATGGGTATTTATGTGCGAATTCGTATCTATCCCCCGTAATCGATTAGTTGTATGGTAGTGGTATTGTAGTTGTTTTTTCATATCCTATCAGTCCGCCTTGAAATTTCCCCATGTTCCTATCCCCTTTAGGGACTTTGTATCATTTCCCAATTGTTTTCTTACAATAGTTTTATAGTTAGTATTATTATTCACAGATCCCTCGCTATGGACCATGGCCCTCCTGTTCCCTGTTCTCCTATGTAATCCTTGTAATCCTCCTCCTCTAGGTGTTTTTCCCGCTAAGACACTAAATCCAGAAAGAGGAGAAAACTCAGAACTTCTTTAAATGCCTTACTCTTGTCTCCACTCCACATCTTCCTCTTACTAGTCAAAAAGGGATTGTGGTGGATGAAGTGGAGGAAGTGGTGGTGGTGGTGGTGGTGAAGGATGAAGTGGTGGTGGTGGTGAAGAAGGTGGTGGTGGTGATGAAGGTGATGGTGGTTGTTGAGAGAGTAGTGATGGTGGTAGTTGTGAAGGTGGTGTTGATGATTGTTGTGAGTGTGGTGGTGGTGGTGAGAGTAGTGATGATGGTTGTTGTGAAGGTGGTGTTGATGGTTGTTGTGAGTGTGGTGGTGGTGGTGAGAGTAGTGATGATGGTTGTTGTGAAGGTGGTGTTGATGGTTGTTGTGAATGTGGTGGTGGTGGTGATGAAGGTGGTGGTGGTGGTGAAGGGGATGGGGGTTGTTGTGAAGGAGGTGGAGGTGATAATGGTGGTGGTGAGTGTGGTGATGTGGGAAACAAGAGGAAAGAAGAGGCGAGTGTAAGATAAAAGAGAAAGAGGCAAGAAGATGACAAAAGAGAAGAAGTATCAGTAATAGTATCAGAGAAGGAATATCAGTATAAAAGGGTATATAAGAGAAGGCAAGGAGAAAATAGAGACGTAGGAATAAGAAGGAGAGAGTGAAGGAGAGAAGGAAAAAGAAAAGAGACATGGGAATAAGAGAAAGCAAGAATAGAATAAGAGAATAGGAGAAGACAATAGAGACATAGGAATAAGAAGGAGAGAGTGAGAGAGAGTGAGAGGGAGAGGGAGCGGTAAGAGTGAGAGAGAGAGTGAGTGAGAGGGAGTGGTAAGTGGGAGAGAGAGGGAGTGAGAGTGAGAGGGAGGGAGAGGGAGAGGGAGAGGGAGCGGTAAGAGTGAGAGAGTGTGGGAGTGAGAGAGAGAGGGAGAGTGAGAGTGAGAGGGAGAGAGAAAGGGAGAGAGGTAAGAGAGAGTCTCAAGAAGATTCACAAGGCAAGTCAAGAGGAGTTGTTTGGATAAGAAGAAGCTTATCTTGAGCTGGTGCAATCTGGTTCGATAAAATACACGTTTTCAGCAGGAATTTTAGAAAAGCGAGGGACTCCGGGACGCATATTCGCCAAGGCTGGAAAAGATCGTCGACTCTACTCATGAACACGTCAGGTTAGGTTACGTTAGGTCACGGTTAGGTTCGGTTCGGTTAGGTTAGGTTAGGTTAGGTTAGGTTACGGTTAGGTTAGGTTAGGTTAGGTTAGGTTAGGTTACGGTTAGGTTAGGTTACGTTAGGTTACGGTTAGGTTAGGTTACGTTAGGTTAGTTTAGGTTAGGTTAGGTTAGGTTAGGTTATGGTTAGGTTACGTTAGGTTACGTTAGGTTACGTTAGGTTACGGTTAGGTTAGGTTACGTTAGGTTACGTTAGGTTACGGTTGGATTAGGTTAGGTTACGGTTAGGTTACGGTTAGGTTAGGTTAGGTTAGGTTACGGTTAGGTTAGGTTAGGTTTGATTATCGATACATGGGTAACTTTGTATGAGGGTATTTTCGAGATAATCCTATGGTTAGTTTCGGAGCTACAGCCAAGCGTTTCACAAGGAGTAGTCCATCCTTAGCAGACTTGACGAATATGCCTCCGGGACAAAAATAGACTGTTATGTAGTAAGACAGATAATATGAAATAGATAGATATTGTTGATAAAGGATGTCAATGGAATATAGTAGAAAATATATTAAACAAACTATAGACAAATGATATAATATGATAGACAAAAATATTTAGTTAGAT
>JACEEZ010010553.1:325000-352500 GCA_016584305.1 Chionoecetes opilio
TTCTTCATATTTTTCTGTATTTTCAACTCCTCTTTTCTTCCAAACTATAATTTCCATTTTTTTTTGTCATTTTCCTTCATAACATGGTTCCTTAATAACTCCTTTCTACATTCCTTTATTTTCCTATATCCTTTACTATTTATTATTCCTTATTTTTCTATACATTCCTTATTATAATTTCCTTTATAATATGGCTTCCTTTATAATGCGTTTTGTAAGGTCTCCACACATTGATCCCTCGCCGCGTCGCACTGCACAGAAAGGGAACAGTTTTGTGGACAGAGGGTTTGGAGAAGACGGAATACTGCTTCATCACACTACCTTGTCATCCCAGCAACCCACGCACTCCTCAATCAGACTGAAGCACACATCCACAACTGCTAATCCCACACCAGCGCCCACACACACTACCTAGCCTCTACTCTACCTACTAACTCTACTAACTCTACTCTTACTACCACTATACTGCTAATCCCACACCAACGCCCACACACTACCCAGACTCTACTCTACCTACTAACTCTACTAACTCTACTCTTACTACTACTATACTGCTAATCCCACACCAACGCCCCCACACACTACCCAGACTCTACTCTACCTACTAACTCTACTAACTCTACTCTTACTACCACTATACTGCTAATCCCACACCAACGCCCACACACTACCCAGACTCTACTCTACTACTAACTCTACTAACTCTACTCTTACTACTACTATACTGCTAATCCCCACCAACGCCCACACACACTACCCAGACTCTACTCTATCTACTAACTCTACTAACTCTACTCTTACTACCACTATACTGCTAATCCCACACCAACGCCCACACACACTACCCAGACTCTACTCTACCTACTAACTCTACTAACTCTACTCTTACTACCACTACACTGCTAATCCCACACCAACGCCCCCACACACTACCTAGCCTCTACTCTACCTACTAACTCTACTAACTCTACTCTTACTACCACTCTACTCTAGCCGCATGCTACTACCACCTCCCACATTAACGTCCCCCACACACTACCTAGCCTCTACTCTACCTACTAACTCTACTAACTCTACTCTTACTACCACTATACTGCTAATCCCACACCAACGCCCCCACACACTACCTAGCCTCTACTCTAACTATTAACTATGCTCTAACTACCACTATACACTAACCGCATACTACCACCTGCCACACTACTACTACTAACTCTACTCTAACTACCACTATCCTCTAGCCGCATACTACCACCTCTCTCACCACCACCTTCCTAGAAATTACCGCCATAAGTTAGAAGCAAGTAAAAGCATGTGTTTTCTGCATGTTTTAGGGAAGTATAGCGTGATTTAGTAAGTTACCTGTACCGTGGATAGACAGGTACGAGTTTAAAAGGTCAAGTGAGAAGCGGGAACTGACCTGACCTCACACTTCACTGGTTCACTTTAGACGTCAACTCGAAGTGACGAGTCTGATCTGACTAAACTGACCCAACCTGAACTCTGGATATCTTGGCTTTAGCGGTATGGTTTATCTTGGCCTAGGTTTATCTTGGTTTGTCTTGGTTTGTCTTGGTTTGTCTTGGTTTGTCTTGGTTTGTCTTGGTTTGTCTTGGTTTATCTTGGTTTATCTTGGTTTGTCTTGGTTTGTCTTGGTTTGTCTTGGTTTATCTTGGTTTATCTTGGTTTGTCTTGGTTTGGCTTGGTTTATCTTGGTTTTTCATGGTATATCTTGGCCTTGTGTAATGGATTTTAGACTTCCTGGGTTCTTTATTGGGTTTTTGGGTGGGTATGAAATGGGTTTTATTTGGGTTATGGACTGGGTTGTGTCAGGTTGTAGACTAGGCTTTTTATCACCTGAGCTAAAAGATGACCTTGTAAATTTCCTGGGTTAGTATGTTTCTCTCATCCTGTTGTTTATGTTATTCGTTACCTCCCCTCTCTCTCTCTCTCTCTCTCTCCTCTCTCTTCTCTCTCTCCCCTCCTCTCCTTCTCTCTCTCTCTCTCTCTCTCTCTCTCTCTCTCTCTCTCTCTCTCTCTCTCTCTCTCTCTCTCCTCTCTCTCCTCTCTCTCTCTCATTCTCTCTCTTACTCTTTCATTCATTCTCCTTCTCTCTCTCTCTCTCTCTCTCTCTCTCTCTTCTCTCTCTCTCTCTCTCTCTCTCTCTCTCTCTCTCTCTCTCTCTCTCAAATTATTTCTTTTACTCTTTCCACATTCATATCCTTCCAGCTAATCTTCCCTTTATTCCTACCTCCTTTATCTCTCTCTCTCTCTCTCTCTCTCTCTCTCGCTCTCTCTCTCTCTCTCTCTCTCTCTCATCTCTCTCTCTCTTCTCTCTCTCTCTCTCTCTCTCTCTCTCTCTCTCTCCTCGTCCTCTCTCTCTCCTCTCTCTCTCTTCCTCTCTCTCTCTCTCTCTCTCTCTCTCTCTCTCCTCTCTCTCTCTCTCTCTCTCTCTCTTAACCTATTTCTTCTACTCTTTCCACACTTATATCCCTCTAACTATTCTTCCCTCTCTCCCTACCTCTCTCTCTCTATCTTTCCCCTCCTCCCTTCACCAACCTTCACCTCCCTCACCTATTGATCAACACCACACCTGTACACATGTAGGTAAATGACCACCATTACGACGGAAATAACCTTTAATGGACCGTAATGTTACCTGCATTCACGCCGCGCTTCACCTCATTGCCTCCCGTTAATCAAGCACGAAATGAATAAACACACACGAAATGCTGCTTCATATGGTGACATCACTCATTTGCATTAGACAGGTGTACCAATGTGTTAATTACAGATGTGTGTGTGTGTGTGTGTGTGTGTGTGTGTGTGTGTGTGTGTGTGTGTGTGTGTGTGTGTGAGTGTGTGTGTGTGTGTGTGTGAGTGGGTGTTTGGGTTCTGTGTGGGTGGTGTGGTGGGTTTTGTGTAGGTGTGCGTGTGTGTGGGTGTGTGTGTGTGTGTGTGTGTATATGTGTGTGTGTGTGTGTGTGAGTGTGTGTGTGTGTGTGTGTGAGTGGGTGTTTGGGTTCTGTGTGGGTGGGTGGGTGGGTTTTGTGTGTAGGTGCGCGCGCGCGCGTGTGTGTGTGTGTGTGTGTGTGTGTGTGTGTGTGTGTGTGTGTGTGTGTGTGTGTGTGTGTGTGTGTGTGGCCTCAAATGCTGGGTTCGTGAGGGGGACAATTATGAGTTAAAAATACCATGCGGAACCTTGACCTATTTGGTTTTTTACTATAGCGAGGTAAGTAATGCTTGTTACTCCTATTTGCCTCTCCCTTCCTTCCTTCCCTTATTCCCTCCTTCCTTCCTTCTTTCCCTTATTCCCTCCTTCCTTCCTTCCTTCCTTTGTCATGTTCTTCCTCCCTCCATCCTCCCCTTTCTTGTTTTAATGAAGGAAAATTTCAATAGCACTGCAGTCAGAGGCCCTCCCTAACACACACACACACACACACACACACACACACACACACACACACACACACACACACACACACACACACACACACACACACACACACACACACACACACACACACACACACACACACACACACACACACACACACACACACACACACACACACACACACACACACACACACACATACACACACACACACACACACGTCTCTCTCCTTTCTCTTTGTCTTTCTCTTTCTCTTTCTTTCTTTCTCACATGATAGCAATAATAGTTTAATTGTTTTATCATTGCTAATTGTTATGGTATAATTATTAGTATTATTATTATTATTATTATTATTATTATTATTAGTAGTAGTAGTAGTAGTAGTGGTAGTAGTAGTAGTAATAATAGTAGTGGCAGTAGTAGTAGTAGTAGTAGTAGTAGTAGTAGTAGTAGTAGTAGTAGTAGTAGTAGTAGTAGTAGTAGTAGTAATAATAGTAGTGGAAGTAGTAGTAGTAGTAGTAGTAGTAGTAGTAGTAGTAGTAGTAGTAGTACGTAATACACTGTCGTAGTAGTAGTAGTAGTAGTAGTAGTAGTAGTAGTAGTTGTAAAAGTATTAGTGATAGGTGTAGTAGCGGCAACATTAATCAATGTTTGCTGTAAGTTTGGTGTCTGTGTTGTCACCTTCCCCAATAGCCAGCCTCACGACGCTCAGCTGGCGGCGCGGCGGCAAAACCCAGACACACAAAGCCTCATTGTTGGCCGCGGGAGCCTGGCACCGTGGCGAGGGCGGGAGTGACGCAATGGACGGGACGGGACGGGTGTGGACGGAACGGGACGGGTGTGGACGGAACGGGACGGAACGGGACGGGTGTGGACGGAACGGGACGGGACGGGTGTGGACGGAACGGGACGGGTGTGGACGGAACGGAACGGGACGGGTGTGGACGGAATGGGACGGAACGGGACGGGTGTGGACGGAACGGAACGGGACGGGTGTGGACGGAACGGGACGGAACGGGACGGGTGTGGACGGAACGGGACGGAACGGGACGGGTGTGGACGGAACGGGACGGAACGGGACGGGTGTGGACGGAACGGGACGGGTGTGGACGGAACGGGACGGGACGGGACGGGATGGACGAGACGGGTGTGGACGGAACGGAACGGGACGGGCGGGACGGACGGGACGGACGGGACGGGACGGGAGATGGGACGGGACGAGTGTGGACGGAACGGATGACGGAAGAGACGGGTGTGGACGGAACGGGACGGGACGGGACGGAACGGAACGGAACGGGACGGGTGTGGACGGAACGAGATGAGATGGGACGGGTGTGGACGGGACGAGATGGACGGGACGGGACGGGTGTAGACGGGACGGGACGGGACGGGATGACGGGAGGTGACGGAAGGAAGGACGTTGGACAGACGGCCGCGGAAGATCCCAAGTGACAATAGCCAATGGGAAGGAGTTGGACTAGATTGTTAACTGAAGGAGATCGACTAGTTGAAGAGGACCTATGAAGCGATAGTAAGCGTTAAAGGTCACAAGAAGAAAACGAAGAAGACGTAGAAGAAGAAGAAGAAGAAGAAGAAGAAGAAATAGTTGAAGAAGAAGAAGTAGTTGAAGAAGAAGAAGAAGAAGAAGAGAAGAGAAGAAGGGAAGACAGGAGGGACAGGAAGGATAGGACGTCACCCAAGACATTTCCACCAGTGAATGTTATTGATATATTTCTTGACGTCGCCTCGTATTCAGCATTCCGGTGGCTTCACTCCTACTCTGTTGTCCTCGTCTTTAAGCAGTCACGACCAGCCCTCCGTTTTTTGTTGATATTGTTTTATTTTTCGAACCATGAGAGAGAGAGAGAAAAGAGAGAGAGAGAGAGAGAGAGAGAGAGAGAGAGAGAGAGAGAGAGAGAGGAGGAGAGAGGAGAGAGAGAGAGAGAGAGAGAAAGGAAAGGAGAGAAAGAGAGTGGAAAGGAGAAGAAAGAGAGAGCGAGTGAGTATGAGAAAAAAAAAAGAGAAGAAAGGAGAGAGAGAGGAGAGAGAGAGAGAGAGAGAGAGAGAGAGAGAGAGAGAGAGAGAGAGAGAGAGAGAGAGAGAGAGAGAGAGAGAGAGAGAGAGAGAGACCCGCTTCCAGATTACATTAAGTCTACGGAACTGCTCTACCAGAGTTAACTATTTGCCTTGTCCGCTTAGTGGAATCATCGTGTTAAGATTTTGTGTTGACTGAACGTTCTGTGTCACCAATTTCACTTTCAATTTCGGATTACTAGACTCATCGTTTGCTTTCACACTCTCTTGACATTTGTTTCACTCACTTTCACACTTAATGATATTTTTTTACTCACTTTCACACTTCTATGTCATTTTTTCACTCACTTTTACACTTTTGAGATTTTTTTCACTCACTTTCACACTTAATGATATTTTTTTACTCACTTTCACACTTCTATGACATTTTTCACTCACTTTCACACTTTTTTGACATTTATTTCACTCACTTTCACACTTCTATGACATTTTTTCACTCACTTTCACTCCTCTATAAAAAAAATTCACTCACTTTCACACTTTTATGACATTTTTTCACTCACTTTCACACTTCTATGACATTTTATCACTCACTTTCACACTCTTGACATTTTTTCACTCACTTTCACACTTCTACGACATTTTTTCACTCACTTCCACACTTCTATGACAGTATTACACTCACTTTCACACTTCTATGACATTTTTTCACTCACTTTCACACTTTTTTGACATTTATTTCACTCACTTTCACTTCTATAACATTTTTTCACTCACTTTCACACTTTTTTGACATTTATTTCACTCACTTTCACACTTCTATAACATTTTTTCACTCACTATCACACTTCTATGACATTTTTCACTCACTTTCACACTTTTTTGACATTTATTTCACTCACTTTCACACTTCTATAACATTTTTTCACTCACTTTCACACTTCCATGACATTTTTCACTCACTTTCACACTTTTCTGACATTTTTTCACTCAATTTCACACTATTTTGACATTTATTTCACTCACTTTCACACTTAATGATACTTTTCAATCACTTTCACATTGCTACTCATGGTCCACTCTCACACTTTATGACATTTTTTCACTCATTTTCACCATTCTAGTCACTTTTCACCTTCAACAACACTACTAATAATTCCTCACTTTCACTTCTCTACACGCATATAACCAGTTTTACATCATTCATTTTCACATTTTTTGACATTTATTTGACTCACTTTCATTCTTCCCTCTTTCAGCTTCTCACCTTCAATTTACAACTCGTCAAAAAATAAAAATTAACTAAATAAAACCTACTCATCATCATTATTATTTTTGTCATCATAAAGGACTGGCCAAGGTAAACAAAACTCTCTCTCTCTCTCTCTCTCTCCTCTCTCTCTCTCTCTCTCTCTCTCTCTCTCTCTCTCTCTCTCTCTCTCTCTCTCTCTCTCTCTCTCTCTCTCTCTCTCTCTCTCTCTCTCTCTCTCTCTCTCCTTTACTCTTTTTTCATCTCTCACTCTCTCACTCGCTCTCTCTTTCTCTCCTTTCCTCTATTTCTTTCTCTCCTTTCCTTTCCCCTCTCTCCTCTCTCTCTCTCTCTCTCTCTCTCTCTCTCTCTCTCTCTCTCTCTCTCTCTCTCTCTCTCTCTCTCTCTCTCTCTCTCTCTCTCTCTCTCTCTCTCTCTCTCTCTCTCTCTCTCTCTCTTAGCTCTATCTTTTATTTTACCCTTTTATTTGTATGCATTGTATTTTTTATTTTATTTTATTATTGTCATTGCTTCAGTTCATCAACGTCACTTCATTCTCATCACTTTCAACACAGCGTATCAACAAATAATAGACACATTTCACATCAATTTACAACACGTCATTGTCATATCACTTTCAACACAGCGTATCGGCAAATAATAGACACAGTTCATATTCTTTTCGCCATAGTACTGTACAAAGCAATAACTAACTCCAAATAAAATTGTCCCCCATTTATATTCTGGAAGAGAATTTATCACTGCATTCTTTCCAAACTATTGTAAAATTTTCTCCTGGCCAAATACGACTCAGACTAACTCATTGAATATTACTGAAAACTTAGGTGCGAGAGAGAGAGAGAGAGAGAGAGAGAGAGAGAGAGAGAGAGGAGAGAGAGAGAGAGGAGAGAGAGAGAGAGAGGAGAGAGGAGAGAGAGAGAGAAGAGAGAGGAGGAGGAGAGAAAAGAGGAGAGAGAGAGTGAGAGAGAAGACATTCCTCATATAGTATTTGAATGTGTTAAAGCAAAGTTGTGCAATAAATCCCAACTTTTCCACCTCTTCCCACCCTCTTCCCTTCCACCACCACAGCCTCTCCCTCCACATATTCCCCCTCTCCCTTTCCTCCACATCTTTCCCTCTCTCTTCTCTCCATTTCATTCCCCACCATTTCCCTTCCTGCTTTCCCTTTCTTTTTCTTTCTTTCTTTCTTTCCCTTTTTCCCTTTCCTTTTCCTACTCTAACTCCTCTTTATCTCTTCCTTCCCTCCTTCCCCTTCATTTATTCCTCCATCCCTTTCCTCTCTATGTATTTCCCCTCTCCCTCCCCTATCCCTCTCTATGTATTTCCCCTCTCCCTCCCCTATCCCTCTCTTCCCCCTTCTCACCTTCATCTATTCATCCATCCCTTTCCTCTCCACATATTTCCCATCTCCCTCTCTTCCCCCTTCTCCCCTCCCCCCCTCTCCCCCCATCCATCACCATCCTTCCACAGTCACAAAGTCGCTACAAACACACTCTACCTATAGTCAATTTTTTTTAACGAGGCCAAAATGCTGCCCCCTTGCTGCTTACTGACTGATATTTGATGCCAGGAGAAGGGAATACTACGCTTTTTCTTAATTCCAACTGTATTTTATCATAGTTAACCTTTACTTTACTCTTACCATACCATTACCTTTACCATACCTTTACGTTACTCCATACCTTTACTGTGAATTCGACTCAAGATTTTGTAACATGAATTCTGATTATAGTCTATTTTTTTTAACAAGGCAAAAATTCTATTCTATGTTAAGGTGTCATGCTTAAAATGATGCCTGTGTTTACCTGATAATAGGGCTAACTATGATAAAATACAGTTGGCATTTAGAAGAAGCGTAGTATTCCCTTCTCCTGGCATCAAATATCAGTCAGTAAGCAGCAAGGGGGCAGCATTTTGGCCTCGTTAAAAAAAATAGACTATAGGTAGAGTGTGTTTGTAGCGACTTGGGGCCATATTCAAGAATTTTTCTCCACCCGTTGTATCGGTTTTTGGTATACAAGAATCAAAATACGACGCAACGCGTCGAGCTCAGGGTGGAGGTTTGAGTCAGCTGATTGGCGACAACTTGCACATCCCTCCTTCACCCCGCTCTCCACTTATTCCATCGTATTTCTTCCCAGACCATTACAGGAGAGTTTTCAACACAACTGAGAGTGACAGCCATACACTGTGAATGCACACGTGTCATCATTAAGGTAAAACCGGTCCAGGAGGCCTTATATAGGTGTGTTAACTTGTGAGGAAGCCGGGCGGCGGCGGGAGAATGGAGGTGGCCATTGTGTGGAGCAGTGGCGGCGGGCCGTTCAAATGTACTCGCAAGCATCACTCAGGCCAATTTTTTCTGCACCAACGCCTCAGACAAGTGGTGAACACTAACTTAGCTATTATTTTAATGTCAGAAATGATAAATTTCACTAGTAAAATGTATTAGATATGTATAAAACAGTCAAAATACTGATGCCGCTTTGGGCTCGCTTGTGTTGGTACACCTGTCAAATATCCACCAGTCGGGGCAGTTCTTGTAGATCTCACCAGTGGAGGTACGACGGTGGAAAATCTCCACCGGCCGGGATTTGACGAGCATTCTTGAATATAGCCCTTGGTGACTGTGGAAGGATGGTGATGGATGGGGGGAGAGGAGGGGGGGAGGGGGGAAGGGGGAAGAGATTTAAAGGTAAAGTTAAGGTATGGTAAAGTAAAGTGCAGGTAAAGGTATGGTAAGGGTAAAGGTAAAGGTATGGTGTAAAGTAAAGTAAAGTAAAGTAGAAGATAAAGTAAAGTAGAGGTATGCAGTATGGAGTAAAGGGAAGAATAAAGGACATTGATATTAAGCCTTTTCTTAACTACCCATTCATCCCTTCAACTTTTATTCTTATTTTTTAACTTGTCATTTTTCACTTCATAAACTTTTTTTCACGTCAGGTTTATTGGTTTATTTGCCTCTAAGCTAGTTTCAGTTGTTGTTTTTTTACAATTTTTCTTTCATTTTTTTCTCCTTTTGTTGATTCATCCATAGCGTTCACTTTTATTGCCTTCTATTTTTTGTTACTCCTTTAAAACATTTCTTTCTTTCTCCGTTCGTGCATTCGTTGATAATTTTTTCTCTTGTACTGGTGGTCATTATTTTTTTTCGTGGGAGGTTTGTCTTGCCTCATTTGCTGCTCACACCCGCCCGACACAGCGCACCCGAGCCCATTCAAGAGCCTCACCCGCCACACTGTCCTCTCATACCCAAAAACGCTACTTCCAAGACGCTCAAGGGAGGATACACAAAAAAAAAAAAACTCAGCCTTGTTCTCTCTTTCTCTCTTTTTTCATCTCACATAATTTTTGCTTCTTTTGCTGTCACTACTACTACTACTACTACTACTACTACTACTACTACTACTGCTACTACTACTACTATACTACTACTACTACTACTACTACTACTACTACTACTACTACTACTACTGCTACTACTACTACTACTACTACTACTACTACTACTACTACTACTACTACTACTACTACTACTACTACTACTAGCTCTATGATTACACCTACACCTACTGTCACCTTTCCTTCCAACACACACACACACACACACACACACACACACACACACAACACACACACACACACACACACACACACACACACACACACACACACACTCAGCACACACACACACACACACACACACACACACACACACACACACACACACACACACACACACACACACACACACACACACACACACACACACACACACACACACACACACACACACACACACACAGACAGACAGACAGACAGACAGACAGACAGACAGACAGACAGACAGACAGCCTGGCATTCCTACAGACCACAGTGAGTCGATAAATCCTTACAAATCACGTGACCTTGACGGCGGAACCCATTACAGGCGTCCCTTGTGGAGTCAGGAGTCCGTCGCGGAGGGTACGGGAGGCCCTTTGTCACCTTCTTCAGGCAGTTCCTCATAGCAAGATAGTAGTGAAGCATCGTCAGCAGCGCAGGGGGATGAGAGAGAGAGAGAGAGAGAGAGAGAGAGAGAGAGAGAGAGCGAGGACGAGAGAGAGAGAGAGAGAGAGAGAGAGAGAGAGAGAGAGAGAGAGTACTCTTTCTCTCTCTCTCTATCTGATTGTCTGATGGAATTGAAGGGGTTCTGGTTTGGGGTGAGGGGGTGTAAGGGAGTGTAAGGGGTGGGCCATATCGTTTGAGTGTGTCGTGAAATATAATGGGGCACTGGATCTCTCTCTCTCTCTCTCTCTCTCTCTCTTCTCTCTCTCTCTCTCTCTCTCTCTCTCTCTCTCTCTCTCTCTCTCTCTCTCTCTCTCTCTCTCTCTCTCTCTCTTCTCTCTCTCTCTTTCTCTTTCTCTCTCTGACAACACTACGATCACTACACAAAAGGCTGAATAGTTTCTGATGAAGTACAAATATAAATGAACCGATACTGTTCTGCATGCCTTATTTGACTGTCACCCAGTTTGTTATTCAAGTGTTTACTTTTAATTACTAGTATTTGTTCTTCTTTATCAAGGTATGAGGTAGGAGGGAGGGAGGGAGGAAGAGAGGGAGGGAGGAAGAGAGGAGGGAGGAGGAGGGAGGAAGAGAGAGAGAGAGAGAGAGAGAGAGAGAGAGAGAGAGAGAGAGAGAGAGGAGAGAGAGAGAGAGAGAGAGAGAGAGAGAGAGAGAGAGAGAAGGGGGAGGCAAGAAGGAAAGGAAGGGATAGTATCTTGTGAAAACAGTCAGAGGGAGAAATTCAATAAAACGAGAAACTAAACGAGAGAGAGAGAGAGAGAGAGAGAGAGAGAGAGAGAGAGAGAGAGAGAGAGAGAGAGAGAGAGAGAGAGAGAGAGAGAGAGAGAGAGAGAGAGGAGAGAGAGACGAGAGAGGAGAGTGAGAGAGAGAGAGAGAGAGATAATATAATATACACAGAACTATTGGAAAGAATTTACAGCCGAGGGGAGAATGGCATGGTGATAACTCGTTGTGGTAAAGTTCAAATGGTGAAGCAGTCTTGAGGTGTTGGCGCCCCCCCTGGCCTGGCTGCTCCTGAGGGCTTGAAGGGGAACACGCGCCTTCAGGGAATTATTCGCCCCTATGGTGGTTTATCACGTGATGTTACGTTCAAGATTTAGGAGCTGTAACGCTGCACGATTTACGTCAGATAAAGCACAAGAAATACATATCTTGAAATTTGCCTTCATGTAGTTTTAAGCAGTATCTAGTCTATTAATCTTGGTTTTAAGTACATGTTAAATTTAGTTATTTCAGGTAATTGCCGACGTGTATAGCATATAAAAAAACCGCCTTGATTTATATTTGTTCATTGGAGACACGAGAATATTCATATGACTAAATTAGGTGTAGTAGAAATTGTCTTATGTACAGGTTATATTAATGTTTTGCAGGTAATTACTGACGTGTATAGCATAAAAAAAACCCTTGATTGATGATGTAGGTTCATTGAAAGGACGAGAATATTAATGTGACTAAATTTCGTGTGGGTTGCAATTGAGTCTTCGATGGAGAGTATGCAATGGAATGTCGGCTTTCCTAGGGACACGGTAGGATATAGGCGTCCTAGCTATACATGACAAGGGAGGGAAGGATACGCTTGTAGGAGGGAAGGATGGAGGGAGGGACGTCAGGGAGGGGGGGGGGCTTAGAGAAAGTTATTGATGGGAGTATTTCATCACAACCTGCGTCCCTGCTGTCTCCGGGAAGATTATGAATGTGATACCCTTGCCAAGACTTCCTCCGCCTTGTTGTCCCGTCCTGCCCCTGCCCCTGCCTGATCCACGCCCCTGCCCCCTGCCTGATCCACGCCCCTGCCCCTGTCCCTACAACATCCTGCCCCCTGCCTGATCCACGCCCCTGCCCCTGCCTGATCCACGTCCCTGCCCCTGTCCCTACCACATCCTGCCCCCTGCCTGATCCACGCCCCTGCCCCCTGCCTGATCCACGCCCCTGCCCCTGCCTGATCCACGCCCCTGCCCCTGCCTGATCCACGTCCCTGCCCCTGTCCCTACCACATCCTGCCCCCTGCCTGATCCACGCCCCTGCCCCCTGCCTGATCCACGCCCCTGCCCCTGCCTGATCCACGCCCCTGCCCTCGCCCTGCCACGCCCCTGTCACGCCCCTTCATGTCATTGTGGTCCTAACTTTTGGCTTTATGGGAATCATCTAAGTTTTCTGAGTTTAGTGTCTCTATGTTTCCGCGGCGCTCATTTTGGCCTCCCGTTGGTCTGCCTCCCTCTCACATCCCTCTCTTCCCTCTCCCTCTTACATCCCTCTCTTCCCTCTGTCTCTCACATATCTCTGTCCTCTCCTTCTCACATCCCTCTCTTCCCTCTCCCTCCCACATCCCTCTCTCTCATCTTCCTGTCACATCCCTCTCTGTCCTCTCACTGTCACATCCCTCTCTTCCCTCTCAAATCCCTCTCTTCCCTCTCTGTTCTCTCCCTCTCACATCCCTCTCTTCCCTCTCCATCCTTCTCTTCATTCTTCATGTTATTTTACCTATTTTTTCAATTATACCATTTCAAGTTAGTTTTCTTCCTCTCGCATCCCTCTCTTCCCTCTCGCATCCCTCTCTTCCCTCTCCCTCTCCATCTTTTTCTCCATTTTTCTAGCTTTTTCTCGTTCCAATTACATCTCCATCGCCTTCCTTCGCCTCCGCCTCCTCCCGCACGTTCCCAGCGGCTCCTGACGGACACGTGGGCCTCATCCCTCACGCCCTTAAGCCGGGAATAAAGTCTTGGCGGTAACTTGGGAAAAGTCGTCACTGAGTCGTGATATCATCTTATATTCCTACCCAAAAAAATTCCTCGTTGAAGTCTTGTGTTCCTCGTCGCTTCCTGGTCGCGACGAGATTTGGGTCGCCGCCATCGCCTTCGTGGTCTCGTGTCCTCGGTAGTGATTCACATCCATGTTCAGGGAGTCGCATTTCATCCCGACCCTTCCCTTGGTTGTTTGTGGCGGCGGTGGACAGTGCAAAACGGTGGATGCCAAGACGGTATGAATCAGCGGGGACAGGGGAGAGGGAAGGAGGAGGTGGAATACAAAGGAATATACAAAGGAAGAACAGACAGCAACAGCCCTACTGGGCCAAACGAGGCTGTCTGTGTGACTACTTTCTACCACGATAGTTTCTACGTGTTAGAGGTAAAAGAATAGTAAAGTTGAAGGCTCCTCCCCACCCACTTCTCCCTCCAGCCGAGGCCAGCAGAAAAAAGTGAGAAAAAAACACCATACAATATAGAAAAACTACCATGGAATTTTATAGGAAAGATTGAAGGAGAGACAGACGCTAAACTAAAGCTAACGCTACAAAAAAAAAAAAGAGTTTACGTAGGGCCGAAGTAATCGAGTTGGGCAGTTGATGCTAAGTATTTATATAGTTTGTTCTGTAAACGCCTCAACCGTGTTCTTATTAACTACTTGTGCTGGAAGAGAGTTCCATATATAAACAACTCTATTAAAGAAAAAGTGCTTCGCTTCATGTGACCGAAATCGCTTACCAATGATAGGTAAGGAGGAGGAGGAGGAGGTGGAGGTGGAGGTGGAGGAGGAGGAAGGAGGAAAGGAGGAAGGAGGAAGGAGGAAGGAGGAAGGAGGAGGAGGAGGAGGAGGAGGAGGAGGATGGGAGGATGGGTGTGATGGACTGCCTCACACACACACACAGCGAAGACCAAACAGTCGAGGCACCAAATAATAGCGGCTCCAATTACCTCCTTGCGGCACAACATAATATAGACTTCCTTTCCTTTATACACTGATAGTTTTCAGCGACACCATTACTTTCACCTACGTATACACGACACCTATACACGAGTACCTGAGACGTGTGTGTGTGTATCCACCTAGTTGTATTTTACAGGGCCTAACGCTCGTATGGCCCCGTCTCCATATCAACATTTATTTTATCATTCATCCTTAGTGGTTAGTGTTGGCCGAAGCCACCACCCCGGGAGGGGGGTCACAAACCCCCGGCTAACACCCGGTACCCATTCACTGCTGGGTGGACAGGGGCTCGGGCTTTAAGAAGACCGCCCGTCTGTCTTCGCTCCGCCCGGGGATCGAACCCGGGACTTCTCGGTTGTGAGCTGAGCGTGCTAACCCCTACACTACGGAGTTCCCTAACTCCGTGTGTGTGTGTGTGTGTGTGTGTGTGTGTGTGTGTGTGTGTGTGTGTGTGTGTACTATAACAGTAGGTATACATGGCATTGATTAGAATTGTGTGTCGAAGAGCTTAACTAAGTTGACTAAGTTGGCGGTGAATTCTAGGCGTCACCCTTCGGCTCCTCATAATGAAGGCTGTCCCGTATTGATTTGTGCTTCGGGGGGGAGGATAGGAGGCAGTGAGGGGGGTGGGGAAGGGGTTAGGGGGAGGGGGGGAGGGGGTGCATGAGGGGGTCGGGTCTTTGCTCGTTCTTTCTTCGCCTTCTCAAACCCACTCATGTCCCTGTGTTCTTCTAAGTCCTACATCAGACAGAGAAAGAGAGAGAGAGAGAGAGAGAGAGAGAGAGAGAGAGAGAGAGAGAGAGAGAGAGAGAGAGAGAGAGAGAGAGAGAGAGAGAGAGATGAGGAAAAAGACACAAGCACACCCAGGCCCCTACACTCCCTCTACTCTTGCTTCACTCACTCCCTCTACAGCCTCTTTGTCCTACTGGGAATCCTAGGCCTGTGATGTTTTATTCTTGATGTACTTTTTCTATTATATTTCTATCATTTATTCATTGTTATTGTGTCCTTCTGTATCCTCCTTATGTTTCTCTGTTACGAGGTCCTCCTTCATGCCTACTTATTCCATATTCTTCTTCTTCTTCTTCTTCTTCTTCTTCTTTTTTCTTCTTCTTCTCTTCTTCTTCTTCTCCCCCTTCATAACTCCTCTCTTTTATCCTCCTCCTCCTCCTCCCCCTCCTCCTCCTATTCCTTCTCCCCCTCTCTCCATCCTCCTCACTCTTCTCCTCCTCTCCATCCTCTCCTCCTCTCTCCTCCCTCCTCCCTCCCTCCTCTATTCTCTCTGCCCTCTCCTTAATTCCTTCCCTACTCTGCTCTCTCTCTTCTCTCTCTCCTCTCTCTCCTTCATCCTCTTACGCCTCTTCTCCTCTCTCTCTCTCTTCTACTACTTCTCTCCTCTCTTCTCCTCACTCTATGCCATACCCCTCCCTCGTTTTACCGCCCATCTTCCCTTTCCCAATACTTGTCTTATGTGCCACAGCCTCGCCAGCCCTTTACGCCACTCTATGCCGCAGTTACCCCTATTCCCTTCTCCCTGCACTTTCCATCCTGTGTCGCACTCAGTGCCGCTACCACCTCACTTCGGGGCCTTGCCACCCTTCCTGCCCTTTATTCCTGCGTTCCTGTTGCTTTTATCCTTCCTGCCCTTTATTCCTGCGTTCCTGTGCCTTTATCCTTCCTGCCCTTTAATTCCTGCGTTCCTGTTGCCTTTTACCCTTCCTGCCCTTTATTCCCTTCCTGCCTTTATTCCTGCGTTCCTGTTGCCTTTTATCCTTCCTGCCCTTTATTCCTTCCTGCCTTTACCTGCGTCCTTGCCTTTTATCCTTCCCTGCCCTTTATTCCTGCGTTCCTGTTGCCTTTATCCTCTGCCCTTTATTTCCCGTGTTCCTGTTGCCTTTTATCCTTTCCTGCCCTTTATTCCTGCGTTCCTGTTGCCCTTTATTCCTTCCTGCCTTATTCCTGCGTTCCTGTTGCCTTTTATCCCTTCCTGCCCTTTATTCCTGCGTTCCTGTTGCCCTTTATTCCTTCCTGCCCTTTATTCCTGCGTTCCTGTTGCCTTTTATCCTTTCCTGCCCTTTATCCCTTCCTGCCCTTTATTCCTGAGTTCCTGTTGCCTTTTATCCTTCCCTGCCCTTTATTCCTGCGTTCCTGTTGCCTTTTATCCTTTCCTGCCCTTTATTCCTGCGTTCCTGTTGCCCTTTATTCCTTCCTGCCCTTTATTCCTGCGTTCCTGTTGCCTTTTATCCTTCCCTGCCCTTTATTCTGCGTTCCTGTTGCCGTTTATCCTTGTTTGCCCTTTATTCCTGCGTTCCTGTTGCCTTTATTCCTTCCTCCCTTTATTCCTGCGTTCCTGTTGCCTTTTATCCTTTCCTGCCCTTTATTCCTGCGTTCCTGTGCCCTTTATTCCCTTCCGCCCTTTATTCCTTCGTTCCTGTTGCCTTTATCTCCTGCCCTTTATCCCGCGTTCCTGTTGCCTTTATCCCTTCCTGCCCTTTATTCCTGCGTTCCTGTTGCCTTTTATCCTTCCCTGCCCTTTATTCCTGCGTTCCTGTTGCCTTTTATCCTTCCCTGCCCTTTATCCCTTCCTGCCCTTTATTCCTGCGTTCCTGTTGCCTTTTATCCTTCCCTGCCCTTTATCCCTTCCTGCCCTTTATTCCTGAGTTTCCCGTTGCCTTTTATCCTTCCCTGCCCTTTATCTGCGTTCCTGTTTCCTTTTTCCTTTCCTGCCCTTTATTCCTGCGTTTTCCCGTTGCCCTTTATCCTTCCTGCCCTTTATTCCTGCGTTCCTGTTGCCTTTTATCCTTCCCTGCCCTTTATTCCTGCGTTCCTGTTGCCTTTTATCCTGTCTCCCTTATTCCTGCGTCCTTGCCCTTATTCCTTCCTGCCCCTTTTTTCCTGCGTTCCTTGTTGCCTTTATCCTTTCCTGCCCTTTATTCCTGCGTTCCTGTTGCCCTTTATCCTTCTCCTACCTTGTCCTTCTGCCTTTTATCTTCCTGCCTTTTTCCCTTCCTGCCTTTATCCTTCTGCCTTTTCCTGCCCTCTGTTGCTTATCCTTCCTGCCCCTTTCCCTTCCCCCTTTATTCCCGAGTTCCTGTTGCCTTTTACTCCCTGCCTTTATCCTTCGCCCTATTAATGCGCCTGTTCCTTTACCCTTTATTCCGTTTTTCCTGTTCCTTTTTTCCTTCCTGCCTTTATTCCCTTGCTTTTTCCCTGCCCTTTATTCCTGCGTTCCTGTTGCCTTTTATCCTTCCCCGCCCTTTATCCCTTCCTGCCCTTTATTTCCTGCGTTCTGTTGCCTTTCATCCTTTCCTAGCCCTTTATTCCTGCGTTACTGTTGCTTTTATCCCTTCCCTGCCCTTTATTCCTGCGTTCTGTTGCCTTTTATCTTCCCTGCCCTTTATCCCTTCCTGCCCTTTATCCTGCGCGTTCTGTTGCCCTTTTATCCTCATCCCTTGCCCTTATTCCTTCCTGCACTTATTCCTGCGTTCTGTTGCCTTTTATCCTTCCCTGCCCTTTATTCTGCGTTCCTGTGCCTTTTGCCTTTCCTGCCCTATATCCCCTCCTGCCCTTTAGTCCTGCGTGCCTGTTGCCCTTTTATCCTTCACTGCCCTTTATTCCTGCGTTCCGTTGCCTTTTACCTTTCCTGCCATATATCCCTTCCTGCCTTTATTCCTGCGTCTGTTGCCTTTTACCTTTCCCTGCCCTTTTTCCTCGTTCCTGTGCCCTTTAATCCCTTCCTGCCTTATCCCTCCTGCCCTTTTATTCCTGCGTTCCCCCCCCCCCACCCTGTGCCTTTTTATCCTTCCCTGCTCTTTATCCTTTCCTGCCCTTTATTCCTGCGTTCCTGTTGCCTTTTATCCTTTCCTGCCCTTTATTCCTGCGTTCCTGTTGCCTTTTAGCTATCCTTTCACCGTCTGTGGCAAAGAAAGAGTCACGTGGCATATATCATCTCTGCTCCGTGTCTTTCTCATTCCAGTCAGAGGCACTTTCAGGCCGGAAATTGATCACGGCGAGGCAATAGATATCATTCACGCTAAATAAATGGCTGTTTTTTTGTGTTTTTGCTGATTCAGTGGCATTAAATTTTGATCTCACCGTTTTCTACAAGTCGTGTGTTGTTGTTTTCTTCTTTTGTTCCCGGTTTAAAAGGTTGTAATAAGTCATATGTTTGTGTCATGGGTAAGGTATATTGTGGTGATGTGTGTGTGTGTGTGTGTGTGTGTGTGTGCGTGTGTGTGTGTGTGTGTGTGTGTGTGTGTGTGTGTGTGTGTGTTGTTCCTTAGAGTTTCTGATGTAAATTTGAACCCCTCCCCAAGGTTCACACACACACGCACGCACACACACACAACACACACACACACACACACACACACACACACACACACACACACACACACACACACACACACACACACACACACACCATACATATAAATATAACAATGTATAATATGTATGAAGTTTTTTGTTATGAAATACTACCATATCAGCGACAGATCGAAAAAAATAGTAATAACCTTTCCCTCCTCTTCTCCCCCCTACAGGTAAGGCTACAGGTGGACTGGCTGGTTAATTAGGAGGATTTACCTGGTGGGAGGCACGGCACTGCACGCTACCATACTCACCTGTAACAAAAAGGTAAAATAGGATTAGTTATATATATTTATAACTTGTGTTTATGTGTGTGGGGGGGGGGTTTCTTGTGTTTTGTGTGGGGGGTTGTTTTGTGTGTGTGGGGGGGTGTTTGTGTGTGTGGCGGGGTTGTTTGGTGTGTGGGGGGGTGTGTTTGTGTGTATGGGGGGGGTTTTTGTGTGTGGGGGGTTGTTTGTAGTGGGGGGGGTTGTTGTGTGTGTGGGGGGGGTTGTTTGTGTGGGGGGTTGTTTGTGTGTGGGGGGGTTGTTTTGTGTGTGTGGGGGGGGTTGTGTGTGTGTGGGGGGGGTTGTTTGTGTGTGTGTGGGGGGGGGTTGTATGTGTGTGGGGGGGGTTGTTTGTGGTGTGGGGGGGGGGTTTTGTGTGTGTGGGGGTTGTTGTTTGTGTGTGTGTGTGTGGAGGGGTTGTTTGTGTGTGCGGGGGGGATTATTTGTGTGTGTGGGGGGGGGGTTTGTGTTTTGGGGGGGATGTGTGTGTGGGGGGGTTTGTTTGTGTGTGTGGGGGGGGGGTTGTGTGTGTTGTGGTGGGGGGGATTATTTGTGTGTGGGGGGGGTTGTGTGTGGGGGGAGGTTGTGGTTTTGTGGTGTGTGTAGTGGGGTATATGGTACTCATGTTTTTATCGATATTTGTGAGGTGAAGTGAGGAGGAAGAAAGCTGTGAGGGAAGGGAAATATAATAGTTAGTATGCGTGTAGAGTACATTTATTTTTACCCTGTGTCTTGCTCTTAGGTGGTGAAGAAAAAAGTTAAGTTGTCGTGACTTGTCTGCTTCGAGGTGCTTTTGTGTGTGTGTGGTGTGTGTGTGTGGTGTGTGTGTGTGTGTGTGGTGTGTGGTGTGTGGTGGTGTGTGGGTGTGTGTGTGTGTGTGTTTTGTGTTGTTGATTGCTAAGGTTAAGAAAACTATAATAAATACAAGGAAAGAAAATAAACAAATGGGAGAGGGAAAAAGCTAAAGATATAAGAGAGAGAGAGAGAGAGAGAGAGAGAAGAGAGAGAGAGAGAGAGAGAGAGAGAGAGAGAGAGAGAGAGAGAGAGAGAGAGAGAGAGAGAGAGAGGAGAGAGAGAGAGAGAGAGTACCATAACTACCAGAACGTTACAGATGTGGATAGAGCATTCCTCCTCCTCCTCCTCCTCCTCCTCCTCTCCTCCTCCTCCTCCTCCTCCTCCTCCACCCCGTCCCCCCCCGTTCTTCCCCTACCCAATTTTCCAGCCTCACTACCCGGGGTTTTCTCTCCTCATGCTCTCTTCCCTCCTGCCATATTCTATTTTCGTTCTATTTTTCCTGCCATCCACATCTCCCCCCCTATATCCGTCCCAAGGTAATCTGCTTTTCCTGCATCTACCACCTGTCACTGCCCGGGAGGAGGAGGAAGAGGAATACATAGGAATACATAGGAATAACAGACACCAGGAGACCTATTGGTCCATAACTAGGGTATCTGTTGAATTACATACTACTAACTATCAACTACATGTAAGAGGACAGTTGAAAAATGATACCATGTCCCTAAAGAAGATAGGAACATGGAAGTTTAGTAGTGAAGAATGATAGGATATAAAATATACTAACTACAACTACCACTAACACTAATCGATCCGGGGGACTATATTATGAAATCGCAGGGCACTATCAATACCCATTTACTTTGCAGTGCGCGTCAAGTCTATTTTTAAATGAAGTTAATGTGCTGGCATCGACAACATTTGCTGGTAACTTGTTCCATCGCTCAACGACTCTAGCATTGAAATAATTTTTACGGAGATCAGTGATGCAACGTTGACCGTTCAGTTTAAAACCGTTATTTCTTGTTGTCCCTTGAGGAGAAAGCTCGAATAGGTTCTCTTGATTAATGACATCAAATCCTTTTAGGATCTTAAAGGTTTCTATCAAGTCCCCACGGATTCTACGATCCTTTAGAGAAAACATATTAAGTTTCCGCAGTCTCTCTTCATAAGATGAATTTCGCAGAGATGGAATTTGTTTGGTTGCTCTTCTTTGCACTGATTAAAATTTGGGTTGATTTTTTACGAAACAAGGCGACCAGAATTGAACGGCATATTCTAAGTGCGGCCTAACCACAGACATGTATAATTGTGTCATTACTCGCGCAGTTTTATGTTCAAAGTTGCGTTTAATAAAGCCCAACATCATATTCGCCTTTTTACTGGCAGCTAGGCAATGCGGACTGGTTTTAAGATCATTACTGATGATGACACCTAAATCCTTTTCCTGCTGTACTTCAGTTAACGATTTATTTTGCATTTGATAGTTATATTTGAGGTTATCGTTGCCTATATGCATTACTTTACATATATCGGAATTGAATTTTAATAGCCATTTATCACTCCAATCTGATAGTTTGTCGAGATCACTTTGTATGAGTTCGCAGTTTTCTCTAGTATATGCTTTACCGCCTAAAATTCGGTGTCATCAGCAAATTTCGATATTTTAGATACAAGTCCGCAGTCCAGATCATTGATATATATCAGAAAAAGAGTAGGACCCAAGACCGAGCCCTGAGGCACCCCACTAGTAATATCTAACCAATCAGATGCCTCGCCATTTATTACTACCCGTTGTTTACGATTTGAAAGCCAATCGCCAATCCATGAACATAACTGAGGAGGAGGAGGAGGAGGAGGAGGAGGAGGAGGAGGGGAGGGAGGGAGGGGGGAGGGAGGGAGGGAGGGAGGGAGGGAGGGAGGGAGGGAGGAAGGAGAGGAAGGAAGGAAGGAAGGAAGGAAGGAAGGAAGGAAGGAAGGAAGGAAGGAAGAAAGAAAGGAAGGAAGGAAGGAAATATGAAAGCTTTATAAGAGTAAAAAGAAAGGGAATTGAGATAGGGAAGATGCCTTTCTTGTCCTCACTACTCTTTAGCCAATCAGCTGTCTCCTTTGACCACGCCAGCCAATCAGCGAACAGCAAATAAGTGTTAGTATATATTTTGCCTCCGCGCTACAAGGTTCCAACATGTATCCTAGAGTCTGCTTAAGAGTAACACGCTGATAACCTGACTACTGGCTGGTGAGCCTGGAGTTGGCTGTGAAGGGAAGCGTAAGCGTCTTAACTCCAACCTCCAACCTCTTTGTGGATTTGAAGAAAAAAGATCTTTAATATTGCGGGGGTGCCTGTTTGACGGAATCTGAGAGAAAGTAAGATTGGAGGCAGTGATGATTTCCAAGGTAGATTCAAGTCCCAAGGTTATGGAAGGCGACGAGGAGCCCAAGGCTTGTTGCGGCTGCCTGTACGTCTTTCGGCGGCTGTGGCGACGGCTGACCAAAAAGAAGAAATCGAAGCAGAAAACTGTAGACGTGGAAGTCTATGCCAATAAGGAGGAAAAAGAGGAATCAGTAATAATTATCGCGGAGAAGATCGTACAAGAAAAAGAAAACTGTGAATTAATTGAAGAAACAAAGGTCGTAGAAGAACCAGAAAACGTTGAACACGATTCAGTAACGGAAAAAAACAGAAACACTGAGCAGGAAGCCAAGGATGTCAACACCGCCACTACCGGCGCGGTGCAGGGAGAGCTGAAGGAAGAAGAAATACTATCTAAACGAAAGAAAAAGAAACCACGACCGAGGGCCAAGGCGCGCCGTGCCGAGGCAGACCAGGGCCTCGTGTCCGGCGTGATGTACGTGCACGGCCAGGCCCTGCACGTCACCTCTGAGGACTGGACGCTAGCATGCGGCAAGAGACACCGCCCCAGGCAGGCCCAGGCGCTGCCCGCCGTCACCGAGGCGGCGCCGTGCACCCAGCAGCAGAAGCAGGCCGAGTCGCAAAAGGCCGCGCCGCAGAAGGAGGCGCCGCCACCGGCCAAGAAGAATGTCCGGCGCGCCAAGAAGCGTGCGGAGAGCGTGCGGGACTCATGGAAGGTGGAGAAGGTGGAGGTGGAGGTGGCCGCGGCGCCCCACATGCGGCGCCGCATCGTCGGGCCTGGCGGCGCCACACTGAAGAAGGTGTAGCAGGAGTTTCCCGGCGTTGTAGTGAAGGTGCCGCCCCCGCAGGACGCCGTGACCGCCACCATCATGGTGCGGGGACCTCAACGGCAGGTTACCGCTGCGGCGCATCGCCTCAAGGCGCTGCTGCACGAGGCGGAGGTGGTGGAGGCGCAGGTGGCAGTAGCGCCACACCAGCGGCGCCACGTGATAGGCCTTGGCGGCGCCAACATCCGGAAGCTGCAGAAGGAGTTTCCCGATGTAGCGGTGACGGTGCCCCCTCGCGAGGACCGCGCCGCCCGCAGCGTGGCGCTGAAGGGTCCGCGGCGCCAAGTGGCCGACGCCATGGCACTCTTTGGCACCCGAGGCCAAGGCCAAACTGCCCCGCGCACCACCACCCACACTAAACCCCCAACACCCGCCCCAACCACTGTCTCAACCACCACCCCAACCACCACCAACCCAATCACCACTCAAACCACTACTCAAACCACCACCGCAACCACCACCCCAACCACCACCCACACCAACACCCCAACCACCACCCCAACCACAACCCCAACCACTACCCACACCACCACCCCAACCACCACCCAAACCACCATCCCAACAAACACCACCCACACTACCACTAAAACTCCCCTCCCCAATACTGTTGTTAATCCCGCCCAAGTCGCCGCCCTCCCTCCCACCCTCAACGCCGAGGACTTTCCTTCCCTCAGCGCGGCACACGCAACACACCGCCGACCACACCCTCCCGCCCGCAACACCCAACACCCTCCCGCCAACACCCAACACCCTCCCGCCCAGGGCAACACCGCCCACTCTTCTGCCAACACCCTCGTTCACCCTCCCACCCATTCACGCCCCTCTACAAGACGCCGCAAATTACAATCCCCTGCCCAAAACACCGCCCGCAATACCATCCACCACAGCAACTATCCTCCCGCCCACCACAGCAACTATCCTCCCGCCCACCACAGCAACTATCCTCCCGCCCACCACAGCAACTATCCTCCCGCCCACCACAGCAACTATCCTCCCGCCCACCACAGTAACTATCCTCCCGCCCACCACAGCAACTATCCTCCCACCCATTACCAAAACTATCCTCCCGCCCATTACATTAACTATCCTCCCGCCCACTACATTAACTATCCTTCTGCCTACTATCAAGACTATTACGCCCATCCTAACTATCCTCCCGCCCACTACCGCAACTATTACGCCCACTATCAAGACTATTACGCCCACCACGACTCTTCTACCGCCAACAACCAACCCGCCCACCACCACGCCCACAGAAGCCGCCGCCCCACCCACCCTCACGCCCACCCTTGAGGCATACACTGACCTCAAATTCTAATAAATACATAAACTGACTGAATAAACTGAAATGAATGAAGAAACTGACTGAATAAACTGAAATTAATTAATAAATTGACTGAATAAACTGAAATGAATGAATAAACTGAAAAGAATTAATAAACTGACTGAATAAACTAAACTAATGAATAAACTGACCTCAAGTAATTGTATGTCAGGTCAATTATCTAACCCGGGATCTCGTGACTTCCTTGATTTCAATTGTAGAAAATATTATGTTCTTTTTAGCGGAATTTAACCCCTTCACGCCCAGATCTTTCCTTTGCTAAAATAAAAATCGTCTTTGTTAGCCATAAAATAACGAAAAGCAACTAAATATAACAAATCAACCAGTGGACAAGGACAGTAAACAGGTCATATCTACAAAACACTACTTATATTCACTAAAAATCGTCTAATGGCACCCAAATTACAATGGATACCACGCTCTGGGCCTCAAGGGGTTAATTGCGTATTCAGTAGATAGTATTGAAACTTAAGGGAATTTTGAAGGAATATAAATTGATTTTAATGTAAACGGAGTCAATTTTAATATTTTCATGATTAACTTACTTTCTGAACAAAAACTAATATATTTGTTTTCTTGCTGAACAAAAACTGTATTACTTGTTTTCTTTCTGAACAAAAACTATAATCTACAAGTTTTCTTTCTGAACAAAAACTGTATGACTTGTTTTCTTTCTGAACAAAAACTATAATCTACAAGTTTTCTTTCTGAACAAAAACTGTATGACTTGTTTTTCTTTCTGAACAAAAACTGTATTACTTGTTTTCTTTCTGAACAAAAACTGTATTACTTGTTTTCTTTCTGAACAAAAACTATAATCTACAAGTTTTCTTTCTGAACAAAAACTGTATTACTTGTTTTCTTGCTGAACAAAAACTATAATCTACAAGTTTTCTTTCTGAGCAAAAACTACAATCTACAAGTTTTCTTTCTGAACAAAAACTGTATTACTTGTTTTCTTTCTGAACAAAAACTATAATCTACAAGTTTTCTTTCTGAACAAAAACTGTATTACTTGTTTTCTTTCTGAACAAAAACTATAATCTACAAGTTTTCTTTCTGAACAAAAACTGTATTACTTGTTTTCTTGCTGAACAAAAACTATAATCTACAAGTTTTTCTTTCTGAGCAAAAACTACAATCTACAAGTTTTCTTTCTGAACAAAAACTGTATTACTTGTTTTCTTTCTGAACAAAAACTATAATCTACAAGTTTTCTTTCTGAACAAAAACGAATTACTTGTTTTCCTTCTGAACAAAAACTAATTTACTTGTTTTCTTTCTGAACAAAAACTGTAATGACTTTTCTTTCTGAACAAAAACTATAATGACTACTTTCTGAACATAGGAGGAGGAGGAGGAGGAGGAGGAGGAGGAGGAGGAGGAGGAGGAGATTGTGAGCGAAAACTTACAATAATCTTAAGTCGGTGGGAGGTAAATTATTTTCAGCTTTACTAAATATCTGGAACTATTTCGTCACACACACACACACACACACACACACACACACACACACACACATACACATACACACACACAACACACACACACACACACACACACACACACACACTGATTGAGGAGGAGGAGGAGGAGGAGGAGGAGGAGGAGGAGGAGGAGGAGGAGGAGGAGGAGGAGGAGGAGGAGGAGGAGGAGGAGGAGGAGGAGGAGGAGGAGGAGGAGGAGGAGGAGGAGGAGGAGGAGGAGGAGGAGAAGAAGAAGGAGGAGAAGAAGGAGGAGGAAGCCCTATGCTGCACAAGACCTAGCGTATTGGGGAGAAAGGGGGAGAGAAGCAGACAGAAGAGAAGGCAGAGGAGAATGAGAGGGTTTTCCGGTCAGTGGGAGAGTACACGACGTCATATGTGGTGGTGAGGAGGAATACATAGGAATACATAGGAAGAACAGATACCAGGACACCTATATTTATGCACCTTATCTTATAATTTTATTGTAATCTTATGTTTTACTGGTTGAGTGGTTGTTATATGAGAAAGAATTGAATTATAGTAGATTTAGGTGTTTGTGATGTTGTAGTAGTAGTAGTAGTTGTTGTTGTAGAAGTAGTAGTAGTAGTAGTAGTAATGGTAGTTAGTGGACGCAAGAAACGCGTTTAACTCCATCAACAGAAAAACAATGCTTCATAATATAAAAATCAAATGTCCTTCCCTGGCTACATACGCCGATAACACTTATAGTGAACCCTCTAATTTATATGTAAATAGGAGTGGTAGCAATAAGGCTAGGGTGTTAGAGTCAAGGGAAGGAACAACTCAAGGTGACCCAGTGGCCATGGCTATGTACGCCCTTGGCATGTCAGTCCTCCAAGACGTGATTGCGTTTGAAAAAACCAAGGTGAAGCAGGTGGCATATGCTGACGACCTGTCAGGGGCCGGCAAATTACAGGACCTAAGCCACTGGTGGGGGTTAATACAGGCCAATGGCCCTACCATAGGATACACACCCAACGCCGCTAAATCTTTCCTCATCGTCAAGCCAGAGCACTATGACGGGGCTGTAAACATTTTCAGTGGCAGTGGAGTTGTGGTAACGAAGGAAGGACAGCGGCACTTGGGTGCTGTTATTGGAACAGAGGAGTATAAGAAGGAGTACGTCGGAGAGAAAAGTTTTCTGAGTGGGTACACGAGGTCGATGTCCTGTCAGCCATGGCCAAGACCGAGCCTCACGCAGCCTACGCGGCATACACGCATGGCCTGCAACATCGGTGGAACTTCGCCATGCGCACCATCCCGGACATCAGCCCTCTCCTCAGACCGCTGGAGGAATCTATAAAGAACACCTTCATACCAGCGTTACTGAGATCTCCCGTCCTGGGGAATGACGCGAGGGCGTTGCTCGAACTCCCTCCAAGACTAGGCGGGATGGGAATCACCTCTCCTGAGAAGGTGGCTGAGGTGGAGAACCTCAACTCCATCAACCTTACCAGGTCCCTCACGGATATGATCTCGCTCAGGACGCACAAGGTGAAATCGACCAAAGTGTGATCGCTGAGCAAAAGAAACGATTCTCAACGAGACAGGCAGCAAG
>JACEEZ010010553.1:357500-360000 GCA_016584305.1 Chionoecetes opilio
TTTTGGTTGTCACGCTTCTAACATCACTACCACCATCATCATCATCATTCATCATCATCATCATCATTCATCATCATATTTTTTGTCTTAGGAAATAATCAAAGTTACTTGTAATTCAGAATATCCTGTAACTTATGTAATTTTTTCTCCTCCTCTCTTCTCTGTCAATGTATTCTCCTTTACTCTCCTTTTGTATTCTCTTCTCCACCATCCTTCCCTCCTCTCAAGGGGTGTAGCGTTTCCATGCCATTTCCAGCTGTTATCCCTCCCCTGCTCCTCCTCCCCTCCTCTCCCCTCCCTCCCTCCCCTCCCCTCTCCCTCCTCCTCCTCCTCCTCCTCCTCCTCCCCCTCCTCTTCCTCCTCCTCCTCTTCTGTGTCCTCAAAACCATACAGCGAATAGATTACATCAGATAACTTGCGGCGGCCTTCTGTGTTATTCACCCATGGTCTTGTCCATCCGAGCTAGACTCGCGATCGCCAGTTTCAACCTCCCGGTGCGAGCTTGAAGCTCATTATTAACAATCTTTGGGTAATGCTGGGACCTCACACACCATACACCCAAATCCCTTGCTCATGGGGGACAGTAACCGCCCGAATTTGTCAGTGAAAATCCCCGTGAGCAGTGAGGATTCGAACCGGCTACCACAGAATGGCAGGTCAGCACGCTATCAAATGGAACCATCGGGATGGTATGTTCCGGTATGTGTACATAAGAAAATAAGGAAGCTACAAGAGGCCGTGAGACCTACACGAGGTAGTTCCTCTTACTTAACACTACCTACATCCACCTCTCTTCCCCATCCATGAATTTATCCAGAATCCTTTTAAAGATCCCTATTGACTCCGACACTAACCACCTGTCTACTGAGTCCATTCCAATCATTCACCACCCTATTTGTGAACCAGTTTCTCCCTATTTCCTTTTTAAATCTACACTTTTCCAGTTTTAATCCGTTACTTCTTGTTCTACCCTGCTTACTAGCCGTAAGAGCATTTCCTACATCGCCTTTATTGCATCCCTTTAACCACTTAAAAACTTCTATTAGATCGCCCCTTACTCTACATCTCTTGAGTGAGTGTAAATTTAATAGCTTCAATCTCTTCTTATAAAGTTACGCATCCCATGAATCATTTTGGTCATCCTTCTCTGCACTGATTCTAACAAGGCTATATCCATCCTGTAATATGGAGACCAAAACTGAACCGCATAGTCTAGGTGAGGTCTGACTAGAGCCAGATAAAGCTTTAGAATAACTTCCGCACTTCTACTTTTAACAACACTTCTGGTAAGTGTGTGTGTGTGTGTGTGTGTGTGTGTGTGTGTGTGTGTGTGTGTGTGTGTGCGTATGTGCGTATGTGTGTGTTGTGTGTGTGTGTGTGTGTGTGTGTGTGTGTGTGTGTGTGTGTGTGTGTGTGTTTCGAGAGCATGCTCCTTCCTATCTTTCTGTCTTCATATCATTTATTTTTCTTCTCCTTTTATTTGTGCTGAGTTACTTCATACGTCCACTGCCTCTTCCCTTACCTACCCCCCCTTCCTTTCCCGTCCTTTCTTCCTTTCCCTTCCCTTCCCTTCCTCCTTCCCACTCTTCCTCCCTTCCCCTGTCTCCCTGTCTCCCTGTCTCCCTTTCACCCTCTCTTCCTCCTTTCCTTATCTCCCTACCGCCCTTTCTTCCTCCCTTCCCCTGTCTCCCTTCTTCCCTTCCTCTCTTCCTTCCTCCTTCCCCTGTCTCCCTGTCTCCCTCCCTGCCCCCCTTTCCCTGTCAACATACCTTTCTTTTATGTCTCCTTCCCTCCCTTTCTTCTCCCTCCCTTCCTTTCTTCCCCCCTGCCATCACCTCCCTTCCTCCCTTTCTTCCCCTCCTCCCATCCCCTGTCTCCCTGCCTTCCCCCCCTGCCACCCCCTGTCTCCCTGCCTTCCCCCCCTCCCATCCCCTGTCTCCCTGCCTTCCCCCCCTGCCACCCCATGTCTCCCTGCCGTTGTTCACCCTGCAGTATAATGAAGCACCTAATCTTGCCCCACAAAACCGGGCCAAGACGAGGTAAAGGTATGTGGCAGCGTGCGCCTCGGAGCTAATTACCAGCATAACGTGCCTTTACATCAGGTGTGTGTGTGTGTGTGTGTGTGTGTGTGTGTGTGTGTGTGTGTGTGTGTGTGTGTGTGTGTGTGGTGTGTGTGTGTGTGTGTGGTATTGGGTCAGGAGGAGGGCACATTAGGCCATGGGTTGGGGTGAGGTTAACCCCTTCACACCCAGATCTTTCCTTTGCTATAAAAAATTGTATGTTTTCGAGCCATAAAATAACAAAAAGTCACTGAATATACCAGATTAGTTAGTAGACAAGGATACTAAATAGGTCATAGCTATAAAATGTTGCTTATGTTCACTAAAAAATCGTCTAATCGTACCCAAATTACAATGGAAATTACGCTTTGGGTCTCAAGGGGTTAAGAAGAGGAAGGGAGGAAAGGGTGGCTACAGGGCATTACAAAATATTAGGTCAT
>JACEEZ010010553.1:362500-370000 GCA_016584305.1 Chionoecetes opilio
TCTCTCTCTCTCTCTCTCTCTCTCTCTCTCTCTCTCTTTACTCCTTTAACCACCTCCTCATCTTCCACTCACACTCTTCCTATTCTTCCCTCATACTCACTCCTATCCCTCACACCCTTACCCCATAACCTCATCACTCTCTCACACTTCACTCACACTTACACTTTTTACCCTAACACATTTCTACCATTATTTTCATCCTAACTCACATTTCTAACATTATTTCTATCATTATTTTCATCCTAACTCACATTTCTACCATTATTTCTACCATTCTTTTCATCCTAACTCACATATCTACCATTATTTCTACCATTGTTTTCATCCTAACTCACATTTCTACCATTATTTCTACCATTATTTCTATCATTATTTTCATCCTAACTCACATTTCTACCATTATTTCTACCATTATTTTCATCCTAACTCACATTTCTACCATTATTTCTACCATTATTTCTATCATTATTTTCATCCTAACTCACATTTCTACCATTATTTCTACCATTATTTTCATCCTAACTCACATTTCTACCATTATTTCTACCATTATTTTCAGCCTAACTCACATTTCTACCATTATTTCTACCATTATTTCTATCATTATTTTCATCCTAACTCACATTTCTACCATTATTACTATCATTATTTTCAGCCTAACTCACATTTCTACCATTATTTCTACCATTATTTTCATCCTAACTCACATTTCTACCATTATTTCTACCATTATTTTCATCCTAACTCACATTTCTACCATTATTTCTACCATTATTTTCATCCTAACTCACATTTCTACCATTATTTCTACCATTATTTTCATCCTAACTCACATTTCTACCATTATTTCTACCATTATTTTCATCCTAACTCACATATCTACCATTATTTCTACCATTATTTTCATCCTAACTCACATGTCTACCATTTTTTTCATCCTAACTCACATTGCTACCATTATTTCCCCTTACATTTTACCCCCTTCTCCCCTCACCCTGTCTCTCTCTGTAACCCAATATGGTCTTTAATGATAGATGTGTTAGGGGTAATGAGGGGAGAGGAGGGGTGAGGGGGAGGGGATGAGGGAGGGAAGGAGTCATTATTTTTACCTTTAATTACTCAATGTCTACCTGTGCGGATGATTAACCTTCCCTTTTTAGGCCTATTAGAGGGAGGGGAGGGAGGGATTGGTGGGAGGGGGGATTAGGGGAAGGAAATGATTGGAAGAAGTGATTCGTAATGATTGGTGTTGGTTTTGTTGTTGTTGTTGTTGTTGTTGTTGTTGTGTGTGTTCATATAGTCCTTCTCTGTTTCTGTCTATTTCAATCAGTCAGTTAGTCAGTCAGTCAGTCAGTCTGTGTGGGTTTCTCTCACTATATCTCTCTTTCTCTCTCTCTCTCTCTCTCTCTCTCTCTCGTTCTTTCTGTTTATTTATATATACTCCTTTTACACGTGTGTGTGTGTGTGTGTGTGTGTGTGTGTGTGTGTGTGTGTGTGTGTGTGTGTGTGTGTGACGCGTTAGAACCGATTTTACAGGAAATTCTATTACGGGGAAATGCAGTTATGGCGCCAGTGTGTTGTATTGACTTTTAATCCGTAAGACTTGCATTCTTTTTATACTGGGAGTATAGGGACGTAATGGAGTTATCCGACACACACACACACACACACACACACACACACACACACACACACACACACACACACACACATGCACACACACCGCGCGATGGTCAGGTTGATAACGTGACGGGCTCCCATTCTGTGGGTAGGCGGTTCGAATCCTCGTGCTGCCGGGGATTTTTCACTTGAAAAATTCGGGCGGTTACTGTCCCCCTTGAGCAAGGGGGTGGGGGTGTGTGTTGTGTGAGGTCCCAGCATTGCCCAAAGATCGGTAATAATGAGCTCCAAGCTCGCACTGAGAAGGTGAAAACTGGCGATCGCGAGTCAGCTGGCGTGGACAAAGACCATGGGTGAATAACACACACACACAATGGTCGTATTTATTCCCTCACTTCTTGGCCAGTCAGTATTTGCATATTTACAAATGGGATATGTCAGGTTAGGTTAGGTTAGGTTTGGTTAGGTAAGGACCTTAGGATAGGTTACATAGGAATACATTGAAAGAACAGATACCATGAGACCTATTTGTATATAACGAGGGTATCTGCTAAACTACATACTAATAACTATCAAACTACATATAAGAGGACATTTGAAAAAGGATACCATGCCCTAAAGAAGATAGGGACATGGAAGTTTCGTAGTGAAGAATGAGAGGATATGAAGTATGCTAACTACAACTACCACTATCACTAATCGATCCGGAGGTTGTTAGGCGGCGGAAGTTAGCTGAGACCCTGTTAGGAGGCACGAGGGAGGGAGGATTAGGTTAGATTATCTTAATACCTTACCTACGATTAACCTAGGTTAGGTTAGCCAAGACCATGCTAGGAGTCAGGGGTTGGCCAGGGAGGGAGGCAGGTAGTGTGAGGCAGGCAGTGTGTTAGGCAGGCAGTGTGAGGCAGGTTGTGTGAGGCAGGCAGTGTGAGGCAGGCAGTGTGAGGCAGGCAGTGTGAGGCAGGCAGTGTGAAGGAGGCAGTGTGAGGCAGGCAGTGTGAGGCAGGCAGTGTGAGGGAGGCAGTGTGAGGGAGGCAGTGTGAGGGAGGCAGTGTGAGGCAGGCTGTGTGAGGCAGGCAGTGTGAGGCAGGCAGTGTGAGGCAGGTTGTGTGAGGCAGGCAGTGTGAGGCAGGCTGTGTGAGGCAGGCTGTGTGAGGCAGGTTGTGTGAGGCAGGCAGTGTGAGGCAGGCTGTGTGAGGCAGGCAGTGTGAGGCAGGCAGTGTGAGGCAGGCTGTGTGAGGCAGGCAGTGTGAGGCAGGCTGTGTGAGGCAGGCTGTGTGAGGCAGGCTGTGTGAGGCAGGTTGTGTGAGGCAGGCAGTGTGAGGCAGGCTGGTGGGCGCAGGTGAGGCAGGCAGTGTGAGGCAGGCAGTGTGAGGCAGGCAGTGTGAGGCAGGCTGTGTGAGGCAGGCAGTGTGAGGCAGGTGTGTGAGGCAGGCAGTGTGAGGCAGGCTTGTGTGAGGCAGGCAGTGTGAGCGGCTGTGTGAGGCAGGCTGTGTGAGGCAGGCAGTGTGAGGCAGGCTGTGTGAGGCAGGCTGTGTGAGGCAGGCAGTGTGAGGCAGGCAGTGTGAGGCAGGTTGTGTGAGGCAGGCAGTGTGAGGCAGGCTGTGTGAGGCAGGCAGTGTGAGGCAGGCAGTGTGAGGAGGAGTGTGAGGCAAGGCAGTGTGAGGAGGGAGTGTGGGGGCAGACAGTGTGAGGGCAGGCAGTGTGAGGGAGGCAGTGTGAGGCAGGCATTTTGAGGGAGAGGCAGTGTGAGGGAGGGCAGTGTGAGGAGGCAGTTTTGAGGCAGGCAGTGTGAGCAGGCAGTTGAGGCAGGCAGTGTGAGGGAGGCAGTGTGAGAAGGGAGGCAGTGTGAGGCAGGCAGTGTGAGGGAAGGGGTGTGAGGCAGGCGTTGAGGCAGGATTGTTGGGGGCAGGTTGTGTGAGGAGGCTTCCTTGAGGCGGCAGTTGGAGGCAGGGGATGTAGGAGGCAGGAGTGTGAGGAGGCGTATCAGGCAGGTGTTTTAGGGGAGGCAGTTGAGACAGAGTGTGAGGAGGCTTTAACAGGCAGTGTGAGGCAGGATGTGGAAAGGAAGCTGTGGGTGGGCCTGTTTGGGGCATTGGATTGAGGGGGTATTGAGTAGCCCCTTTTCAGGATTGTGACACAATTTTGAGGGGGCGTTTCTCACTTTTGGGGCAGTATGAGGAATGTGGGGGGTGTATCGTGTTGGGAGGTTGTGGGGGGTGGGGTTGGTTAATTGAGGTTGGAAATAGAAGGGCATGCCTCTTCCTTCTCTTTCCCCCTTTCTTTCCCCTTTGTGTGGTGGGGTTGGGGGGTTGTGTATGAGGTGATAGGTAAAAGGTACTCTCTCTCTCCTCCTCTCCCTTCTCGCTCTCTCCTCTCTCTCTCTCTCTCTCTCTCTCTCTCTCTCTCTCTCTCTCGCCGTCAGGGTGGCAAGGTTGGTAGAGACGTGGGGCTCGCAATGTGCCCTGTCCCTGTGCATTCCGGTCCCGCGGTTCGAGTCCGCCTAGTTCGTGCTGACGTGGCGGGGCTTTGTTAGTCAATAAACCTTGTAGTTGGTAATTGCAAAGTTTTCTAGATAGGATGAAAATCTTATCTTATCTCTCTCTCTCTCTCTTTTCTCTTTTCTCTCTCCTCTCCTCTCTCCTTCTCTCTCTCTCCCTCTCCCCTCTCTCTCCCTCTCCCTCTCTTTTCTTTCCTGCTCTCTCCTTCCTCTTCCCTCCTTCCCCCCTCCTCTCTCCTTTCCCTCTCTCTCTCTCTCTCTTCCTCTCTCTCTCTCTCACTCTCCCTCCTCTCCCTCTCCTCTCTCTCTCCTCTCTCCTTCTCCTCCCTCTTCTCTCTCCTCCTTCTCTCTCTCTCTTTTCCTCTCTCTTCCTTCTGCGTCCCCATCACCGTCATTTACCTGCGTCTCACCTCCACATGCTATTATCCACATTTCCCCCCACGATCATTCCTCGGGCACGCTTACCCCCCCTTGCTCCCCCCCCCCCCCCCCACACACACACACCCCCATACACACATATATACACATACACATTATACACATTCCTAAACACAGATTATCACTGGGGAACAATTTTTGTGGTTAGGTCTGACACTTGTTTTTAAGTAATTTTGGGTGTGAATCAAAACTGATCTCATTTTTTCTATCAAAGTCAAGTTTTTGAACTGTAGGATTTTCGTTTCTTAAAAAAATATGGAAAGAAACTGTACCTAACAGTAAAAATGTGCTTATTTGATTTAAAAAATTTCAATGTTTTAAAATACAATGAAAATGAAAGAAATAGGCATAATAGAATGTTTATTTAAAATATCATGTTTTTTAGAAAGATAAGGCTATAATTTGTGCAGTTAAGTAAAATTACGTTTGTAGCTTGTCTGGAGTGTTCAACTTTAGGGACTATCGCCCTTTGTGTCCAAGTCAGCCATCATATGCCATCCATCTACCCTGGTAACGTTTTTCCATAAACCCTTTAATCTTTGGTGAAATCGTTCACCTTGCTCGTCGCTAGCAGCACCAAAATTTTCCGGAAAGTTGGAAATGGCTATGCAAAAATGTACTTTAAACTCATGTGCAACCCCAAACGCTTTGTAGCTCTCCAATAGTTTCTGAACAATTCTGTGTAATTACTTGCACGTGTATTTCCAAGAAAGTTCTGACGACGTCTTTGATGATAGCCAAACATTTTTCAAGGTCTGAATAGTACGTTGAAATGTTCATCTTGTGAGCTGTCGAATTTTGTGGGCAATCAAACACACGGCCTTTATTTTTTTTTCAAAATTTACGTCCGGAAATGCCAAGTGTGTACTCAAAAAGTCGCCATCAGTTTACAAGCTTTTACAAATGTTTATGGACCTATTTTATGTGCAGAGGGGGAAATATTATTTTCTTCCTGCAAAGGGGTCATTACAAAGTTTGGTCTCCAGGTTTAAGATCAGATCTCGGGGGCCAATTCGTCTAACCCAATGCTTCTCTCGACTCTGCATCCCCCATACAGAGAAAAAACAGGGATCTTTTTTATCCACCGGGTTGACCAAGAAGGAAGGACACCCTTTTAAGGTAACACAGATGATCCAAAATTGTGTTTGTCTATTACAATAACTTAATGACTCTTTACATCCATATTTTTCACGAAGACAGACCGAATGAAAAAGGGGCGCGCCAAAAAAAATTGCCCCAAAACAAAAAAAGTTTTACTAAGCTCACAAATGGAATTTTGCTTATCTGGAGGGTAAGCTGTTTGGGGGAAAAAAAAATTTACGGCTAGAAAAAAAACGATACAGATTTGGAACAGCATGCCAATTTTTTCAAATAAGCCAAAAAAACTAACTAAAAAATTTATTTTTTTCAAATTTTTTCCCCGGTTATCACTACATACCTTCACACGTTCATATACTATTGATGTAAATAGCTCTACACACACACACACACACACACACAGAACCAATCATTCAATCATCGCGCATTACCCACTTAACACTAACAACGGCACAGGCACACCAGTACAGGCACACAGGTACAGGCACACAGGTACGGGTGTCAAAAGGGGTCACAAAGGTCTTCTTAATCAAGGGCCCGGGGGAACAAAAAAGGCTCTCACAAGGTGTAACGTTGGATGGGGCCCCCCCAAAGACCCCAGGTAATGAAGGTTCACCGATATAACTCCGCGGCTCAACTTTTCCTGATAACATTTTCTCATAAGGTGAGCGAGGAAGGCATAGTTTTTTATGTTGTTTTTAACAGCATTTTTTTATATAATATATATATATATATATATATTTTTTTTACATGTGCCTATAGCGCCTGTAGGCAGTGGTGACCCAGGGCTCGGATGGTAGGCTCTGGAGGTTCACTTGAGGGCTGTGATGATGGTTGGTCCTCGCCCGTGGTGGCGCAGGCAGGATTTTTATAGTGACGCCTGTGATTAGAGGCTCATGCCGCCCCCCTGTGTCTTCCGATGCACTCGCAATCGAAGGTAGAGTTGATGGGCAGGGCATGTGGGTGTTCTTAGGCCACTCGGCGGTGCAGAAAGGTTTTGGTTTTCTTCGGGATCGAACTCAGGTCACCGAGAACGCCAGTCGGAGACGCTAACCACTTCCGGCTACAGCCTCCCCAAAGACATATAGTATATATATGATAATATACATATATATATAATTATATATATATATATATATATATATTATTATATAATATTATAATATATATATATGATATATATATATATATATTATATATATATATATATATATATATATTTTTTTTTTTTTTTTTTTTTTTTTAACATAGCTTTTCTTGTATAGTAAATTTTTTCCTTTCTTTTTTAACATAGCATTTTGTTATAAAGTGAGCGAGGGAGAAGGTATATATTTTTTTATTCTTAGTTTAGTTAGGATTTTTGTTTCTATCTGTTTTATCTCTAGTTAGCATCTGTTCTTCCTATGTATTCCTATCTCTATCACTTCCTAAATTTTCTTTCCTTCCTCCTTCTCTTCCTCTTGTTTGTCATTCTTTATCTGTCATCTATTGCATCTCATTAGCAAGGTATATAAACTCATTAGCCAGGTATTACCACTCCACGCCACGTAATAACTCTCTCTCTCTCTCTCTCTCTCTCTCTCTCTCTCTCTCTCTCTCTCTCTCTCTCTCTCTCTCTCTCTCTCTCTCTCTCTCTCTCTCTCTCTCTCTCTCTCTCTCTCAGGGCGGCAATGCGTAACAGGATCCTCTTCGTCAGGTAATATCGCCCTCTTAGTCCCAGGTCAAAGTGATCTGTTTGAGGACCTTTTCAGATCACTAATGGCAGGTAGCAAAGTCGTCTTATTACCTGTTACACAATTTGAATCTCATGTTTCCAGCATCTTTTTATTGAATTTCTCCAGTGA
>JACEEZ010010554.1:0-15000 GCA_016584305.1 Chionoecetes opilio
TTAAAGGGTTTTAATAGAGAGGTAGGAAAAGTTCTTACGGCTTTTAACCAGGGTAGAACAAGAAGTAACGGATTCAAGCTGGAAAAGCGTAGATTTAGTAAGGAATAGGGAAAACTGGTTCACAATAGGGTGGTGAATGAGTGGAATGGTCTCAGTAACAGTAGTTAGTGCGGAGTCATTAGGGAGCTTTAAAGGGAGCTGGATAGGTTCATGGATGGGGATGAAAGGTGGATGTAGGTAGTGTTAGGTGACAGGAACTACCACGTGTAGGCCTCGCGGCCTCTTGTAGCTTCCTTATTTTCTTATGTTCTTATGTACTCTATGATATTATATAGTCAATAACGAATGTTTAGAAGTTATCTATACTTAGGCAGTCATATTTTCCTGTTATTATTGTGTATCAATCAGATAGAAAGCCGGGAAAAGTGCAATGAGTCGACGCGTGAAGTCGTAATGTTTTGATTCAATCTCCCCGCCACAATCTCCCCGCCACACCTCCCCGCCGCGGCGTGCCCGCCTCCACAATTATAACCTACATTGTCGCAGCAAACAAGCCGATTTCGGCATTCTTTATTCTTCGTTTTTCCAGGCATTGCTTATTGTATTTTGACAAGCGTTTGCCAGACGCAGCAGTACTGTCTTAGAAAACAGTGTGAACATCGCCCAAATTTTACATGCCACAATATACATGTAAAAAATATATTAAGCTTTGCTACTCGCGGCGAGTAATTTGCATTAAATTGCTATTATAGAGCCTTCCATCGTAATGCATGTCATCCATAAAATTAGTAAAACAACAGAAGAACTATATTTTTTGGTATTCAGATGCGGTGCATCAATGTTTATCGCGAAATTAATTTATGAAAAATATTAGTCGCGGAGCCAAAACACAGTAGACCAACCTTTGAGTTAAAACTACCAGCGACCACTGGCATTTCTCGAGTTCAGATCATTGGAATTAGAGAGAACTGCAACTCCGAAATGCCAGTGGTCGCTGGTATTTTTTAACTCACAATTTGGTGAAAAGTTGGTCAACTTGAAAGAAAAATATGGGCTTATTCCACTGTACTTAAAAACACAAGTATAATATTAAGAACGATTTTCTTCTATATGTATGTTGTATAGAAGCCTGATTCTGTAAAACATTGTATATAACCAAATAACCAAGTAGGTTATAGTTGAGGAGGCGAGGTAAATGCTACTCTATGATATTATATAGTCCAATAACGAATGTTTAGAAGTTATCTATACCTAGGCAGTCATATTTTCCTGTTATTATTGTGTATCAATCAGATAGAAAGCCTAGAAGTGCAATGAGTCGACGCGTGAAGTGGCAATGTTTTGATTCAATCTCCCCGCCACAATCTCCCCGCCCACCACTCCCCGCCGCGGCACGTCCGCCTCCACAATTATAACCTACATTGTCGCAGCAACAACGCCGATTTCGGCATTCTTTATTCTTCGTTTTTCCAAGGCATGTGCTTATTGTATTTTGACAAGCGTTTGCCAGACGCAGCAGTACTGTCTTAGAAAACAGTGTGAACATCGCCCAAATTTTACATGCCCACAATATACATGTAAAAAATCTATTAAGCTTTGCTACTCGAGGCGAGTAATTTGCATTAAATTGCTATTATAGAACGTTCCATCGTAATGCATGTCATCCATATAATTAGTAGAACAACAGAAGAACTATATTTTTTGGTATTCAGATGCGGTGCATCAAAATTTATCGCGAAAATTAATTTATGAAAAATATTAGTCGCGGAGCCAAAAACACAGTAGACCACCTTTGAGTTAAAATTGCCAGCGACCACTGGCATTTCTCGAGTGCAGTTCTCTCTAATTCTCGCAACCTACTTTTTGTTTTCACAATTCTCGCTAATAGGCTGCTAAAAAAAAAAAAAAAAAAAAAAGTGATCGGATCATCTTATAAGTGGGCTTATGACCTTCCCTGGTCAACCTGATTCCAAAAATGTGCCATATGAGGTGTTTGCGCCACGGGGGCGGAACCTATACCCACAACACACACACCACAGACAGACAGCACACTTTCGCTTTTATTAAAATATAGAAAATAAAATAATATAAATATATAATATATTATATTATATTAATTTATTAATAAATTAATTAATAAAATAAAGTATTTTTTAAATTTTTTAAATCAAATATATATTATTTTAAAATTATAATAATAAAATATAAATAATTATATTATATATAATATATATAAATATTATATATATAAATATATATATATTATATATATATATATATATATATATATATTATTATATAATATATTATATATATATATATATATATTATAAAATATAAATTTTAAATATATATAATAATTATATTATATATATAATAAAATATATATATATATTATTATATATATAAATATATATATTTATATATATAAAATATTTTATTTATAATATATAATAAATAAATATTTTATAATTTATATATATATTAAATATATTATATTATTATAATATAATATATATAATATATATATATAAATATAATATATAATATATTTTATATATATATATTTTAATTATATATATATTAATATATATATATATAAAATATATATATTATATAAAATATATAATTTTATTATTTTATAAATATATTTATATATATAATATAAATAATATATATATAATATATTATTATATAAATTTATATTTATATTATATATATAATATATTTTATATATATATATTTTTATAATATATATAATAATATATTATATATATATATATATATAAATATATTATATATATATTATATATATTATATATATATATATATAATATATATATATATATAATATTATATATATAATATATATAAAAATTTAATATATATTATATATATAAATATATATATATATTATATATATAATATATTATATTTATATATAAATATATATATATATTATATATATAAATATAAAATATAATATTATTAATATATAAATATATATAAAATATTATATATACAAATATAATATATATAAAATTATATATTAAATATATATATATATATATATATATAATATATATATATATATATAAAATATATATATAAAATTTTATATATATAATATATAAAATATATATATATATATATATAAAATATATATATATAAATTTATTTTATATAATTATATATATATTATATATATAGTATCGATTTATAAAATTTTATATATATATATATATATATATATATATATATATATTATAATATATATATATATATTATATATATATATATATTATATATATATATATATATATATATGTATATAGTCGATTCGGTTTTCGGTCTCCTAGTCCATCCATGTGCAGGATTTTTGCTGCCCTTGCACGTCTACTGAGACCAAACGTGTTGCAAAGGAGTGTCTTGATCCCCTCGTACCTCTGATCGGCTGGTGGCTGACGGAGGTAATCGATGATGTGCCCAGCTGTTTCCTGGTCCAGCGCGCCAACCACGTAGTAGTACTTTGTGTTGTCGGCAGTAATCTGGCGTATGTGGTATTGGGCTTCAGCTTGTTCGAACCACACCTGGGGTGGTTGCCACCAATTGTCAGTTCGGTAACTCCATCGTCCAGCAACTCAAATTTGGCTCAAGTACAAACGCTTGACTCACTTGTCACAATTGAGGATTATCCTGAGCACAAGGCTTCATTGTTGCAACTGCTTAAGCGGTGCCGTGATGTTATAGCCTTGCCCGGAGAATCGTTAGGTTCAACTGATAAAACTAACCACCACATTAAACTTAAATCTGGAACCCATCCTGTGTATATTCCAGCAAATCGTCTACCTCACAGTCAAAGACTAATTGTTGATGAGCAGATTAAAGATATGTTGCATCAGGGTGTTATCCAAAATTCCCGTTCCCCGTGGAACTCGCCTCTATTCCTCGTTCCTAAAAAGGACGGACAGTTTAGACCTGTAATTGATTTCAGGCGAGTGAATGAAGTCACGGAGGATGATAGATACCCTTTACCTGTCCTAAAAGACTTGTTAATGTCATTAGGACCTGGTAACACTGTGTTCAGTAGCCTTGATTTGGTTAGTGGCTACTGGCAGGTGCCGATGGCTCCTGCATCTAGGGAAATTACTGCCTTTAGCACTCCTAGTGGACACTACGAGTGGCTCAGAATGCCATTTGGTTTAAATTCAGCCCCTATTATTTTTCAAAGAATGATTAATAATTTATTTTCCAATATGCTAGGCAAAAATGTCTTATGCTTACCTTGATGATCTTATAATTTGCAGCAAAGACTCGGAGTCTCATTTTGCTAATTTTGAAGCAATGCTCCTGAATGAAAGATGCTGGACTCAAGGCTAACTGACTAAATTGTAAAATTCCTTAAGTCTAAAATCACCTTTTAGGCCATATGGTAGATGGTGATGGACTTCATACAATGTCAGATAAAATAACTGCAGTTATAAATTTCCCCGCACCTCAAAATGTAGACAATGTCCGTTCTTTCTTTGGCTTGTGTGGTTTACTATAGATCATTTTATATCAAATTTTGCAGGGGTTTTGCTTCCCCCTTTAACAAACCTATTGAAAAAGGACGTGCACTTTAATTGGAACGCTGTACATGAATAATCTTTTCAAGATCTAAAAGTCGCCCTAACAAACGGCCCCTGTCTTGGCATTCCCGGACTATAAGGTTCCTTTTTGTTTTTTACACGGATGCCTCTGCATTAGGGCTGGGTGCTGTATTAATGCAGACAGACCACGCGGAAAAATCGCGCGGTTGCGTTCGCGAGTAAAACTTTATTTCCCGGCAGAGTCTAATTACTCAGTAACTACCAGGAATCACTCGCAGTTGTCTGGGCTCAAAAAAAATTTAGGGATTATAAATCCTAGGTTATGATTAACCCGTATATCTAATCACGCAGCTGTCACTGAACTTTTTAAAGGTAAAAACCTTTCAGGAAGACTCGCGCGTTGGTTTTTGAAAATACAGGAATTCAATCCAACTTTTAAGTATTTGCCAGGTCGAGCCAATGTAGTGGCTGATGCACTGTCTAGAAATGTACTACATGTTGGATTGGTACGGACAAATCCCCTGTAGTTCCAAATTTTTCACTTTCATGAACTAGCTGTTGCTCAACGTCAACATGGGCGTGTGGAGTAAAGTGATATATGCTCTGGAATCGGGTGACCATCAACATTACCAAAAAAGCCATTCCTTTTCACAATTTTTGACCGATCAGGTCCTTTGTAAATTTTGGCCAAATAAGCGGACCAGGGGAGCCAATTTGTGATACCTGAGTCATTTGTACCTGTGGTACTGCAACTAGTTCATGATGCTGTAATAGCCGGTCACCCCGGGGAAAAAAGCGTACTCTTGCTGCGGGCCGCAATAGTTATTTTGGCCTAAAAATGCGGTTAGATATTGACGCATTTTGTAGCTAATGCGTGAAATGTGCTGAGCATAAGGGTTTCCCGGGGCCAAAACCAGCACCAATTTTTGGAATATTTCCAACTCTGAGCGTCCTTGGGGGCATTATTGCTATTGATCTGTTACAGCTTCCTTCTAGTCGTCAAGGTCTAAATAAACCCGTTAGTATGTGTTGATCACTTCCAAGGTATGTTGTTTTGGCCCCTGTGATGGATAAAACTGCCAAAGCGATTGCACCCCGCATTTATCGCCAAAAATTATTTTGTCCATACTCAACTCCCCTAGTTTTAATGAGTGACAAGGCGCAGAATTTAAAAAAAGCGCTTCTTAATGGGAAATCTGTGGGGAGTTCAACATCAAACAAACATTCACGGTAACTTATCACCCTGCTAGTAACGGTTTAGTTGAGCGTGCGAACAGGGAAAATCCTGGAAGCTTTCGCCCAGTTGTTGGTGGCTTGCTTGATAGTTGGGAAGATTGGTTACCCCATATTGCTGCTCGTTAATTGCAATATTTTTGAGTCAACAGGTCAAACTCCTTATTTTAATATTTTTTGGTATGGAGAAACGACTCCCATATGACTTGCTTAGTAGCCCTCAAAAACCTGTGTACAATGTTGATGATTCTGCTAACTGTCAACTTAAAGTTTTCTCAGACTTATATTCCGATGTCAGAGATAAATTACAGGCTTCCAAGGACTGCTATGTGCTCGCAACAACACCGGCGCTCTGCACCCGTTCAAATCCGGGTTGGTGACTCTGTCATGATTCGAGTCCCGGAACGGAACTCTAAATTAGCTCCTATATTTGTGGGTCCGCGCCTGGTAGTTAAGCAACTCCATGGTCATAAGTTTGATATTTTGGATCCGTGGTTAAATACCTTTGAAGTCATTCACAGTGATAGACTTAAACGACCAATGCCAAGCCTGATTTAAGCTTAGTAGAAACTGCTAATCTTACGATGCTACGCGGCTTGAAAATAACAAATCTAATGATCCTGCTGACCAACCAACTCATGTTATAATTTACGTCCGCGTAATTGATTGCTTGGGCTTTTCATTGCTTTTCTTAGACAAACTTTCGTGCATGATATTTGGTATGGAAAAAATGCATGAGTAAATGGAAGAAATTGGGTAAGGTACTTTCATCTAACCTTTTCTCTTCTTTATTGATAAACTCATCCATTTTTATTAGCATAAACAAGTAGAGCTTTAATCGAGCTTTTACTGTGTAAGAACAAGTGTGTTGACAGAAATTGGGGGTCACTGGTATGGGGGTTTTATGACTGGTCAACGTTACTTGAATGATATTATTTTGGGGGTGATTTGATAAATGATTACAACTTGAATGGAGGATTTAACTTAGTCTTCTGACTTCACTATATGATTATAGTAATGACCACGGCTCACTGCGGAGAGTATGAGAAGGGGGATGTTTCTTAAGGGGAAAGGATAATAAGGTTTAGGTTAAGGGGTTTGCTGCCACCACCCTGGCGAGTATTTCACTATGATTACTCCGGGGCACGTTAGATTAATATAATATTAGATTGATCTTGGTAGTCGTGGTTTGGGACGAGGGGTTATAACCGAAACAAGGCTTGGACTCTTTTGGAAGTGTGAGGAATTATTTTCCCAACTCAGAATAATCACCTGGGTTTTTATAATAACACAAGAACTATATTTGTAAATGATATCCTATTTATTCACTATGAAACATTATTGCTGTTTGAGACCGTAGACATATACATAAACTCTAATCTGGATCGGGCAAGCTACATTAGAGCATAATTTCCCTTACAGAATCATTCTTAGAATTACCACTTATATACCCATCGACTGAGCACTATAGGTATACCTTGAATATATATATATATAGGAAAGAGAATGTGAGAATAAGGAGTTGGATGTGTGGATACACAATGACCATGTGTTCTTGAGAGGAAGGCGTGGGACGCCTCCCGTTGAAGCCTCTCCCTGGGTGGAGGACGGATGGAGACTCTTGTTAATAATACTTATAAGGATGGGTGCACCTCCTGTACGTTAGCGTACACTAAATATAGATACCCATATTTGAAAATATAGATAAAAATAATGATAACAAGGAAAGGGGGGGGGGAAACAGGAGCGGAATTTGTTACATCTTACCTGGGTGGAGGACGGATGGAGACTGAGCGTCTCACGGAGTTATGGCCGTCTCGCCCAAAAGGGAATTGTTTGAATGGTCTCGCCGTGACCTCAAATGAAGAACTTATAATCCCGAAATAACTATTTAAGTAATGAAAGCTCGCGTACCTCAGGAGAGGCTGTCCCTAATACCAACCGGCTACTTTGATGTAGAAGAATTTAATATCTTTAATCTAATATCCAAGAAGGATGGTTTTATATGTAATGTCGACAATCCGAACACCTATTTCAGAGTGAGGTGGTATGGAAGTCGTGTTTAGAACTTTGGTGGGCTTTCATTTTAGCGTGTATCCTTATTACAACGCCCATATATGACCCTAAACCGATAACGATAGGGATTATTTTGAAAGACGTTAAGACTCTGGAGGAGTTTCTTGGTCTGACCAGATGGCTGCAAAAGATAAAAAGATCTGACATCATTAGTTATCACTGATCGCAGAATAATTATCCTACGGATTGTGTCTCGCCATACGGCATATCGGGGGGGGGGGAATGGAAGACCGAGGAAGACATGGCGGGTGAAGAACGAAAGAAGATAAACAAAATGGCGTCTAGGATGGCCAAACTGATGAGAAAGATGGCGGAAAGAAAGAAATACGATGAGTCATATGTGAAACTGAAAAAAGAATATTACAAGACATAACTCGGGAATTTTATAATAATAATTCTCATACTATCATCTCCCGAATAATGGGCATTACACGCGTCTATTCTCCGGGAAAATTAAATTCTATGGTATCAAAGTAAATACTTACGGATCATGTTTCCGTTTTTAAAGCTGCGTCAAGAGGAGGTGTGTATGGGACGAATTTAGAGTGAATTTAATGGAAATTCTTCTGTTCTTTGAAAACGGGGTCTGTTTTGTGTTAGATTACACGAAAATCCAATGAAAGGAAGTATCCCAGTCAACCTGATACCTGGGTAATGACGTGACCGTCAACCTTGACTCAGTGTCCATATTCTCGGTGCAGGGATATATCCCAGAGGCGCACGCCGGCTAACCTCTGGTAAATGATAAGAGCCCAACAAGTCCTGAAATACCCGCCACACCGCAAGCTGGTTGACTGTAAGGTGAGAAGCGTAGTACTACTATCTCGAATTAAAATACTCCTCCCACTGAACCAGGCTTCGCCCGTGAGAATCAGACGCTCCGACTTCTAGACATGAGAAATCTCCTAGACCAAATTGCTTCATCTAGTCTGACACTACACTCACCTTTGACTCACTAAGTTACATTGAACACTTTTCGCTTAATCTTCACCTGAATATACCTGGTCGTGTTGATTGTAACTTGAATTAAAATACCTTGAAGACTCACCGAACCAGACTGAGTCTGTTATGAAATTCACATGAGACTGGTATCCCAATCAACCTCTTACCTGGATATATTAAGAACATACTGACCCTCAATATGTTTTGAATCCTGGTCAATGTTTTACATTTAACACTTTTCTATTTGCTTTCCACAAGAGTAATAACCGGGTGACGCTACAACTACCCTAACCAGAGTAGGTATTAAACTTTCAAGTTCACAAAATAAATTTTCAATGTTCATAAAAAAAAATTTCAATGTTCATGTTCATAATAATTCATCCTCGATTTTCTAACATTTAACTAATTCATAACTAACACTGCACTGAACACTCCTGGATTAGTCTTCGAGGAGGTCTCCGTAGGTCGGGTTTTGAAGCTTGAGAGTGCGGAAACAGATGTCGTCGAGCTCCTTGCTATCGATGCAGCAAACGTCGCTGGCGTCCTTGGTCAGCCGGTGGATGGATAATATGGCGCTGTATGACTCAGCTACCTTAGGCGACGGGACAACCGAGAAGGTAACCATTTTCTTGTCTGGAAACTCCTCTAGGATCTTGGAAACTAAGAGCGTATCCCTGCCAGAGTCTGTGTCTCCATTCTTGGAAGTGGCGTCCACGATGTCGCTCACAGCGGCGATGATGTAGATATTCTTAGCGCTGGGGTTATTAGCGTAACTCATGACGACGTCAGTGGGAAGGCTGAGAGAGATCCAGGACTGTCCTCCCGACGCGGCTTCACGTCCTTTCTTTGCCATGGTGGTGGTGTCGAGGCGTGTTGATGGCGGCTACAGGAACAGCGGCTACGGCGGCTGGCTGTGATGGGCGGCGGAGCTGAGGTGAACGTCGCTGCTAGGCGCGTGGCGGTGATGAAAGGTGGCCGACTGAGGCGAGCGTGGCATCGAGGCGCGCGACAGGCTCTAAGGGCGCGACGAAGGGCGTGGCGGCCGAGACGCGCGGTATGCTGCTGGCTGTGTCGGCTAGGTGTGGCGGCTGGCTGGCTGTCCAGGCTGGCGGAGTTGACGGCTAGATGCGGCGGCTACGGCTTGCTTCTTACAGCTCACTGCCCACATGGTCATGGTTCATGTGTGTATGGTGTTTGGTTTATAGGGGGGAGATTTAATGAGCCTACTATAATGATCGATTACTATATGAAAATTTACTGAAATTTGACTATCTTGCTATTTATTTTCCCAGGTGTGATTCTGTTGCTGTTATTTTTAGGAAATAATATCCCACCGCTGTCACCAGTGTGTTGACAGAAATTGGGGGTCACTGGTATGGGGGTTTTATGACTGGTCAACGTTACTTGAATGATATTATTTGGGGATGATTTGATAAATGATTACAACTTGAATGGAGGATTTAACTTAGTCTTCTGACTTCACTATATGATTATAGTATGACCACGGCTCACTGCGGAGAGTACTGAGAAGGGGGATGTACTTAAGGGGAAAGGATAATAAGGTTTAGGTTAAGGGGTTTGCTGCCACCAGCCCTGGCGAGTATTTCACTATGATTACTCCCGGGGCACGTTAGATTAATATTAATATTAGATTGATCTTGGTAGTCGTGGTTGGTACGAGGGGTTATACCGAAACAAGGCTTGGACTCTTTTGGAAGTGTGAGGAATTATTTTCCCAACTCAGAATAATCACTGGGTTTTATAATAACACAAGAACTATATTTGTAAATGATATCCTATTTATTCACTATGAAACATTATTGCTGTTTGAGACCGTAGACATATACATAAACTCTAATCTGGATCGGGCAAGCTACATTAGAGCATAATTTCCCTTACAGAATCATTCTTAGAATTACCACTTATATACCCATCGACTGAGCACTATAGGTATACCTTGAATATATATATATAGGAAAGAGAATGTGAGAATAAGGAGTTGGATGTGTGGATACACAAGACCATGTGTTCTTGAGAGGAAGGCGTGGGACGCCTCCCGTTGAAGCCTCTCCCTGGTGGAGGAACGGATGGAGACTCTTGTTAATAATACTTATAAGGATGGGTGCACCTCCTGTACGTTAGCGTACACTAAATATAGATACCCATATTTGAAAATATAGATAAAAATAATGATAACAAGGAAAGGGGGGGGGGAAACAGGAGCGGAATTGTTACATCTTACCTGGGTGGAGGACGGATGGAGACTGAGCGTCTCACGGAGTTATGGCCGTCTCGCCAAAAGGGAATGTTTGAATGGTCTCGCCGTGACCTCAAATGAAGACTTATAATCCCGAAATAACTATTTTAAGTAATGAAAGCTCGCGTACCTCAGGAGAGGCTGTCCCTAATACCAACCGGCTACTTTGATGTAGAAGAATTTAATATCTTTAATCTAATATCCAAGAAGGATGGTTTTATATGTAATGTCGACAATCCGAACACCTATTTCAGAGTGAGGTGGTATGGAAGTCGTGTTTAGAACTTTGGTGGGCTTTCATTTTAGCGTGTATCCTTATTACAACGCCCATATATGACCCTAACCGATAACGATAGGGATTATTTTGAAAGACGTTAAGACTCTGGGAGAGTTTCTTGGTCTGACCAGATGGCTGGGAAAAGATAAAAAGATCTGACATCATTAGTTATCACTGATCGCAGAATAATTATCCTACGGATTGTGTCTCGCATACGGCATATCGGGGGGGGGGGATGGAAGACCGAGGAAAGACATGGCGGGTGATAGAACGAAAGAAGATAAACAAAATGGCGTCTAGGATGGCCAAACTGATGAGAAAAGATGGCGGAAAGAAAGAAATACGATGAGTCATATGTGAAACTGAAAAAAAGAATTACTTACAAGACATAACTCGGGAATTTTATAATAATAATTCTCATACTATCATCTCCCGAATAATGGGCATTACACAAGCACTCCCTGCTTTGACTAATATGGTTAATTTTCTTGTCAGAACTAACAAACATTACTAACAAATATGGTTGACGCAGCGCGAGGAAAGGGAACTGCTTCACTTTTCTTCCTTTTATTGATTTTATTTATGCATGTCTAGGAAATAGCGAAGTAGAACTGCCAGTTGACATCATTGTTTTAGATGGTTTGCAACACTATTACCCTCTCCTGAATCAGTGCTAACGTCAGATACCATGGTTAAACATGTTCTTTTCCAGCCGAACATGTGTTTGAGGTTCACAAAGTAGGACAATATAATGATAATAAATATTTACTTAATGGAAATGGTTCATAATAGAAATATTTTTAATTGTGAGGTGGTGCTAACTCAGGCAAATGCTTCTCAGGCCTTATCGTTATGTCCTTACACCCACTTGATTTCGAAACGTTTTTTTTTTTCTCACAAATGTTTTTTCGGACATCACTATTTCTTCTTTACACAAACCTTCTATGTGTCTGTAGTATGTCCCGAAGGTGCAGTGTATCAGAAAGTGTCCGGTCATTTCGCAATTCTAATGGCTTGCTATTTGCACTCTGACTATTTGAATACCTTTCCTGAAAAACTGCATGAAGGATTTATAGCTAATTTCACTGCTCAACTTTTCCCTATTGACAGTTTGAAGTATATAAATTCTCAAGCATTATATATGTCAGTAACACCATTTCTGAGCTTAAATTCTCTAATTTCTCAGAATTGGAAACAGCTGTACAGGACTCTTTACCTGTCTACCTTAACCCAGCTGTTCATTTTCCTTCAATGAATTTGCCAATCTTACTTATCATTATTATAGTAATTTCACTTTGCCTTGTTGTTAGGAAGGCCATATCTTTGCATGTTCTCCTGAAGAGCAAAATCCGACAAAATCAGGTTAATACATAATTCCATTGTTAGGTACTTGCCTCTAGGTTGGCGCGTGGTCGCGCCTGGTAGGTGACCGAGCGATGTTGGGTTTGTCGATAGACATGTATTACTACAATTATATATATTTAAGGCATGCACTTTCTCTAATGATATCTATGTTAAAGTTATGTATCTGTGAGACGCCCATGCCATGTCACTGGCACGTCATAGATGGCAGCACCATACAAAGAGGACAAGCACCCCTCTGTTTACGTACAGCCACGCCCTGACGCCCTACCAACCGTTCACACCACAGCCGCACCATGACCTCAGAGAAGGATATCATATTGTGTGGGACAGACGTGTGTGTGGTCGTTCTTAAGTGTCGAGGACTCTGTGTTGTGGTTATACCTTGTGCAAATTGACTCTTATCCAATCGTGCCATAACCAGGCCGATACATGTGTATTATGATTAAGCAATAATAATTATATAAATCTACCCCATCTTTATAATCGCCCTTCCGCTCAACGGCTCGATTCTATAACTATAAAAACAAATAAGTAATATGTTAGTACGATAAAAAATACGGCTAACAGTGTGTGTTGTGTGTGTGTGTGTGTGTGTGTGTTGCGGCACAAGTGTTGTATGTGCGTGGTTGAGTGCACATAGTGTTTGTATGTGCGTGTGTGCACGAGTGTTGTATGTGTGCGTGTGAGTGTGTGCGTATGTGTGTGCGTATGTTGTGTGTGTGCACGAGTGTTGTATGTCCGTGAGTGTGTGTGTGTGTGTGTGTGTGTGTTTTGTTGTTATTGCGTCTGTGTGTGTGTTTCTGTTTGTATGTTGCAGATATGTGGATGTGGTGATCAGATGTAAAGCTCCCACATGTTTTACACACACACACACACACACACACACCACACACACACACACACACGACTCAAAGCTACATTATGTGATTAAATCTTTCCTTTCCGAATTTACTGGCATCCCTTTGCCATGCTCTCACTCTGATCTTGACTTTTTTCTTCTTTCTTTATCTTGGGGGGAAATCTGTCAGGGACTTAATGAGCGTCAAACATTTTAAAGAAGAGAGGAAGAGAGAGAGCGAGAGATAATTTTCAGGTGGCTGAAACGAGGGGAATATTGAACTGAGATATGTAAGATACATATGGTATTAGTTTGTTGAGTTTTATTTTTTTCTCTCTTCCTCTCTCTCTCTCTCTCTCTCTCCTCTCTCTCTTCTTCTCCTCTCTCTCTCTCTTCTCTCTCTCTCTCTCTCTCTCTCTCTCTTCTCTCTTCTCTCTCTCTCTCTCGTCTCTCTCTCTCTCTCCTCTCTCTCTCTCTCTCTCTATCTCTTCTCTCTCTCTCTCTCTCTTCCCCTCCTATCCTCTTTTTTCGGTTCCTTGACTTTGTCTCTCAACTTATACCTTAGTTCTCCCCCAGACGAGGAGACGTTCGTGTAGGTGGTAGCAGAGTGGTTAGCGTCTCCAAGTGGCGTTTCTCCAGTAACCCGAGTTCGATCCCCGATGTGCACCAAAATTCACTTTAAATCTTCTGTACCGTAGAGTGGCCTAAGAACACCCACATGCTGCCCATTACTCTTACTCTCGATTGCGAGTGCATCGGAGGACACAGGGGGGGGGGCGGCATGAGCCTCTAATCACAAGAATTCAGAATTTATAATTTTATTTCCATTATTACAATGGTTATTCTTTAATCTTCAGTAAAATTTTAAGTTATCTTAAGTAAAATAACGTTCAATGAAGTCAGTGAAAATACAAATCAAAATGAACTAAATACAAGAAATATAATTATAGTAGTAAACAGTAAAATGTTAGTGTAGCTAAAATATGATAAAATTAAACATAAGCAAAGAAATGACATATAGAGTTACTGTTAGATAATAGGAGTCACTATAAAAATCCTGCCTGCGCCACCACGGGCGAGGGCCAACCATCACAGCCCTCAAGTGAATCACCAGGGTCTACCATCCCAGCCCTGGAGGTCACTGCCAACAGGCGCTATAGGCACAAATGTAATAAAAAAAAAATAAAAAAAAAAAATAAAAAAAATAAAAAAAAATCTCTGAATCTTTATATATCTTTTTGCATTACGTAGACTCTAATAAATTTGACAGTGCATCATCGGAAAACTATTTATACTGGTGAAAGGAGGAGGAGGATGGCTAGCACAAAGAAATAGATAAAATCAAAGGTAGTTCAGCGAATGATTAAGATCAAAAGGGAATCTGATGCAGAAGTAGATATAATAAGAGAGAAGGAAGAGG
>JACEEZ010010554.1:17500-140575 GCA_016584305.1 Chionoecetes opilio
AGGCTTAAAGTAATCGTCCAGACCATTTCATCATTCCTGATTTAATGCAATCAAAGTATAGCCATTAGCGAGTATATCAACAATATGTTGTCACTTTTTGCATCCAGTCAGCCGTTTTTAAATAATCCGCAATCAAAATCTGCAAATTCCCCGAGCTTCCAAAACGCCCTTCAAGACTTGCAGACGAGGCAGCACGGCTCGATAACGTCACAGGAGGAAGCCTCCTCTTCCCGCGCTGATCAGAAGCACGTAAACACAAGAGATAAATATAGTACTTGAAGATTTTTGGGTGTTTCTGATTGATTTTTTTTTGCGATATGCCACATGCATGCATCCTTTATGGGTGCAGCAAGACAGCTGTGCCTCTCGAGAAAAGTTTGCACACGTTTCCGACTGATACGACAACATTAAATATGTTGAAAAAATTAGTGCGGCGGACTAGGACAGATTGGAACGGGAAGTTGAAATTTGCAAGGAGTTGTAGTGATACACTCACCACACACACACACACACACACACACACACACACACACACCACACACACACACACACACACACACACACACACACTCACACCACACACACACACTCACCACACACACTCACACACACACTCACTCACTCACTCACTCACCGGATGCTGTTGTGTTTTCCTGACCTTTTCGACGCCTCCACACAAACAGCGTCACCACCATCACTATCACCACCAAGACTCCCACTCCCACGGCGTGAGGGCTCCAACCGGGGGGGCAGGCGTGGCGGGAGCGTTGATTGGGTGTGGGTGGGGTGTGGTAGGAGACGGGGTGTATGGGGTGGACTGAGGTGTGGTAGGAAATGTGGTGGACTGGCGTGTGGTAGTAAATGGGGTGGACTGGCGTGTGGTAGTAAATGGGGTGGACTGGGGTGTGGTAGTAAATGTGGTGGACTGTCGTGTGGTAGTAAATGTGGTGGACTGGCGTGTGGTAGTAAATGTGGTGGACTGGCGTGTGGTAGTAAATGTGGTGGACTGGCGTGTGGTAGTAAATGTGGTGGACTGGCGTGTGGTAGTAAATGTGGTGGACTGGCGTGTGGTAGTAAATGGGGTGGACTGGGTGTGGTAGTAAATGGGGTGGACTGGCGTGTGGGAGTAAATGGGGTGGACTGGCGTGTGGTAGTAAATGGGGTGGACTGGCGTGTGGTAGTAAATGGGGTGGACTGGCGTGTGGTAGTAAATGTGGTGGACTGGCGTGTGGGAGTAAATGGGGTGGACTGGCGTGTGGTAGTAAATGGGGTGGACTGGCGGTGTGGTAGTAAATGGGGTGGACTGGGTGTGGTAGTAAATGGGGTGGACTGGCGGGGTGGTAGTAAATGGGGTGGACTGGCGTGTGGTAGTAAATGTGGTGGACTGGCGTGTGGTAGTAAATGGGGTGGACTGGCGTGTGGTAGTAAATGGGGTGGACTGGCGTGTGGTAGTAAATGGGGTGGACTGGCGTGTGGTATAAATGGGGTGGACTGGCGTGTGGTAGTAAATGGGGTGGACTGGCGTGTGGTAGTAAATGTGGTGGACTGGCGTTGTGGGAGTAAATGGGGTGGACTGGCGTGTGGTAGTAAATGTGGTGATGGCGTGTGGGAGTAAATGGGGTGGACTGGCGTGTGGTAGTAAATGGGGTGGACTGGCGTGTGTAGTAAATGGGGTGGACTGGGTGTACAACTTGTGTAAGGGGTTTGTGTGTAAGGGGGTTGTTGTGTGTAAGGGGTTGTTGTGTGTAAGGGGTTGTTGTGTGTAAGGGGTTGTTTTGTGTGTAAAGCTCCGTCCACACTAACGGGCAATGCCCGGGCACAAGCGGGCAGTTTGCCAGTTGACGGGCTCACCGCTTTTGACCGCGGCAAATGAGTGAAATGCCTGTGATGTAGGTGAGCGATTTCACACAGGCACTGCCGGCAGTGCGTCGCTGCCAGACATACGAGGTTACATGCGGATTTGGAGCCATGATTGTCAGTTTGTCAGGAATTTACACTACGTCTACATCAGAACATCATGTCTACCCCTCCGCCAGCAAGAATCATGTCAAGATATGCGATCCTTCACCTAAGGCCTCTTCCATTTGTGCCCAAGCTGCATGAACCCCGTTCTTTCAGTTCAGGGTTGGGTTCTGGGTTCAGGGTTGGGTTCGCGTGTCACAAATGGAACGCAAAAACCCCGTTATTTGTTTACAAACATACTCAGCTGGCGAGGCAATTTAAGAGAAAGAGAGAGAGAGAGAGAGAGGAGAGAAGAGAGAGAGAGAGAGGAGAGAGAGAGAGAGAGAGAAGAGAGAGAGAAGAGAGGGGAGATAAGAGAGAGAGATAGAGAGAGATAACGAGAGAGGAGATAACGAGAGAGATAACGAGAGAGAGATAACGAGAGATAACGAGAGATAACGAGAGATAACGAGAGCGAGAGAGAGATAACGAGAGAGAGATAACGAGAGAGAAAACGAGAGAGAGAGATAACGAGAGAGAGAGAGAGAGAGAGAGAGAGAGATGAGAGAGAGATAACGAGAGAGAGTGAGAGAGAGAATAACGAGAGAGAGTGAGAGAGAAGATAACGAGAGAGATAACGAGAGAGAGAGATAACGAGAGAGATAACGAGAGATAACGAGAGAGAGAGATAACGAGGAGAGATAACGAGAGAGATGAGAGATAGCGAGAGAGATTAACGGAGAAGAGATAACGAGGATATAACTCAGCTGCTGCTATGTGAAGGATCATATCAAGTTTAAGACCGCGGGAAACGCATGGCCTCCACATCCAGATGCCTCATTTTATGCGTCTGACATCTGATGACGTCTGACCCAACTCGTGCATGCGGAAAAACCCTTCACGATAAGAGAAATAGGGCCAAGGCGACCATTGTTTTTATGAACTGAAAAAGCTACCCAAGTACCCAACTCTCAATGTGAATGAGAAAGTTCAAGGGTTTTGCTGAGTCACTACGCGCTTTGCCTAGGACCAGGTTTTCGTGCGCAAATGGAAGCTGCCTCTTGGGTTCCGGAAACTGGTCTTGAAAGGTCGCAAATGGAAGAGCCTTAAGAAACTTTATCGGAACACCCGTGCCTATGCAAAGTGAAATGGAAAACAGAGACAGACAAAAAAAGCTGCGCTTTCAGAGTATCGCCAAAGGAACTGCAAGATGTAGGTGTTGTCCGTGACGTGGATGAGATTAGAAAGAAAATAGACACACTCCGCAACCAACACAGACGGGAACTGAGAAAAAAAGAGAAGTCAGAAAGGTTAGCTGTCCCTATTCTGGTTTTCTGCTTTTCTATATATGGTTTACTTTCGCAAGGAGTTATAAAATGCCACTTGGGTCCATTCTCACATATGGTTATGAAGTCACGCTTAATTTCCATCTTGCAATGCTTTGAAAAATGTTAATGACGTTCCCAACTGTTTCTTGATTAGTCTTGCACCACTTCTTTTCTCCACTTTGTCCTTTTCTTTTTCAGGCACAAGCAATGATTATGGTACACAGTTTAGCTTCATGGTCCTTCTTGCTTGCATTGTGTCGTACCGCCCCAGTTATTCCTGAGAAGGTTTCACTGCCTGGCTGCCAAACTGCTCGCTTTGATGGGCCAGGCGGCTCTGTTGTGGACAACAGTTATCGGTGTGCCGCGGGGTTTTTGCGGTGACTGGCACTGCCCGGCGGGCTTTGCCGTTAGTGTGGACGAGCTTTAGGGGTTGCTGGTGTAAGGGTGTGTGTGTAGGGGTTTTGGTGTAAGGGGTGTTTGTGGGTAAGGGGCTGTTGTTGTAAGGGGTTTGTTGCGAACATCTGTCGTCCGCCGTATTCTGGTTCAAACATATAGGGTTGGGCTCCCATCACAATCTAAGGTTCGTTTTCCTCATATTATACGCGAGCAGCGTCATTTATTTCGGTCTCAGATGAGCTTGAGCTAGTAGATCTTTACACGACAATTCATGTCACACCAAGTACAACGCCATCATCACATTTGCATCTTTTAACGCTCCCATCCTTTTNTCTTCTCTCTCTCTCTCTCCTCTCTCTTTTCTCTCCTCCCCTCTCTCTCTCTCTCTCTCTCTCTCTCTCTCTCTCTCTCTCTCTCTCTCTCTCTCTCTCTCTCTCTCTCTCTCTTTTCTCTCTCTCTCTCTCTCATTCCCCTTTCTTTTTCGGTTCCTTGACTTTGTCTCTCAACTTATACCTTTAGTTCTCCCCAGACGAGGAGACGTTCGGGTAGGCGGTAGCAGAGTGGTTAGCGTCTCCAAGTGGCGTTCTCGTAACCCGAGTTCGATCCCCGATGTGCACCAAAATTCACTTTAAATCTTTCTGTACCGTAAAGTGGCCTAAGAACACCCACATGCTGCCCATTAACTCTACTCTCGATTGTGAGTGCATCGGAGGACAACGGGGGGGGGCGGCATGAGCCTCTAATCACAAGAATTCAGAATTTAAAATTTTATTTCCATTATTACAATGGTTATTCTTTAATCTTCAGTAAAATTTTAAGTTATCTTAAGTAAAATAACGTTCAATGAAGTCAGTGAAAATACAAATCAAAATGAACTAAATACAAGGGAAATATAATTATAGTAGTAAACAGTAAAATGTTAGTGTAGCTAAAATATGATAAAATTAAACATAAGCAAAGAAATGACATATAGAGTTACTGTTAGATAATAGGAGTCACTATAAAAATCCTGCCTGCGCCACCACGGGCGGGGGCCCAAACCCATCACAGCCCTCAAGTGAATCACAGGGTCTACCATCCCAGCCCTGGAGGTCACTGCCAACAGGCGCTATAGGCACAAATGTAATAAAAAAAAAAAAAAAAAAAAAAAAAAAAAAATAAAAAAAAATCTCTGAATCTTTATATATCTTTTTGCATTACGTAGACTCTAATAAATTTGACAGTGCATCATCGGAAAACTATTTATACTGGTGAAAGGAGGAGGAGGATGGCTAGCACAAAGAAATAGATAAAATCAAAGGTAGTTCAGCGAATGATTAAGATCAAAAGGGAATCTGATGCAGAAGTAGATATAATAAGAGAGAAGGAAGAGGAGTATGAGGAGTTTACAGAAGTGAGAAAAGTGCAAGGGACAGAGGAACAAAGAAAAGGGGGAGGAGGTCACACGAGTAAAATTAGAAAACAGAGTAGACAATAGAGAATGGCAGAAATAATAATAATAGATATCGTAGAATCGGATGTAAACACGACATAAAAGGCGAGAGAGAGAGAGAGAAGGAGGAGAGAGAGAGAGAGAGAGAGAGGAGGGAGAGAGAGAGAGAGAATGAGAGAGAGAGAGAGAGAGAGAGAGAGAGAGAGGAGAGAGAGAGAGAGAGAGGGAGGAAGAGAAGAGAGGAGAGAGAGGAAAAAAAATATTATAAGAGGGTGGATAAAAGTCGCCTTCAGCCTTGTAACACACTTATCTACCGCCCGTGCAGGTCAATACTTCCTAATGGGTTGTCTTTTTCACATGTCCTGCCGTGCCACTCACACGACGGCGAGGCGTCTTCCCCTTGTTAAGCCTCATTTTCGCTCTTCCTACACCCTCGTTCACTTTGGGTCAACAGATATCTGAAGTGAAGCTCGAAGTACTCCTGCAAGATTTTTTTTTTTTTCTTCTCTCTCTCTCTCTCTCTCTCTCTCTTTTCTCTCTCTCCTCTCTCTCTCTCTCCTCTCTCTCTCTCTCTCTCTCCTCTCTCTCATGCATGCAAAGATCGAGAAGGTAATATTAACACATAACCCGCCTTGAAGCATTCCTCTACAGTATTTAGTAGAATGTTGTAGGACACCTGGGGTCGAATGCTCTTATTTGCCAACAATCCTCATTATAACGCCATGAATATGTAAAAAATCGTATATTTTCATTTGCATAAACCTATGTTGACCATGACAATACTTAATTGTAGCTGGTTTGGTAGGGAATAATGGAAAATCAGATGGCAGATCGAGCTCACTGTCACTGTCACTGTCTGTCTATTCTGGAAGATTATTTATTTTGAGTGGAATAAGGGTTTCTAATTTTTTTATTCAGTAAACTGTAATTTTCCTTCTCTCCTCCTCTTCTTCCATCTCTCTCTCGCTTCCCATCCATGCCTGGCTCCTGCTTGACCTGCACTGCTTGCAATCTTCCCAGAACATTGTCGCTCCCGGTGAGCAGCCTAAGTAGCGTCTCAAGGAGGGTGACTGCTCCTCCGTCCACTCAGCGTCCTTCAGGCTGGAGGAGGAGACTCGGTCCTCAAGTGGTCGTTACCGGCCGCCCTAATGTCTCCTGGGAGGGTTGCCCCATCAGGCTGTTCTCCAAGGCTCATAGGCGTTTATCAGGTGTCCTTGGGCCAGAATTACCCTCTTGCCAACCCCAAATGAGCGCTGATTTGACTGCTTTAATGCAATTTGGGATGAAGCAGCGAACAGTCAGAGGCTCTCTGTTTTCTTCCTCACGCGTGTGTATCGCTACCTTCTCTCCTTCTGTCCTTTCCTCCCACGCTGGCTGGCTCATCACCGCCCTGGCATTGCTCTGTCTTTAGCACAGTCAAGTGGCTCATCAACTGTTTGCACCCTGGTCTTCCTTACTTTACCTTTTTTCTCTCTCGCCTCCCGTGGGTTTGATGGCCGAGATTTTTATCCACACAAATCCTCGCCTTGGCGTGGAAGGATTTCTTGGTGTCGGGAAACGTCTCTCGGGTTGAGAGTTTTACGAAAAAAAGGACAGCGGATGGGGAGCAGAAGGGGGTCACCGGAGGAGGGAGGGGGAGGCAGCCGAGGGGAGCAAAGGGGCCACCATTTCCCGGGAAGTTTTACTGGGTGGTCGGGAGGCACGAGGCGAAAAAAGGCGCCACATTGGTACTGCCTGTACAAAGAAACTTTTTTGTGTGTGGTGGGCGGTTGTGTTAACGGATGAGACGTGTTGAAAAGCAGGAGAGAGAGAGTGTGTGTGGAGTGAGGGTGGGTGTGAGAGAGAGAGAGAGAGAGAGAGAGAGAGAGGGGAGAGAGACGAGAGAGAGGAGAAGAGAGAGAGAGAGAGAGAGAACGAGAGAGAGAGAGAGAGAGAAGAGAGAGAGAGGAGAGAGGGGAGAGAGAGAGAGAACAAAAATAGAAATAAAATAGGGAATGATGATGATGGTGTAACAATTCTTAAAATTGGCGAAGGTATAATACAATATTGTCAGCTGACAACATTCTTTTGCAAACATTTAACTTTAAAAAATAGCAAATGATTTAAGAGCTCCATACAGCATTGCACAGCTAAAGGAGAATGTTTAAAATTGTAATATATTGTGGGAGCATGATTTTCGTGGGTAAAGTTAAGGTGAAGGAATGTTGGCATTATAGGTAGGTAGGACCTATGTATATTTCCTGCATGTAACTTTTTCTACTAACTTCTCATTATTAATGATGTACTCATATTTGAAGGTAGATGATTCCTGACTGCCTTGTGTAATTACGTGTCACGCCCTTCCCTGCCACGTCATCACACAGATGCCACACCCCGCCTGGTGGACACCCCCGCGCGCGGGCACCCTCTGGCGGACACGCCCCGCCTGAGGCTGCCTCGCTCCGCTGCTGGGACCTCAGGGTCATTTGGCAACACTGCCTCAGAGGCTTAAAGTAATCGTCCAGACCATTTCATCATTCCTGATTTAATGCAATCAAAGTATAGCCATTAGCGAGTATATCAACAATATGTTGTCACTTTTGCATCCAGTCAGCCGTTTTTAAATAATCCGCAATCAAAAAACTGCAAATTCCCCGAGCTTCAAAACGCCCTTCAAGACTTGCAGACGAGGCAGCACGGCTCGATAACGTCACAGGAGGAAGCCTCCTCTTCCGCGCTGATCAGAAGCACGTAAACACAAGAGATAAATATAGTACTTTAAGATTTTGGGTGTTTCTGATGATTTTTTTTTTGCGATATGCCACATGCATGCATCCTTTATGGGTGCAGCAAGACAGCTGTGCCTCTCGAGAAAAGTTTGCACACGTTTCCGACTGATACGACAACATTAAATATGTTGAAAAAATTAGTGCGGCGGACTAGGACAGATTGGAACGGGAAGTTGAAATTTGCAAGGAGTGTAGTGATACACTCACCACACACACACACACACACACACACACACACACACACACACACACACACTCACACACACACCACACACACTCCACCACACACACCACTCACACACACACTCACACACACACTCACTCACTCACTCACCGGATGCTGTTGTGTTTTCTGACCTTTTCGACGCCTCCACACAAACAGCGTCACCACCATCACTATCACCACCAAGACTCCCACTCCCACGGCGTGAGGGCTCCAACCGGGGGGGCAGGCGTGGCGGGAGCGTTGATTGGGTGTGGGTGGTGTGTTAGGAGACGGGGTGTATGGGGTGGACTGAGGTGTGGAGGAAATGTGGTGGACTGGCGTTTGGTAGTAAAGGGGTGACTGGCGTGTGGTAGTAAATGGGTGGACTGGGGTGTGGTAGTAAAGGGGTGGCTGGCTGCGTGTAGTAAATGGGTGGATGGGTGTGGTAGTAAATGTGGTGGGACGGCGTGTGGTATAATGGGTGGACTGGCGTGTGGTAGGAAATGTGGTGGACTGGCGTGTGGTAGTAAATGGGGTGGACTGGCGTTGTGGTAGTAAATGGGGTGGACTGGCGTGTGGTAGTAAATGGGGTGGACTGGCGTGTGGTAGTAAATGGGGTGGACTGGCGTGTGGTAGTAAATGGGGTGGACTGGCGTGTGGTAGTAAATGGGGTGGATGGCGTGTGGTAGTAAATGTGGTGGACTGGCGTGTGGTAGTAAATGGGGTGGACTGGCGTGTGGTAGTAAATGGGGTGGACTGGCGTGTGGTAGTAAAATGGGGTGGACTGGGTGTGGTAGTAAATGGGGTGGACTGGCGTGTGGTAGTAAATGGGTGGACTGGCGTGTGGTAGTAAATGGGGTGGACTGGCGTGTGGTAGTAAATGGGGTGGACTGGCGTGTGGTAGTAAATGGGGTGGACTGGCGTGTGGTAGTAAATGGGGTGGACTGGCGTGTGGTAGTAAATGGGGTGGACTGGCGTGTGGTAGTAAATGGGGTGGACTGGCGTGTGGTAGTAAATGTGGTGGACTGGCGTGTGGTAGTAAATGGGGTGGACTGGCGTGTGGTAGTAAATGTGGTGGACTGGCGTGTGGTAGTAAATGGGGTGGACTGGCGTGTGGTAGTAAATGGGGTGGACTGGCGTGTGGTAGTAAATGGGGTGGACTGGGGTGTAACATACTTGTGTAAGGGGTTGTTGTGTGTAAGGGGGTTGTTGTGTGTAAGGGGTTGTTGTGTGTAAGGGGTTGTTGTGTGTAAGGGGTTGTTTTGTGTAAAGCTCCGTCCACACTAACGGGCAATGCCCGCGGGCACAAGCGGGCAGTTTGCCAGTTGACGGGCTCACCGCTTTTGACCGCGGGCAAATGAGTGAAATGCCTGTGATGGTAGGTGAGCGATTTCACCACAGGCACTGCCCGGCAGTGCGTCGCTGCCAGACATACGAGGTTACATGCGGATCTTTGGAGCCATGATTGTCAGTTTGTCAGGAATTTACACTACGTCTACATCAGAACATCATGTCTACCCCTCCGCCCAGCAAGAATCAGTGGTCAAGATATGCGATCCTTCACCTAAGGCCTCTTCCATTTGTGCCCAAGCTGCATGAACCAGTTCTTTCAGTTCAGGGTTGGGTTCTGGGTTCAGGGTTGGGTTCGCGTGTCACAAATGGAACGCAAAAACCCCGTTATTTGTTTACAAACATACTCAGCTGGCGAGGCAATTTAAGAGAAAGAGAGAGAGAGAGAGAGGAGAAGAGAGAGAGAGAGTAGAGAGAGAGAGAGAGAGAGAGAGAGAGAGAGAGAGAGAGAGAGAGAGATAGACGAGAGAGAGAGATAACGAGAGAGAGAGATACGAGAGAGATAACGAGAGAGAGATAACGAGAGAGATAACGAGAGGATAACGAGAGATAACGAGAGCGAGAGAGATAACGAGAGAGAGATAACGAGAGAGATAACGAGAGAGAGAGATAACGAAGAGAGAGAGAGTAGAGACGAGAGAGAGGAGAGAGTAGAGCGAGATAACGAGAGAGTGAGAGAGAGATAACGAGAGAGAGTGAGAGAGAGATAACGAGAGAGATAAACGAGAGAGAGAGATAACGAGAGAGATAACGAGAGATAACGAGAGAGAGAGATAAGAGAGAGAGATAACGAGAGAGAGAGAGAAGAGATAGCGAGAGAGATAACGAGAGAGAGATAACGAGAGAATAACTCAGCTAGCTGCTATGTGAAGGGATCATATCAAGTTAAGACCGCGGGAACGCATGGCTCCCACCATCCATGTATGCCTCTTTTATGCCGTTGACATTGATGACGTCTGACTCCAACTCGTGCATGCGGAAAACCCTTCACGATAAGAGAAATAGGGCCCAAGGCGACCATTGTTTGTTATGAACTGAAAACTCTACCCAAGCTACCCACCTCTCAATGTGAATAGAGAAAGTTCAAGGGTTTTGCTGAGTCACTACGCGCTTTGCCTCGGACCCAGGTTTTCGTGCGCAAATGGAACGCCTGACCTCTTGGGTTCCGTGAACTGGTTCTTGAAATGTCGCAAATGGAAGAGGCCTCTAATTGAACTTTATCGGCAACACCCGTGCCTATGGCAAGTGAAAATGGACATATACAGAGACAGACAAAAAAGCTGCTGCTTTCCAGAGTATCGCAAAGGAAATGCAAGATGTAGGTGTGTCCGTGACCGTGGATGAGATTAGAAAGAAAATAGACACACTCCGCAACCAACACAGACGGGAACTGAGAAAAAAAGAGAAGTCAGAAAGGTTATGCTGTCCCTCATTCTGGTATCCTGCTTTTCTATATATGGTGTTACTTTCGCAAGGAGTTTATAAAATGTACTTGGGTCCATTCTCACATAGGTTATGAAGTCACGCATATTTCCATCTTGCAATTCTCGAAAAATCGTAACATGACTTCCCAACTGTTTTCTTTTACTTAGTCTTTGCACCACTTCTTTTTCTCCACTTTGTCCTTTTTCTTTTTCAGGCACATAGCAATGATTATGGTACACAGTTTTAGCTTCTTATGGTCCTTCTTGCTTCGCATTGTTGTCGTACCGCACAGTCTTCCTGAGAACGGCTACACTGCCTGGCTGCCCAGCTGCTCGCCTTTGACTGGGCCAGGCAGGCTCTGCTGTGTGGACAACAGTTTCGGTGTGCCTGCGGGCTTTTGCCGGTGACTGGCACTGCCCGGCGGGCTTTGCCCGTTAGTGTGGACAGAGCTTAAGGGGTTGCTGTGTGTAAGGGGTTGTTGTGTGTAAGGGGTTATTGTGTGTAAGGGGGTTGTTGTGTGTAAGGGGCTGTTGTGTGTAAGGGGTTGTTGTTGCCGCTAACATCTGTTCGTCCGCCTCGTATTCTGGTTCAAACATATAGGGTTGGGCTCCCATCACAATCTAAGGTTCGTTTTCCTCATATTATACGCGAGCAGCGTCATTTATTTCGGTCTCAGATTGAGCATCTGAGCTAGTAGATCTGTAACACCGACAGATTCACTGTCTGACACCGAAGTACAATCGCTCATCATCACATTTGCCGACAGGTGTCACGCAGGGAGAAGACTGTTGTTTATATTCTCCGCTCCTCCTGTGACGTCATCAATAATATTCGTAGCCCTGTTGGAGGGAAGAAAAAACAATTCGCGCGCTTTTTACAAAAGTCGTGTTTTTACGGAAATAAGGCCTGGAAATCAATTATTTTGGTGGATTAGGTGTTTTGAATGCACATTCAACATAATTAGGCAAAAAAAAATGGGTCTGGACGATTACTTTATGAGAGAGGCAAGCGACGCTTAAGGCTAGACGCATGGAGGTAGTATGGGTGGAGACGACCTCAGCCGCTCCGGTTGAAGTCAGTGAACTGTCAGTCAGCCATCTTGTTGTGGGCTAAGGCAGCCCATAACTCTACTGCCTCCCTTCCTTCCTTCCCTCCTTCCCTGCCATATCCCTCCTTCCCTCCCATTCCTCCTTCCCTCCTTCTCTCCCTCCCTTCCTTCCCTCCCTCCCTCCTTCCCTCCCTTCCTTCCCTCCTTCCCTCCTTCTCTCCCTCCCTCCCTTCCTTCCCTCCTTCCCTCCCTCCCTCCCTTCCTTCCCTCCTTCCCTCCTTCTCTCCTTCCCTCCTTCTCTCCCTCCCTCCCTCCCTCCCTTCCTTTCCTCCTTCCCTCCCTCCCTCCCTCCTTCCCTCCCTTCCTTCCCTCCTTCCCTCCTTCTCTCCTTCCCTCCTTCTCTCCCTCCCTCCCTCCCTTCCTTCCCTCCCTCCCTTCCTTCCCTCCTTCCCTCCTTCTCTCCTTCCCTCCTTCTCTCCCTCCCTCCCTTCCTTCCTCCTTCCCTCCCATCCCTCCTTCCCTCGATCCTTCTCTCCTTCTCTCCCTCCCTCCCTCCCTTCCTTCCCTCCTTCCCTCCTTCCCTCCTTCCCTCCCTTCCTTCCCTCCTTCCCTCCTTCTCTCCTTCCCTCCTTCTCTCCCTCCCTCCAGCCGTCCCTAGGGAATTTTGTCCACGTGAACCCTTTAATAATTCACCGGGGAACAATTGAAGAAAAAAAATTGTTGAGTTAGATTTTTGAGCTTATTTAGACTAAAATTGGCATGCTGATTCCAAATCTGTAGTCAGTTTTTTTCTAGCACGTCAAGTTTTTTCTCCACAGCTTACCCTCCAGATAAGCAAAATTCCCCCCCCCAAACTTTGGGGTCAGTCATTTATCACTCCTAATTATTTTAAAATTGCAAAACTTTTTTATTTATTAAATTACCCTATTATCACACAATGTAACAAGTATTTACAACTACCATAAAAATTATATTTTCATGACTTAACATCAAAAAAATAAATTTTTTTTTAGAAACATTTAAACATAATTATATATCTATGTAAAGTAAAATAAAATTTTATACTTTTAAATTTTTTTCCTGCTATCTTTTTCGTCCGGGGGAACCTTTTCCCTAGTTTGGGCATTCACAACGCTTGCCAAGTAGGCCAAAGGACTGTTTTTTTTATGGAATCAGCATTTTTGCAGTTTTTAACCCCCTTTTTCCAAGTATAAACAAAGGAGACAACAACACTTCCCCGGGAGGTTTAGAAAAAGGAACAAAAGCCGGGGGGGGGGGAAAGCCCTCGGAAAATCGACGCTACAAAAACCCCAACCCTTCCCCCCTTCGCCCCGTCCGACTTTCCCGGGGCTGTGCCCCCAAGACATTCTTGAAATTGGGTTTTGTAATCTCTACGCCCTTACGGGACTCTAAAAAAATTTGTAAAAAAGGGGGGAAGAAACCCAATTTAACTCATACCAGAAAATCTCTACAATAACCAAATTATAAAGGGTTTCCATACCGGGGGAAAATATAACGACTTATATGTGGGGGACTTTGTAGTAAAACTTGCCAGCTGATTACGTTTGACTCATCGAGAGCTATGGGGAAAACTTGTTTGTGCATTACAATTGAAAACAGTGGGGGTTAAAGGGGGTGTGTGCAGCCCCAATAGGTCATTACTATCAAAAAATCTGCAAACGAAACAAAGGATAGTAGGTTTTGGGAAAGGATTTGTTAGGGTTTTTTTTCCTTTTCCCCCCTTGTAACACATACCATTGAAATTTTTCTATTTCTTTTTTTATGTTTTTTTTTTTTGTTTTAAAAGTTTTGTAAGTATTCCAGCTTAGTTTTTTATTTACATAGGTATAATTTTTTTTTGGTTTCAGATCATGTCTGCCCCCTGCCTACGTTTTGGGTCGTAAATTCCTAAAAAACCCTGACCTCTTTTTTTGTTTTATTTTTTTTTATTGTTTTATTTTCACCTTTCCCAAAGTCAGAGGGCAAGCTCACGTATTTGTCAAACAAGCATTTTCGCATTTTTTTAAGTGGAAACCCCGGTGATCAAGAAAAAAAGGCTTTTGGGCCCCTCACAAATTTGTGCGAACAGTGTGTCGAGGATTAAACGGATGGGGAAAAACCAAAGTAACACTTTGGAAAAATTTTCCCTTTTGGGTATCCCCGGGTTTTGGCGAGAGCAAAAAAACCCATTCCACAAAACTGTTACTTTTTTTTAGTGAAAACCAGGTTTTTAACAAGAAAAAAAAAAAGAAAAATAGAATATCCAAATCTAAACCGTCAGCTAAAAAAGACCAATCCCCTTCATTCATCGGGAAATTCCATTCCCCAGGTTTTTAACAACTCCCTTTCCTCTAGAAATCTGAGTGATGTTGAAAAAAACGCGTGATACAATGATCAGTTTTTTACATTCAGGGAGGTTCATTTTCGTAGGGGATTTTTTTCAGCAAGATTTGGATTTTAAGCAAATTTTTTGGGGGCCTATCCAAAAATTTAAAAAGAAATACTAGCATCCAGCGGGAACGAGAAAAACAATACTTGAAAAAGGAAATTGAAGGTATCAACTTTTTCAAACCCAGAGAAAGTAAAAATTTTTTTTGCAGTATTTTTCGGGGGGGCCAGGTTTTGTGTTTTCCCCAAAAACTTTCCCTTTGGTTTTAAAACCTAAAGGGAATTAGGGCTTTCAATCTACAATCCAAATGAATGGCGATTTTTTTTATTGGTAGCTTCAAAGGGGGGCCTTGAAGTGTGCCCCTTTCTACACAATGGAAATTTTTGTTTGGCCGGGGTTTCCTTTTGGGGCTTTGGGGTCTGTCTTCGTGAAGAATATGGAGATTTAAAGAGAGTCATTGATTTTTTGGGGCAAAAAATTGACCAACACAATTGGACCCATCTGTTTTTGACCTTAAAATTGGGGGTCCTTCCTTCTTTGGGCAACAACGTGGATTTCACAAATATCCCTCTTTCCCCCTGTATGTGGGGTAGCAAAGGGGCCCCGAGAGAAGCATTGGGGGTTTAGAGAATTGGCCTCCCAAAATCTGATCTTTTAAACCCGGAAAATCCCCAAAATTGTACATGAGCCCTTGTTGAAAAAAAGGGGGAAAATATTCCCCACCTCTGCCCCCAAAATAGGGCCCAGGGAAAAAATTTGTAAAAACATTGTCCAAATTTATCGACTGTTTTTAAATTCATCATCTTGGGATTTCCTGGGAAGGGCAATTGCAAAAATCAAAGGGCCCCCTTTTTTTTGATGGGCCACAAAATTTGACAAGCTCCCTCAAAAAATGAAAATTTCAACGGTACAGGGCAACCTTGAAAAAAATGCTTTTTGGGTATCTTCCCAAAGACGGGCGTCAGAAAATTTCTTTGGGAAAAACACCCCTGCCCGTAAATTCCAGAAATTATTCGAAAAATTGGAAGCTACAAAACGCTTGGTTTTCAAAATGAGTATTAAAGTTAAAATTTTTTTCATAGCCATCTTGCCCAATTTCCCCGGGAAAATTTTGGGGGCTGCTAGCGACAGGGAAAGGTGAACGTTTTTACCAAAAATTTGAAGGTTTTTGAAGAACGTTACCCAGGTGTAATGGGGTGTTTATATTATCCCGACATTGTTGGGCATCAAACGCGATAGTCCTCGTTGAAAAAACTCCCCGACAAAGCTCAAACGTAAAATTTTTTCCTTTAAACCCGCACACAATTATAGGGCCTTTCCTTTCTAAAAACATGATAATTTTAAAAAAACATTCTATTCATGCCTATTTCTTTCATTTTTCAGGGGGTTTTTTAACATTTGCAACCCTTTTTTAAAAAAAATAAACCTGGTTTTCTGGTATGTAAAGTATTTTTCATATTTTTTTTAAAAAAAACGAAATCTACATTTTAAAAAATTTACGTGATAAGAAAAAATGAGATCAATTTTGGATTTACACCCAAAAACCACTTAATAACAAGTTGGGCGACCTAACTTTAAAAAAAATTTGTTTTCCCCAGTGATAAATTAAAGGGAGGGCAAAGCTTACTTTACCTAGAATAGAGGGACCCGGGTGAAGGCACTTTTAAAGGGTTTTGGGTTTTTTTGTGGGGACGAGATAAAACATAAAAGGGACGGGGGAAAAACCAGCAGCCCTTTTGCTTTCGGGCCCAAAGTAAATTTTCCAAATTTACTTCCACCAGGGGTGGGCGCCCCTTGTTGTTCTCTTTGGTGAATGGGGTGTTTTTTCCCTTTGGGTGCAATGAAAGAGCGGAAAAAAACAAACTGGACCCCTCCATTACATTTTACCAGGGGAAATTATTCATTTGCTGTTTTTTAAAATTATTTTTCAAACAAACGGCATGTATTTTTATTAACAAAAAATTTACCTTGTTAGAAAAAATGTGAAAACTGCCTTTCAAACCCCTTGGTTTTGGGGAAAATTTTGTTTTCTGTAGTATAATAGTGGCGGTAGGGTGGGGAATATTTGTATATAAGTGTTACGATTGTGTTTGTAGGGTTTTATAAATTTAAGATGCCTAAATTTTCCAAAAAGTGATGAGACCCTGGGTTTAATAAAAAACCCAAAAAAAAAGGCAAATTTTTTCAGTGCCCTCCAGAGACTAGTTGCCCCTATGCCTCTATGTGGGGAAGAAATTCGGGAAAAGGGGTGTTGTTCTTGATAACTCATACACAAAGTTGTCTACATCTCATGTTTACCACAACATCGCCACTCTTGTCCTGTCAGATGTTCAGGGTAGGACTGTCTTCTCAAGTCTGAAAAATCATATGTCAGACAGTGACCCAGTCAGTAATCATCTAATTTTACTGATCAAGGCTGTAGCTGAGACATATCTGCAGGTGAGATATAAATACGCAGCCAGGCAGTTCACCGCCAGATATGGGTCCCTTTATGCAATAAAGGGACCCAAAGTAGGACTAAGATGAATAAACTAGTATTATTTAGGGGTATGTAAGTCTATTCAATATATAAAATGTAGTTTTAAGGACATGATGTCATGTATAATATGTAATGATATAATATGTAATATGGACCCAATATGCAATAATATGCAATAATATGATCTGTAATATATGGTTAGCAGTAACACAGAAGTATAATTTCACACACCGTGATATCATTAAGTGCAAACAGTGTAAAAAGTTAAAAGAAAGAGTGGGTATCTCAGTCAGCCAGTGCATGACATTGCCCACAACAGTGTGGCGGACGGGGGAGAAAAGTGGCTTCAACTGACAGCACAGGCCGCGCGGCTGAGGGCGTCTCCACTCATACTTCCTCCAAGGATAGACGTGTGTGTGGGTGTGTGGACTAGTGCACGAAAATAAAACCCCAGATGACTTGACTATAATGATTCTTATTCTACAACGTTTTCCTCTATGAACTGCTATATGTAAACTTAACATAAGATTGGCAGCTAGCGAAGCGAGCTGCTTCTTACCATAAGACCCGTGGAATCAAGTTTAAGCCAAAAAGTTTATAACTACTCCTAAATATTGTCGGATTGAGCTGAAATTTGACATGCAAGTAGGGCTGTCAAAATCAATGGGGGTCTGTCCAACAAACTTTTTGCGTAGAACAAGCCCTTAATGAGTAATTAGCGTAATGAGTTAATTGGCTGGAACGTGGCTCGCTTGGCACGTTCCAGCCGCAAGAACTGAGCCAAAAGCAAAGGGGCCAGAGGCTGGGCGCCTATACTTGATATATTTATTTTGTATTTATATGCCTCTTAATTATACCTGTTAATTAGCCTAACCGCTCGGGCTACGACTCCATCACTCTCCCAAGAGTAAGTATGTTACCTTCTACATCTTTGAACTATTAGTGACACCAAGAGGGAAACAGGAACATTAAGACTTGTAGAAAGTGTGTTGATGCGAGCCCTGCAATAAAGCATTACAGTAAATACTAAATAGGCGGTAGGGTCGTTTAATTAATTCATTGCAACATAAATTGATACAAAACTTCTGCCAAAGAGGAAAGGTGCCGCCATATTTTCTATTTTCACCATCTCAAGTTTTCAAGCATACGGACCTTCACTTGATTTAATTAAGAGTTGTTATGCCTCATGATATTAGAAACTTTTGAAATTAAGTTTTCTTTATCTTTTTCATTTTTTGAGGCCTCACAACCATGCATAGCAGAGACATCCCAGAGATTCTGTATGTAATTGAATCACGTCCTTGATCATGCGGTATGTGTGTGTGTGTGGGTGTGTATGTGTATCACGGAATCACTAGCGTCAGCGGGGTGGGCTTTGACAGTCTCCACCGATTGGCCGCCAACTTTACACTTTGTTTGTTCATCTCCTGGATGTGAGGGACGGCGGCCGTGAAAATGTTCCACATCCTGGAGACGTGGACCAGAAAGGTGCGTAGGTGCTGGCTGGCACGGAAACGCGGCACCTGGGGACCGAGAGTGTCTTCTCACAGACACATTGCCTGTGTCTTCTCCGGAGCAAAGGTCACCTGCCAGCGTGTACCTCACTCCTGCATAACACTCAGCTGCTGATTGATCTCATCAGCAGCACGCCCACTGTCATGTCGAGGGTAGGAGCAGGAGAGAGTCGAGACTGCTGGCAGCTGCCGGAAAAAGATCGTCCACGTAGATGTTCCACAGGACTGGCCCCAGCACAGAGACCTGTGGGACTGATGCTTCCACTGGCAGGGACTCAGAGGTCTGCCCGTTACGACGACCTGGAGGGTTCTTCCCTGCAGGTAGTTCCCAGGAGCCGCAGGAGGTCACCCTGGATGCCTTTTGCTCGGAATTTTTCATGAAGGTCTCCGTGCCACACCCTGTCGCAGGCACCCGCTATGTCTAGGGACACCACGACAGTGTCCTGGCCGTCATCCAGGGAGTCTTGCCAGTTTCCTGCTAGGGCGCCCCCCCCCTTTCTCTCTCTCTCTCTCTCTCTCTCCCCTTTTCTCTCTCTCTCTCTTCTCTCTCTCCTCTCTCTCCCCTCTCTCTCTCTCTCTCTCTCTCTCTCTCTCTCTCTCTCTCTCTCTCTCTCTCTCTCTCTCTCTCTCTCTCTGTCTTTAATGTTTTTATTAAAAGTCTAGACGAATGTGCTCCAATTGTTACAAAAGTCATTCGTAGACCTTTTGCTCCATGGATGAATGATAACATACGTCATTACGTCATGCCATTCAGATCAGAAACACTGTTCAGAGTAAATTAAAAGTTGATCGTCAGAATACAACACTACAAGAAGAGTATAAAAAAGAGAAAAAGTTGGTCCCTAGCCTCATTCGCAATGCTCACTCAGTCTTCACATTAAAACAAACAATTTAATAATTGTAGAGGTAATACTGCCGAAATCTGGAAACTCATTCGGGAAATTGTTCCTAACAAAAAATGTAAATCTAATGAACATTCTTTTGATGAAGCTAGAAATAAAGTAGAAGAATTTAATACCTACTTTGCAAACGTAGGAAAAAATACTTATGAAAGAACACAATGTATTCTGGGTGAAAATGTGCCTACACCTCACGATCCAAATACTGCTTCTATGGACACTGACCATTTTAGACCTCAACCTGATGATGTAAACACTGTAATATTGACTATAAAGGATCTAAATGCTACTAACTCTGTTGGCTCGGATGCTATACCACTGAAATGTGTTAGGGATGCATTGTATGTAATAGCATTATATTTAAGCTGTATTAATTATCATTTATCAACACGTCCATAGTTGCTGGTGTTTTCCCTGACGCCTGGAAATATGCAATAGTGGTGCCAATTTTTTTAAATGGAGACGCTGATAACGTGAGCAATTTTCGACCTATTTCACTTCTTTCTATAGTATCAAAAATATTAGAAAAAGTAATTGCAAAACAGCTAATACACCACCTAGAAGTCAGAAAGCTTCTATCAAATAGCCAGCATGGTTTCAGGCCCAGGTTGTCCACTGAGACTGCTCTTACTGTCATTACTAATGAAATATACAACAACATGGACCACAGAAAAATATCTTTGCTCACTCTGTGTGATCTATCAAAATCTTTCGATAGTGTTAAATTGTTAACCACATGATTCTTATAAATAAATGTCTCAAGCTCAAAATTGATTCCTACTGGTTTGACAGTTATCTGAGGAACAGAACCCAATCTGTTCGCATAAAAAACTTTATTTCAAGTAAACGATATTTTGGGGAGGCGCTGGCCAAGTGGTTAGCGTCTTGAAGTGCTGAATTCAATGTCCCGAGTTCGAATCCTGCCGGGGGCAACTCTTTCAAGAGCCTGGTAGGGGAGCAGAAGGTCCCGAGTTCAAGTCTCACCAAGGAGCAACTGTCAAAGCCATCGTCGAGTGACCGAAGCAACCCACATGCAGCGTATACCTGTCTGCCGATTGCGAGTGTGTCAAGGATTGCATAATAATCCAATATGCTGATGACACTCAATTTATACATACCAGTAATGTAGATGAACTTGCATGTCTCATTCGAAAAACTGAAGAAACCCTAAAATGTGTCAAGAAATATTTTCTTAGTAATGGTTTAATGCTAAACTCAAGCAAAACGCAGTGTATTTTTATTGGAAATAGGCAACTTTTGTCACATGTCCCTTCCAATACCGTCATCAAAATAGATGAGGATACCATCACCCCAAGCAATCATGTTAAAAACTTAGGTGTGTACATTGATCGGTTTATGCTTTTCGACAAACATATTAATGAGGTACATAAAAAAGTTGTTGGTACACTAATGTCCATAAGCCGTATAAGTGACAATTTTGATAAACCCTCCCGAATACTTGCTGTGCAGTCATTAGTACTCAGCATAATCAACTACTGTATTCGGATATGAGGCACAACAAATCTAACAATAATGAGCGATGTCCAAAAATTACAAAACTTTGCAGCCAAGGTAGCCATGGTGGTGCTAAGAAATACCACCATGTAACGCCTATATTAAAAGAACTAGGGTGGATAAAAGTAAAAGAGAAGCATAAATTGTACCACTGTCATTAAGGTATTACACGATTTTTACCCTGCATGGTTCAAGAAACTTCCTACTGTTCGTGACGTAACCAAAAGCAGAACCAGACAACAAAATTGTTTATATGTACCAAAAACAAAAACAGATGCGGGTGCTAGAAGTATAGATGTCATAGGGCCTAAAATATGGAACAACCTGCCACTTAATATCACTGCTGCTGCTACCTTGCTTACATTTAAAAGTAAAATTACCTGCCTCCTTTTAAATAACACATCAATTATATAACCTACCATCAGAGCTGGGCAGTATTTAAATACAATTGTATTTAAATACGTATTTAAGTACATTTGTGTATTTAGAAATGTATTTATAAATACATTGGTTGTCATGTATTTAAATACAGTATTTAAATGCTTTTATGAGTATTTAAATACATTGTATTTAAATACTCATAATATAAAAATTTAAATACTTTTTTCACAGTTAATTTGGCCATAAACCCACCCCACTATCTGGCAACCCTGATGTTACAGTGAACCAGGGTTTCCAATGGCAAGGAAATGTCCTGATTTCAAGGAAATTTAGGCCTGAGAAGGAAATTTCTAAGGAAATCCAAAATCTAAGGAAATCCTAAGGAAATCCATTTTTTTCGGACATATTAAAATATGTGTGTATTTAAAATGTATTTACAAATGTATTTAAATACAATTTATGTATTTAGTATTTAATATTTAAATACATTCGTAAAATGTATTTAGTATTTAGTATTTAAATACATTTCTCTCATGTATTTAGTATTTAGTTTTTAAATACATTCAATGTATTTAGTGCCCAGCTCTGCCTACCATCATTTTTAGCAATGTCTGTATCCTTTTAGCATTGTTTTAGTATTATGACACAACTTTTTGGTATGTGATATTTTAATTCTATTTTTGTATTTTATCATATACTGTATTTTATTGGAATTGTAAAGAATAACCACTATTTCAGTGGAAATAAAATAATTTGAATTTCAAATTTGAATTTGAAAAGTCTCTCGTCAATAACCCCGCAGTTGCGGCGCCTTAAAACTATAATATCTATCTCTCTGTCTCTGTCTCAAAACACGACTGTTATGTGTTCCGTATATTTAGTGTGCCGCGCCAGACACCGCTCGACAATGAACCAACTTTCTCTATAGTATATCTATAGTCTATACTCTATACCATACTTTAAGGGGATGACAGAGAGGATTGGACACCTGGAACAGTATAGATGGCAGCAGAGCTGAAGGTACATAGAACGGAGGTGAAGTATTGTGAGATATAGAAGGAGACACTTGTGGATAAGCGGGGACTAATTTTGAATTTTCCCCTACTAAATATATGTTTAATAGTATAAAATATATACTGTCATCTTCGGAAATGCTTGTTCTATAATATTATCAAATAAAAAACCGTAAGACACAGTAAATAAATGCCATTATGAGACACTTAAGAAATATGCATGAACTTAAAAGTAATCGTCCAGACCATTTCATCATTCCTGATTTGATGTAGTTAGAGTATAGCCATTATTGAAGTGTATCAACAATATGTTGTCACTTTTTGCATCCTGTCAGCCGTTTTTGAATAATCCGCAATCAAAATCTGTAAATTCCCCGAGCTTCGAAAACGCTGCTGGCAACTGGCAGACGATGCGCCACGGCTCGGTGACATCACTTTAGGTGGTCTCCTCTTCCCGCGCTAATCTAGAAGCACGTAAACACAAGAGATAAATATAGTAGCTACTTGAAGAATTTTGGGTGTTTCTGATAGATTTTTTTTGCGATATGATATACACATGCATCCTTGATGGGTGCAGCAAGAAAACATGTGTCTTTTCAGAGAAGTTTGCACACGTATCAGACCAATAGGCGAGAAATGTGTACAAAATAATTGTGCGTCGGACGGACGTTGGTGCGTTGGGGTAAAGGTAGGGAAACGGGGCTGGGTGTTGGTGGTGGGGGAAGGGGGTGGGTGTTAGTGGTGGGGGAAGTGGGTGGGTGTTGGTGGTTGGGGAAGGGGGTGGATGTTGGTGGTTGGGGTAGGGGGTGGGTGTTGGTGGCGGGAAGGGGGTGGGTGTTCGGTGGTGGGGGAAGGGAGTTAGTGGTTGGGGAAGGGGATGGGTGTTGGTGGTTGGGGAAGGGGTTGCGTGTTGGTGGTGGGGGAAGGGGATGGAAGTAAGTGGTGGGGGAAGGGGGTGGGTGTTGGTGGTGGGGGAAGGGGTTGGATGTTGGTGGTTAGGGAAGTGGGTGGATGTTGGTGGTTGGGGAAGGGGATGGGTGTTGATGGTTGGGGATATATATATATATATCGAAGGGGGTGGGTATTGGTGGTTGGGGAAGAGGGTGGGTGTTAGTGGTGGGGGAAGTGTGTGGATGTTGGTGGAGGGGAAGTCGGTGGGTGTTGGTGGTGGGGAAGGGGGTGGGTGTTGGTGGTTGGGGAAGGGGATGGGTGTTGGTGCTTGGGGAAGTGGGTGGGTGTTGGTGGTGGGGAAGTGGGTGGATGTTGGTGGTTGGAGTAAGGGGTGGTGTTGGTGGTGGGGAAGGGGGTGGGTGTTCGATGGTGGGGAAGGGAGTTAGTGGTTGGGGAAGGGGATGGGTGTTGGTGGTTGGGGAAGGGGGTGGGTGTTGGTGGTGGGGGAAGGGGATGGGAGTTGTGGTGGGGGAAGTGGGTGGGTGTTGGTGGTGGGGAAGTGGGTGGGTGTTGGTGGTTGGGGAAGTGGGTGGATGTTGGTGGTGGGGGAAGTGGGTGTATGTTGGTGGTGGGGGAAGGGATAGGTGTTGGTGGTTGGGGAAGGGGGTGGGTGTTGGTGGTTGGGGAAGGGGGTGGGTGTTGGTGGTTGGGGAAGTGGGTGGGTGTTGGTGGTTGGGGAAGTGGGTGGGTGTTGGTGGTTGGGGAAGGGGGTGGGTGTTGGTGGTTGGGGAAGTGGGTGGGTGTTGGTGGTTGGGGAAGTGGGTGGGTGTTGGTGGTTGGGGAAGGGGGTGGGTGTTGGTGGTTGGGGAAGTGGGTGGGTGTTGGTGGTTGGGGAAGGGGGTGGGTGTTGGTGGTTGGGGAAGGGGGTGGGTGTTGGTGGTTGAGGAAGGGGGTGGGTGTTGGTGGGTTGGGGAAGTGGGTGGGTGTTGGTGGTTGGGGAAGAGGATGGGTGATGGAACTGGATATGTGGGTGGGAACGGGGGTGGGTGTTGGGGAAGGTGATGAGTGTTGGAACTGGATATGTGGGTGGGAACGGGGGTGGATGTTGGGGGATGTGGGTTGGGGAAGGGGATGGGTATTGGAAGTGGGGATGTGGGTGGGAACAGGGATGGGTGTTGTGGGATGTGAGTGGATGTTGGGGATGAAGTAGAGCGAATAATAGCAGTTTCTTGAAGGACTCCAGCATCCCCCTCTCTCTCTCTCTCTCTTTCTCTCTCTCGGTGAACACCTAAAGTGACGTCATCAATAATATTCGCGAGCCTGTTGGAGGGATGAAACATTTTTTCCCGCGCTTTTTACAAAAGGCGTGTTTTTACGGAAATAAGGCGTGGAAATGAATATTTTTTGTGGATTAGGTGTTTTGAATGGACATTCAACATATTTATACAAAAAAAATGGGTCTGGACGATTACTTTAATATTCAATTAAACTCTTCGCCATTTGATATTTTGCGAGAAAACTTTTTACATGGAAAATATCAATAGAAGCGGAATTTCATTAGCTTTCTATTGATATATTTCGTTTTCTGATAAATGAATTAGCAGCATGCATAAATTAGCGTTAACTAAATAAATAACATCATGAAATCGGGTAATTTTTTATAGTGTTATTTATTTAGTTAACGCTAATTTATGCATGCTGCTAATTCATTTATCAGAAAACGAAATATACCAATGGAAAGCTAATGAAATTCCGCTTCTATTGATATTCTCCATGTAAAAAGTTTTCTTGCAAAGCATTAAATAGCGAAGAGCTTAAGTAAATTAGAGTAAGTAAGTGAAGAGTTCATGCATATTTCTTGAGAGTCTCATAATGGCATTTCTTTAGTGTGTTTTACGGTTTTTTATTTGATAATATTATAGAACAAACATTTCCGAAGATGACAGTATACCTTTTATACTAATAAACATAGATTTAGTAGAGGAAAATTACCATAAGCTGGCAAACACGGGCGTAAACACTTATAGTTGTATTTTACAGGGCCTTCAGCTATACTCGTATATGGCCCCGTCTCCATATCTCAATTTCATCATTCACCCTTATAGTGTTTAATGTTGGCCAAAGCCATCACCCCGGGAGGTAGGTCACAAACCCCCGGCTAACATCTGGCAGCCATTTACTGCTGGGTGGACAGGGGCTTGGGTTTTAAGGTAAACAACCCATCTATTTCCACTCCGCCTGGAGATCGAACCCCGGACTTTTCGGTTTTGAACCGAGCGTGCTATCACCTACCATTACTCTACGGAGTACCGTGCGCGCGCGCGCGCGCGCGCGTGTGTGTGTGTGTGTGTGTGTGTGTGTGTGTGTGTGTGTGTGTGCTTGGGGTCGATATTCTCACCCAGCCGACATCACCGACGGGCCTACATAGGCTGTAGAGCGGCGAACGGCGGCCGCCGGCGGCAAATTTACCTCCGTCAGCCCTCCGAAGGGCCGCTGGTGTATTTTCAGACGGGAAAATTTACTATGTTGAAAATTGATGTACAGAATTTGAAAATTGAATATTTCTATGTGTAAACATTTTGAAACAACAGTTATATGATTTTCTTGCTGTAGTATTACATCATTAGTGACAAGCAGCGGCAACTTGACGTCAATCCTCCGGAGGCCCGCTGGTATACCTATTTGTTAGTGGGAAATAGTCATTTCATTTTATATATATTAACACAGTAATATACATAGTATCTCAATATCGGTACCATCACTATTAGTAGGCCTGTTCAAGCTATTAAAAATTGCTATAGAAGTTTTTATAATAGTTTATAGAAATTATCATATCAGTTTATTTCAAATATTTCCAGCTTAATCAGGAACACCCAGAGATACATAGAAATAAAGATGAGAAGATATACGTACATAGGAAGGAGTTTACATGGAAAAAGGTTATCAGTTAGTCTGTGTGTGTATCATATAAAATATTTATTTTATATTATATAATTTACATTATCATATAAAAATAACATTTGATTAACCCAGCAAAGATTATGGGATAACACAAGGTCACATTTTCCCTTATTTCAATAACTTCCAACATATTATCAACACATATCAACACACTCAACGGTACACCTAATAAGGAATATGTAGATGATGGAGAATTAACATGGATAATATCATGATTTAGAATAGAATATTATTTGAAATCATTTCCCAGCTACCAATACACTAAACTGCCAGACGTACGATAGCCATTACAAAGGGTTAAAAACCCACAAAAGGCCTAAATTGTCACCCTTAACCAGTCGATAACACAATGACAACTTAGTTATAACATGTTTTCGCTCCTTCATTATATCGAAATAGACTGAATGATATAAATAATTGCAATACGACACGTTTTTTTAGGAATTCCTCGGCAGCGTTGTGTCAGTGAGTGAAATCAGTTAGTGAGAAAACGCAGAAGTGGGTAGATGTTATGTGGTTCGCCGCAATCAATATCCTTCTACATGGCTGTACAGTGTTCCACGTACACCAGCATGTAAACCCAATAACGAAAATGATTTTGTACTTATGAAATAAACAATGTCCGTATCAATTATGATCTCGTTTTCATCGTATTACTGGATAACGACATAGGAATATTTATGGTTATACTTTCTAAGTATATTGCAGATATAGTAACGTTTTTATAAGTGTTGAACAGCCTATTAGTCTATTAATCGGCTAATGGGTTGTGCAACACCCCTTAAAACATTACTATATCTGCAATATACTTAGAAAGTATAACCATAAATATTCCTCAATCAGTTAATATAACAGCGGCAAATGGTCATATGCCCTACGGCGGGCCGCTGAGAGCGGCCTCTGAGCCTCTGAGCCTCTGAGCAAATCCCCAGCAGCAGCAGTAAGACATACGGAGGGCCTCTGGAGGCCCTCCGTCTTTGTGTTTGCTGGGCATATGCTCCACGCACGGCCAACTCTACGTCAGCCTGTCAAGGGTTGGTTGTGCAGCAGCTCAGTGGCATACCGAGGGGGATAGCCCCCCTCCCCTCGACCATGCCGCACGAGGCATCACGCATCACGCTTTTTTTTTTTTTGAGGCAACATGCCGCCTCCTCCTATATAACCTCCTTGTGTTCACCCCTCTACACGACCACTCTGACCACACACTAGAAAATGTTGTGGATATTGAATTTGAATCACAGTAAGTCTCTTCCACTAGATCTGTGAATATGTATGAGTAACTGTGAAAATGTTTCTCTATCGTAGATAACAGTAAAGTCGCCAGGACAACTTTTTTTCTGTTTACAGACGTGTGGTGGCGTTAATACTTACATTTCTACATCCATGATTTCAGGAAAGTTAGAAGGGGCTATCTGGAAAGTCTGTGTCATTTTGTGTCTTCATCTGTGTCATAGTATGGTTATAAATGAACAAATTGTGGAATTTATTTCACATACATATTTGATTTGAAGTCCTTACCTAATCATCAAACCCATGTTCTATCTCCCGACACATTATCCTAGCTAATCAACTAACAAGGATACTTATCGGTGGATAGTGGGTTGAAATGCGGATCAGGTGGTGATTAATACTGCATGTCCGGTGATCCGATGTGGTCGCGCGTGATCAGAGCCCGTGATTGACAAGAGGCGGAGGGCTGGAGACTTAGTGTTTCGTTATCGCGTCAGGTTGGTTTTCACACCCTGTTATCCATGACGCACGGCTATTATCAGTGTGTTGATTCTAACACGTCCTATTGGTTTTACACTTATATGTACAAATCTCTTCTTTATACAAGCACGTATATTAGTTAGAGATGTTATTAAGGCGAGGGTCTGGCGTGTACTTTTAGACAAGCACTTATATTAACTGTTACTCCTGGGGATGGCTGGAGTGTACTGATTCTCCGAGAGTGGGCGGTGAGCCACCGCTACCAATCCTTAGCCACGTATATTATTCCCTATGGCCTAGAATCTAATGACGATAGCCAATGACCGCGCTCCAAATCAAGGTGCTAATTCTATAAGGTGCAATGCTTATTAACCACTGGGAATATTAATTTATCCTATCCCAGTACTAATCATTTACTTAAATTACCTTAATTATTACCCATTACCATTACAATTATATACATCCCTATACGCACTCCCCCTATAAAAGTTGGGAGCATACGCTAAGCTGCGCGTGGCATGCGGTGCTCATCTCCGTGGCATTAGCCCTTAGAGTCTGTGGTGGGTGAGAACCCGTTACCCCGGGACACAGGGCTAGTGTGACTCCCGGGTTACCACAGTTACCTTCCCCAGGTTACCCCAGGTACCCATTTATCAACCCCGAAAGGAAGGAAGAACAGCTGGGTAGGCTGGTCACCGACTTGCCCTGGCCCGGGATTGAACCAGGGCCCGCAGATTCGTAGCCAGGCACGCTAGCCACTGCACCACGGAGGCGACTCCCCCTATGACGAGCGGAAAATACCTCACTCACAAGGGGGGGGGGGAAACAAAACCACCACTCTACCAATTATGAGAGGTGGTTGGTGGATAATTTCCACACAAATGACAAAAATATGTACAAAGTGGCTACCAACAGTAGAGTCGCCATCTAGTGTTTATTTAAGGCGTATTTTGTCCATGCCCTTGGAAGTAAAATTTTACTTATTTAAGCTCCGCCCACTTATTTTCTACTCTTTTGCGTGCATAGAAAACTGAGCAGATACACTCCGGCAGCGATATTTTACTCTTTTCCTGTAAAGTTTTACAGTCGTGGGTGTGAGTGGTGGTTTCAATAGCCTGGCCAATCAGATCGCGCGCATGAGAAAATCTTATCAAAACTCCTCCCGTAAATGTTTCTCTTTTCCTTTAATTCTCATCCAATTCAACATTCATTACATGCGCACGACATGCAAAGGATACTGTATTTAATTAAGAGTAGGTAAGGAGTAGTAAGGAGTAGAATAGGTGACTCTTAACAGGTAAGAAGTCACAAATATTAAAATTCTCCAGCGACGTCTGGGAACAAATTTCCCAATCCCTCGAATTTTTCAATGTGTCCGAATCTTCGTTGATGCTTGCTGGCTTAGCACCAAAACTGGTGTATTATTGCTATAGTATAGTCAAATACTTAAATATATTCATGAGTGATATTACATTTGCAATAGAAATGTATAAATTTGGTATATATGTTATATCACACAAAAAGAAAGCCTTTTAGGGAACCTATCGCAGGGCACAAATACGAACATTTCATCAGTCTGATTCAGCTCCAACACGGTAGGAAGGTCTCGATGTAATGCCCGTTATTCAGAAGAGATAGGATGGGAATTATTATCATATAATTCCCGGGTTATGTCCCGTAAGCAATTCAATCTTTTATTTTTCTCGTGTAAGTTTATCTCCTTTCTCCCTATCTTCCATTTCTCTCTTCCTTCCTTCTCTCACTCCCTCCCCCCCCCGACATTCCGCGTGCGAGTCAACATTCATGGGATACTTATTTCGCGATCAGTGATAACTAATGGATTCAAAACTTTTCATCCTCCCCTCACCCTCCTGTCAGATCAAGGAACACTCCTAGATTCTTAATGTCCTTCAAAATAGTCACCATAGTGAGAGATCACGTTCATAAATGGTTGTGTTAGTCGAGTTATTTGCTAAATTAAAAGTCGACCAAATTTATGGTTCGCCTCCATACCACACCACTCCTAAAAGACGTGTTCGGACACTGGACACGAACTTCAATAACACTTTCCTCGGTTATTGGATTAAACATATTAAATTCTTCTATATCAAAGTAACAGGACTGTATTATAGGCAGCCCTTTCTTAGATACACTAGTTTCATTATTTAATTAGTTATTTCGGGATTATAAGCTCTTCAGGAGAGGCCAATATCATAGAATTCGAACATTCCTTTTCATCCCAACTTCACCTTAGCTACCAAGAGGAGTCAGTCGTCTCTACACTTCGTTGTAGGTAAGACCTCGGCACCTCGCTCCTGTTTCCCCCCTTCCTTGTTATATTATATCTATCTATATTTCTATATATATATATAGGTACAGTTCAGTTTCACTAACGCATAGAAGGCCTGCCCCATCCTTATAAGTGTTATTAACGGGAGTCGTCTCTACACTTCGTTGTAGGTTTCGACGGGAGTGTCTCGCTCCTTCCTCTCCAGAAACCAGGCCACATGGTACAGTGAATCCCCACACCAACTCATTACTCTCACATTTTCTCCCCTATATATATATCTTCCATGTATAATTATAAGTGTTCAGCGGTATGTTACCTAAGTGGAGGATAATTTATCAATAAGGTTCAGGGAGGAAGGTGTATGCTCACCAGAGCTTACCTTCATCACATGGGAAGAGCTTCCTGTATCAGAGTGTAAAGTTTTTACTTATATCAGATTAGAGCTTTCCTGTGTTGGGATGGAGAGCTTTCTGATGTTGGATTAACACTTATATGTTTGTCTGTGATCTCAAACAAGAGACATACTACTTCAGCATGAATAAATAGGATGATGTTTTCAAATATAGTTCTTGTGTTTATTATAAAAACCCCAGGTGATTATTCTGTGTTAGGACAGTAATTCCCCACACTTCGAAAAGAGTCAACCTTACTCGGTATAATTCCACGTATCAATCACGACTACCAAGATAAATCTAATATATATATCTATTCACGTGCTCAGGGAGTAAACCAGAGAACTACTCGCTTGAGCTGGTGGCAGCACTTCCCCTTAACTCATACCCTTTCCCCTTAACCTAAACTCCTACCCCTTCCCCTTAAATTCATCCCCATTTCAGTACTCTCCGCAGCGAGAAGTGTTCATACTATAATCACATGGTGAAGTCATACGACAAGTTTCAATTCTCAATTCAAGTTGTAATCAAATGAAAAATCATAATCAATTAATATCATACAAATAACAAAGGCACCAGGTATAAACTTCTCCATAGGAGTTCTGGCAACACATCGATCTGTGTGTAACCCACGGGCCACCACACACCCACCACCACCCAGGCAACCAACCGCCCACCACCACCCACCCACCCACCACCCGCCCACCACACACCCATCACACACCCACCCACCACACGCCCATCACCCATCCGCCCACCACCCGCCCACCACACACCCACCCACCACACGCCCATCACCCATCCGCCCACCACACACCCACCCACCACACGCCCATCACACATCCGCCCACCACACACCCACCCACCACACGCCCATTACCCATCCGCCCACCACACACCCACCCACCACACGCCCATCATACATCCGCCCACCACACACCCACCCACCACACGCCCATCACACATCCGCCCACCACACACCCACCCACCACACGCCCATCACCCATCCGCCCACCACACACCCACCCACCACACGTCCATCATACATCCGCCCACCACACACCCACCCACCACACGCCCATCACACATCCGCCCACCACACACCCACCCACCCACACGCCCATCACCCATCCGCCCACCACACACCCACCCACCACACGCCCATCATACATCCGTCCACCACACACCCACCCACCACACGTCCATCACACACCCGCCCACCACACACCCGCCCATGGATGTTAAACGGGGGAGATGCACTGGAGGATGAATCACAACCAGCATTCATCTAGGTTTAGGCAAAGAATAATTGGTGAAACGTAGATGTAGGTACACGTAGCCTACATACGTACAGGTCCATGAAAGCATTAAACATCCTCGACGCACATCGTGAAATGGCTGTGTAGCAAATAGATATTCAAATAACAGTTTCATAGCGCCCTAAACATTTCAGTTTAATATCAAGTCCATCTATAGAGTTAGAAAACAATGCTAGGCCATTCTAAGAGCTCAAAACAATTAGATATCGATGTGTAATACAGACAATCACGCTACTACTCTTTGCTGTGCCTTCAATAATGTCAACCTTAACGATATTCCTTGAGCCTCTGTAAGAGGTAATGAAGTGTACGACACTTTTACTCTCGGCAACATCAAGAAAGAGCTTTGGCAGCGCTACAATCGTATTTTGTGATGGCAAGCAGGGGCGGAGCTTAAATAAGTATAATTTTACTCCGGAAGGACACTACAAAATACGCCTTACTGAGAGTCGTACCGCTGTGTCGTCGTCCGTAAAAAAAACGAGTAGTGAAATTTGAAACCGTCTATACTTGCAGATACAAAGCATAAAACAACGCTGAAACAGAGTAGATTATACAGTCATGATATAAACTATTGTGTTTTATCTTCAGTGGCACATAAAAATCAGTAGTAATGCTATAATTCGTAATATATGGCGCCTGGCAACATCACTGCAGGTGGAGACTTCACTATTATCTACGGTACCATTTTTAACTTTGCCGCCAGATGACATCATGGCCCGAGGGTGAGGGCTGAGCCAATGGCCTGCTGTGATCCATATTTCCTGGGCGCCATTGTACTAGCATGTCAACAAACCACTCGTGAACTCCTAACATCTGTCCCTGTATGCTGATACTACATCCAAAGAGGTAATTATGGGGTGGTTTTGGTATTTGATATGGTAGATGGTGTCAGTGGGTTGGTAGAGGGGAGGAACATAGATTAACATGATGACTATTTAAGATATCGAGACGAGGATGGAGGAAGGCTTGGCTTGTATACCTATGTCTTGTCTCGATAGAGAAATATAAGCCTCTCCCTCAAGGTGCAGACAGTGACTGACTGACTGTATCTAGTCGTAGGCGGAGAGGTCACACACTGTCTTTCTCTTCTTGACCATTATTGCCTGACCTGGCTCGGCTATACACACGGGAGGGTCACGGTCAACCCTTATCCCTTCACATACACACTCTCTCTCTCTCTCGTTCTCTCTCTCTCTCTCTCTCTCTCTCTCTCTCTCTCTCTCTCTCTCTCTCTCTCTCTCTCTCTCTCTCTCTCAATTACAACCTCTGAGAGAATATTGGCCTATTGTAATAAAATGAATCTATTATTTTGTTATTGGGCACCCCTGCTTGGTTATAATGGACGAGAACTGCGCGGTCGCTACCGCCGTTACCACGTACGTTTCCTATATTGTTTTTCGCTCAGTATACTCTGCAGTATTAATCCACTTCCAAGTAACTTTTAAAACATATATACTATATTGAAGAAATGACATAGTTGTCTAATAGCGCTTACAGACACCCTTCCCGTCCGGAGGCCCCCCCACCCTGTAGAAAGTTAGGTTAATAATCTCGCTGGGGGGTCGAGTGGGGACGGAGCCCCCCCCTTAGGAGATAAGGTTAGGTTCGGTTAGGGTAATAATCCTCCCGGCAGGACTGGGCAGAGGCGACCACTCGGCGGCGGGCGGGCTGGCGAATGTGGGGCGGGGCGGGGCACACTTATTTTCGTATAATTCCGTCCCTTCCTTGGTTTCTGAAGCACTGACTTATATTTCCTGACCAAGTTTTAGTGCTTTTTCTGATGAAGATGCATTGTTATCAATGGAAACGGTGACCCTAGTATTTGGTGATGAAAATAAGAAATATGATAAAAAATTTAACGGGGTTCCGGAAAATAGAAATATCTCCATCTGAAAAAGAACCAATTTTTGGCAAGGCCTCAGAAAATGACCGCGCAGTCCTCGTCCATTTTTGTCCACTGTTTTTGAAGACTACACTATTCATTTTTGCTGTGTTTTGAATTAATTTAGCAGTCGCTTGTGGCTGAAATTAATATGTGTATTATTTTATACACCCCCTCCTCTCCTCACGATTAAAAAATTAGTGATAAATGTCAGGAAGGATTAGGTTAGCGTCTAATCTACCTAACCTAATCTTTTTTGGCAATAATCACTAGGTATTTAACTGGGGGGGAGAATGGGGGGTATAAAAATGAGATACTAATAAATTTTTGCCACAAGCGAGTGCCAAATTCATTCAAAACACATCAGAACACAGCAAAAAAGGTAAATATTCTGCAAGAGTTGGCAGCCGCCAATTAGTCGGGGCAGCCGGGCAATCGCGCACCATCAAATTAGCTTTTTTAACCTAAATAACTCACAAAACCTAACGCAAATCTACTCTAAACCTAACCTAACCTAAATCAAACCTAAACATGTAACCTACCGTAAAGTGCGGCATACAAGTCGACCAGGCGTACAAGGCGACCTCAAGATTATGAGCTCAAGATTATGGGTTAAGCCTATGCTTGCCGTATAAGTCGGCCCCAAAAAATACGGTAGGCTACTGGTAGGCCAAAGCTTACAATGTCTTTACCCCCGTAATGTATGGTCACGATATATTTGTAGATAAGAATTACTGGTTATATTGTTAGAGTGTGAGGTACGATGAGTTGGGCGTACAGTGCGGGGAGGCGCTCGGCGGCGGCGAGCAGCTGGGCAGTTGGAAAGCGACCTTGGACTGCTCTGGAAGTGGATATTGTAGTTGTCTGACTGGCCTGTTGAGTTCAGTGGTGTTTCGGTCAGTGTTTACAATCTGTGTATCAGCTGTTCAGTCTATGGTTTTGTGTTGATATAAACTGAATTTTTATTATTATTTTATTATTTATATATTAATCTGTGTGTTAGATATGTTAAGTAAGTTGACCGAACACAAGTTTTAGTTGGAAATATTTGTGGTAACCTGCTGGAGTTACGGTTAGTGGTGTACAGCGATTGTTAGTAGTGCTGATCCACTTATTTGCCACTCGGTGGTAAAGGTTCGCATTTTATCCTAGCCGTATAAGTCGACCCCTAGTTTTGGAGACATTTATTCAGGCTCAAAGTGTCGACTTGTACGCCGCCATTTACGGTAAATCTAACCTAACTTAGCTATCATTATATAAAAATAAATTTATATTTGGTTTCCGGAAGTGAATATCTACTGCACAATACAGTACCCTCCCGAGTTTCACGCTATCCGAGTTTCGCGCTGAGTCCTAAATTCTTACCATCTCGACTTTCGCGCTGCTTCATACACTTTTTTTTTTTCTTCTTCCTTTTTGGGTTCCTATAGCGCCGTTTGGCAGTGACCTCCAGGGGTGGGATGGTAGGCCCTGTACTCGAGGGCTGTGATGGTTGGCCCTCGCCCGTGGTGGCGCTAGCAGGATTTTTTTTTAAGTTAATGGGCAGCATTAGTAGAAGCGAAATTGTATTAGCTTTCCATTGATATATTTAGTTTTCTGATATATGAATTAGCGCCATGCATAAATTAGCGTCAACTAAATAAATATCATCATCAATCGGGGTACAAGCAAGCGCGCCACCCTCAGTACTCCCTGTGTGAGTGACTGAGCGAGGCTCTCTCCACCGGCCTCCGCTCCCTCACACCAGTCACCGTTTCTCTCACGCACACAGTAGCTGCAGCTCATTATTATTACTACGTTGACAGTTCTTAAGCTGTGTATTAAACTGCAGTGCGAATTGACTAGTCTTTAAGAATTGTAGACATAGGTAGAGTGATTATAGTATATACTTTTCAAGCTCACAAGGTAGTGGTATATATCACTGTGGCGTAATAAGTCTGGAAGATCGCCACCAAGCAGAGTCGTGATGTCCTTCCATTTGTGCCGCGGTATGTTATATGGATCTATATTCCCTATTTCCTTACATTTTTCAATGTAACGAGGAATAGATCCAGAGTCCAACATCTGGAGGACATAGTCTGACAGATGAACACCATCAATCCCTTTCCCAGCCCTCAAAAAAGAGATTAGTAAGCGTGAGTGTACCGCGTTTACAGGGGAAGTAATGCCCTTTGTTTACATCACCGCACGGCCACTGTTGGCCAGCCATGTGCTCAGGGTGGAGCTTCGTGACGTCAGTGCATACTATCTATAGGTCCTCTCCTCTCCTCTAGTGTTGGCCGAAGCCACCACCCCGGGAGGCGGGTCACAAACCCCATGCTAACACCCGGTACCCATTCAGTGCTGGGTGAACAGGGGCTCGGGTTTTTTTTAAGGAAACAGCCCATCTATTTCCGCTCCGCCCGGGGATCGATAGCTGACGATAGATGGCGCTATTGGCGGCGGCAATCTGCCGAGCCTAAGACGTGGAACAAACCTCACACCATGAGGCCAGATAGTTTATTTGAATGTCTTATGGTATTTGAAATTATTGTAACAGGTAAATACTGAGGTACTGAGTACTGAGGAAGTACTACAACATTAGTCTTGGAAGACCATTAGTATTTTTCAAGGTATTTTTTGCGGGAAAACATGAGTCTTATAAGCCGTAAAATATGGTACTACGCCTCGCACCGGACTAAATAAGCATTTTTACAGTGTTTTCAATACTCGAGTTTTGCGATCCTCGAGTTTAGCGCTATGCCTTGTGAAGAAACAGTGGTGTTTCTAGCACTAAAAAACTGGGGGGGCCAACTTGGGGCCAAGGTAAATTGTGTGGGGGGGGGGGGGGGGGGGCAAAACAAAAGTTTGGAGGGTCTGTAAATGGGGGGCGGGGGACATAAATTTTTGAAAGTTGAGCACTTTCCAGGGTCAATCTGAGGTCTATGGAGGGATATGTTAGACTATCTAAGTGATATTCAGTCATAAAAAAAACATTTTTAGAAGAAAATTGAGGAAGAATTGAACGAAAGTTCATCTGAGAGTCTCAGGTCCATTTTCTCTGCTGGTGAGTATAATAATCCAAGCTGGAAATGTGAAAATTCATGTTCTCGGGTACGTTATATTGAAAAGAAAAGACCAATAGTAAGCATAATACCAAACATACTAAACAATTAAGATGCAAAAAATATGGCTGTTTTTTACAATGCACATCAACAGAAATGTATTATGTACTGTAAGTACCTTAGTCTACCTATAACCTTATACGTTGAAAATACTGTAGACGAATAGCTATGATGTTCAGACATGGGCATGCAAATGCTACATTAGACACAATGGTGATGATACGTTGTTCATTCGGCAGCAATATATTTAGTGCAGCTTAATCCTACGATTATCGTGCCGACTGTCAAATTCATCAACAAAGCAATATAAATCAATTCCTTCAGCGAGTGCACTTTCAATCGACAATAGTGAAATGTTACTCAGTCTGTTACTTGTTATAGAATTTCTGAGAAATGTTTTCACTAATTTCATTTTTGAAAAGCTTCTCTCACATGAAGTGCTGGTAACAGGAAGAGTTACGGCTATCAACAATAATTTTTATACAAACAGTCAAATGCAGCCTTGTACGGACATATGAGTGACAGGAAGTGTGCGATTGATGAAGGTTGTTCAGGTTCTTTCATGAGTAATTTTGTCACTAGAGGTATCTCATGTTTTAAATCACTTTGATTGACTAAGTATGCAACTGCAAATGCCTTCAAATTTCTTCAGACAAGAATGTCTGTCCTCCATCCAGGACAGAGAGCTGAAATACCACAGAAAATTGCAGATGGGTGTTTGAAAAAACGACGGTATAACTCACTAATCAAACAGTCTGATACTGCATACAAGATGCTGCTGTGCTGCACGTGACTTGAGTCAGACCTTTGACCCGTTGTTTCCAGCACGATGAATTCATCAAGTTGTCGAGGTTTTCTTCTCCGACTTCTATTCATTAATGGTGAAATGCAGCATTTCTTACAGAGTTCACTAACCTTCTCAGAGTACTGCTCGATCAAGTTGGAGTTTCGCATATCAGCTAAATTTTCGCTGAGTGATAAAATGAGCCTGACTGCTTTTAATTGGTCTGCTTGTTTGTCCTGTAGCTGCTGTGATACTTAATGAATTTTTTTAAGAATTTCCGAGAAAAAATGCAGTAAGTAAACAAACTCAGTGTCTATCTGTGCATGTATACCTCGAGCGGATACAGCTCGAGATCCAGTGTCAACTGCAGAAGTCTCCTTCAAGAGTCTTATTATGCATTCCAGCCGCAGCAAAGCGTTGTCACAAGAGGTGGCCCGACACCACCACCGTGTGTCACTGAGATGTTGCAGTTCTCGTGCTTGTTCTTCAGGAAACATTTCATGCTGTATAGAAAGGAACTTTTCGTGAACTACAGAGTTATAATACTAGCGAAAATATAGAGTTCTTCAAGCAGACTAAAGAATTCAGCTGCTTGAGGCACATACTTTGCAGCATTGATCAAAACCAAATTGAGCCTGTGTCCGTAGCAGTGTACATAATATAGGCAAAAGGAGCTTTATCACAAATGTGTTCCTGAACACCACTGATTCCTCCACTCATGACTGATGCTCCATGAAGTCCTAAACCTACAAGTTAAGACTTTTAATCCAATCCCAATTGTAATCTAATCCAAATGTAAATAAACATATGAGCATGAAAAGAACCTATATCAAAATATGAGAAAACAGATGTATCAACTATGTAGTGAGTCATTAATAATAATAGTAATAATAATAGAAATGATAATAATAATTATTATTATTGTTATTTTTATTATTGTAAGCAGTAGTACCAACTTCTGTTATCGCGGTAGCGGTAATGAGTTATGCTCGATGCTCGGCGGCGGCCGCTGCGACCAGCTTGCCACTGGGCCAGGATCGCGGCTTGAAAGTGGAGGGGGCCAAGCAGGGGGCAAGCCTAAAATCTGGGGGGGGCCATGACCCCCCTAGCCCCCCCATAGAACTGGCACTGTGAAGAGAGCAAGCGTGAAACTCGGGAGGGTACTGTATACTTAGCAGAAAATAATAGAGAAAAAGTAAGCTGTAAGGCCTGTGGAGCCCGCCAACTCCTGCGGAATATTAACCGCTAAAAAATAATAGTGTCGTCTTTGAAAACAGTAGTGCCCAATAACAAAATAGTCAATACTCAACTATAGACACTTAAGAAAAAAACCAGTAATGAATCGTTTTAGTGACCCTCTCCTTGTTCAGATAAAACTATTTTTTCTGGTAGATTTTGATGTGTTTTGAAAGAATCTGATCTTTGTTTTTCTTGGCAATCACTAGTGGTTTTTTTAAAGGTAAAAAATACTTGAATCCCGACCCAGTCATGGTATACATAGTGCCGACCGGGGTAATTTGGTCCTGGTTTTGACAAACTTTACTATGTTCATATCTAGTTGAGTAAACAACAAATTATCAATCATAGAGGGTCACACCAAGATTCAAAGTTGAAAAATTTCCATATAGCATGTAGCAATAATGAGGGTGCGGACACGCATAGTTCACTAAAGGTAAATTGACAACTCGGAATTGGTCCATTATATTTACTTTTAACAAGACAAATCCAAAACTAAGCTAGTAACATGCGGACCGCTTTTCACATAAAGAGGATATATGAAGAAAAGTGTCATATCATGTATACATGCCCAGACCTTTTACAACAAATAAAAGACAATATCATGAAGAAAAATGTAACTCATGTCATACCATGCCCACGGACCTTTTACAGACAAAATAAAAGAATTGATATATGAAGAAAAAGTGTCATATCATGTCATACCATGCCCACGGACCTTTTACAGACAAAATAAAAGAATTGATATATGAAGAAAAAGTGTCATATCATGTCATACCATGCCCACGGACCTTTTACAGACAAAATAAAAGAATTGATATATGAAGAAAAAGTGTCATATCATGTCATACCATGCCCACGGACCTTTTACAGACAAAATAAAATAATTGATATATGAAGAAAAAGTGTCATATCAAATGTTTGTTCTATAATATTATCAAATATAAAACAGTAAAACACGCTAAAGAAATGCCATTACGAGACTGAAGAAATATGCATTCACTTCAACTCTTCGCCATTTAAAACTTTGCGAGTCAACTTTTATCATGAAGGGTATCAATAGAAGCGCAATTTTATTAGCTTTCCATTGATATATTTAGTTTTCTGATAAATGAATTAGAAGTATGCATAAATTAGCGTTAAATAAATAAATAAAATCATCAAACTAGTAATTTTCCCGATTGATGATGTTATTTATTTACTTACATATTTCATTTTCTGATAAATGAATTAGCACCCTGTATAAATTAGCGTTAACTAAATAAATATCAATCATCAATCGGGAAAATTACCCGATTGATGATTTTATTTATTTAGTTAACGCTAATTTATGCATGGTGGTAATTCATTGATCAGAAAACTAAATACATCAATGGAAAGCTAATAAAATTGCGCTTCTATTGATACCCTTCATGATAAAAGTTGACTCGCAAAGTTTTAAATGGCGAAGAGTTGAAGTGAATATTAAGTTCATGCATATTTCTTCAGTCTCGTAATGGCATTTCTTTATGTGTTTTACTGTTTTTATTTGATAATATTATAGAACAAACATTTACGAAGATTAAAGTATATCATATATACTGATAAACCAGTCTATATGATCCGTGTATATATATATATATATATATATACACGGATCATATAGACTGGTTTATATATATATATATATATATATATATATATATATATATATATATATATATATATATATATATATAATATATTACATATATAAATATAATATATATATAATATATGAATCCGAGCGGCCCTCCGACTTCAGGCCCTTGTGCAACAGGCCGATATTCCGTGCGCAGTCCAGATTTACAGTGGTCTATGTCCTAGTCTATATTAGTTATATACGACGCCACTTTTATGTAAACACCACGGTGGTCATCCTGTGACATATGAGTTCACTTGCATCACCTCATCTGACCAGATCAAGTCAAGTCACACACACACACACACACACACACACACACATACACACACATCATGGCCAGTAGCTATGTGATATTATCGTGAATATTATTATCGTGAATATTTTCATCGTGTGGAGGATGAAGAGGGAGAAGGAAGAGGAGCAGGAGGGAGAAGAAATAGTATAGATGAAAAAGAAAGAAAGGAGAGAGAGAGAGAGAGAGAGAGAGAGAGAGAGAGAGAGAGAGAGAGAAGGGAAAGGAAGGGGAGAGAGAGATAGAGAGCGAGAGAAGGGAAAGGAAGGAGAGAGAGAGAGAGAGAGAGAGACACTACTCGCCCGGCGTGGTAACACTACACCGTGACTGCAGCAGAAAAAACATATCTGGCAATATAGACCGCATGGAAATCAGGTGTTAGTGACTGGACCCATCATCTCCACGAGTGCCAGTCTGTGTCATTTTGTCTTCATCTGTATCATATTATGGCTATACATTAACAAATTACAAAAATATCAACCGAGTGACGGCCTTGGTAACGACTACAAAGATTGCAGCTACGGTAGTGTTTTTTATCCTCCAGCCCGAAAGGCGATGAGCCGCTGTCTGTCGTCTCTCCCTTGGCCTTGGTCGCGCCAAAAAAACGAGTAGTGAAATTTGAAACTGTCTATACTTGCAGATACAAGGCATAAAACAACGCTGAAGCAGGGTAGATTATACAGTCATTATATAAACTACTGTGTATCATCTTCAGGGGCACATTCACAGCAGTAGTGATGCTATAATTCGTAATATTTGGCGCCTGGCGACATCACTGCCGGTGGCGTCTAGTGTTATCTACGGTAGACATATCTCAATGTTCTGTACTTTACCAGAACACTCTTGATGTATTCATGGACACCAGAAATCGATAACTGGTGGCGAAATATTACATCTAAAATGAAAAAACAGCAAAAAACTCACCTCAAGATTTAGCCGCGGGTCATTCGTTTAAATCCCCCTCAGCTGTGCGCTCCCTGTTTCTCTAATACATATTAGAGGGATACCATTCTAAACCTATAAATGTGGTCATGAGAGCGTCTGTACCTTGGAGGAAGTCCAATACTACCTCCATGGTCTGTACGATATCCTTGTGTACTGTACAGTTCCTCCCTAACTCACCCTACATTACAACGGTCCAGTTTACCCCGCGAGTGTTTTTGTCACCGGGGTATATATGAACCAAAACTGAGCATTGATCATAAGAAAATGAGACAAGACAGAGCATTTCTGATATTTTCATGTTAAAGTGGAGGAAAAGCACTCTATATACGCTTACTTACAAGGAGATACTCCGTCTCGTCTTTGCGTCCCATGAAAGTTCGCCAAATCAGCTGATTTTTTATACAAACTTCGCTGACACTTTTTTTTGCTGTCATTTTACTCATTTTCTTTTTTGGTTCCTGGGTTCAGTTACATATCAATATTTATATTCATATTAATATTAGAAATGTAAAAATGGTTGTTTTACTACATGGGATATTCAAAACTGTTACACTCTTATTTATATAGAAACAAACACCAAAGCAAAGACAGCGGTCCGAATAGAACCGGTCCGTTGGAAGGACCGAGTTACCCCGGTCGGCACTATTAGCCGTTTTTTTCTTTTAACCCGATTGAACCCACCTGTGAAAAACTAGTGATTTGCAAGAAGAACTAATTTCAGATTGCTTTAAAATACATCAAAATCTACCAGAAAAATATAGGTCACAAATAAAACTGAACCAAACCTAACATTAAACCTAACCAACCGTGATAACCGCAGGCTTCCCAGTGTTGTAACTTATTTTCAGTAATATCAAACTTTATTGTAATGAATTTGGGTGTTTGCATTGCAGATTGGTATATTTGAGGAAATGTTTTTGCAACAAAATGTGGCATCAGATGACTTGTAATAATGACTTTTTGAAGCACACATAGTGCCTGAAACTCCCCCAAAGCCCTGGTATCAGCCTCTAAACTTCTAAAGTGTCTGATGAGAGGGAGGAATCTTATTACTTCACAGCCCTCCCACGCCAATATTCAAACAGAGCGAGAAGTGTGTGGGTGAGGAAGATTTGAAATGCTTGAATATGATTGCCCAAGAACATTCATGTAGCACTAGACAAATTGATTCTATTGGTACTTTTGATTTTATTTCATTGACTCGCCACGAGGGGCGCTGTTGTCTGTGAGGGACGGGCTTGGGCAAGTGGAAGAGGCGAGCTGGGCTGCGTCAATAGGGGTGGCAGAGTGTTATATTTGTATTGTTAGATATATGATCATTTTTGTCCGTGATTTTGACCAAAGTAACAGTTTGCCAAGAGGTTTGAAGGTTAATAGAAGACGTATATGACAAAAGATTAGTCCTTCATAAGGTAGTAAACGAGATAGAGCACAGTTACTAAAACGGATCTTAACTGAATTTTTTTTCAGACAATACATCAGTGCGAAGGGGAGTGAAATGTTTGCGGGCCAGGGTGGGATAAAACAGGCCCCATGCAAGGAAAAACAAATACTAGCTATTATATTGCTGCTCAACAATTGTAATTTGGTCGTTTTTGAGAACAGTTGTTTTTTTCTCTGATGAATCTTAATGTGTTTAGTTAAGTAATCTGTTTTTAGTTTCCATCAGAAATCCCTAGATTTAAGCATGTGGGGCTTGGGGGTATAAATAAAAACAATTGGTTTCCGCCCAAAGTGAGTGCCAGATTCATTCAAAACACAGCAAAACTATTCAAAAAAGAAAAGTTTTACACGCATAAAAAGTGGTGCCCAGTAACAACATTTTCCTGTGGATCTCTATCCCCTTCAGCCATCGTTCATTCACTGCTCTGCTCAGTAAGAAGTAAGGCGCTAACTTAATCTGGACAACTTTTTTTCCTTTATCTAGAAGGAGATGCGGATATTGTACAGGTGAGATGTGGGTATTGTATGAGTGCTCAACTTCAGTACGATTTAGTCCTATTATCTAGAATCATCATTTTCTCTCTAAGCAAGTTCTGAGAGACAGAGAGAGAGAGAGAGAGATTATGCAACAATGAACTGGAGATACTGCAGCAACAACCACCCTTTGAGGAAGTTACAAATTGTAGTTATTATAAACAAATATATTGTAAAGAAAACTGTCCAGTCATAATTTTTTCAAGCAATACAGAATTCTTGTTTTAATCAAAACCCAAGAAATAACCTCTATCCATAGTGCATGCTTAGTCACTTAGTGTGCTAGTCATCTGATATAGATTACAGTACTGTGCTATGTATTTCATAGAAGCTTTATACCATGGGTTCCCAAAGTGGTCAATATGGACCCCAAGGTGTCAATGAGACCTTCCAGGGGATCAATAGATGCCTTGGGGGGTCAATAAATACTATAAAGTCAACTAAATATTTTCAATATTTCTGTACCTATTTGTGTGATTTATTTTCTCATTACTAGTACTAGCAGAAATAGTTGTTGTAGTAGAAGCAGAAGTAGTATTAGTAGTAATATGGTTGTCAACCATTGCAATTCTTGGGATGGGGCTAATTAAGGACTGTGTGTGAAAGACAAAACTTGCCTTTTCACCGCAGACCACACAATTCCATAAGGAAGGAGGTTTTTTTTTTTTGTAGTAGTACGGTATTGATTTACTTGTTTGTTTATCAACATAAGTGTTATAAATACTTAGGGGTCGCTAATATATTCAAACAGGGATTCCCTTAAAGGGTCGATGGACTAAAAAGTTTGGGAATCCACGCTCTATACTAATTTAGATACTGAACTCAAATTGGAGGGTGTGTGCTTAAAAGTAATCATTCAGACCCATTTTTTCTTTGCATAATTATGTTAAATGTTCATTCAAAATACCTAATCCACAAAAGATTATTCATTTCCACGCCTTATTTCCCTAAAAACATGACTTGTAAAAAGCGCGGGAAAAACAACAGCCCCATTCCAGCACTGGCGGGAAACATGCTGGTGACGTCACTTCAGGAAGCCTCCCTGGCCGGCGCTGATACAAATACACGTAGACTCAGAAAAAAATATAGTACATACTTGAAGAATTTTGGGTGTTTCTGATATTTTTTTTGTGCGATATGGCATATACTTGCATCCTGTATGGGTGCAGCAAGAAAGCTGTGCCTTTCCAGAGAGCTTAGCACCCATTTCCGACCTATTTGGCCATGATATGTGTGTGCAGCGACGGTGAGAGGCGGGTGAGAAGCGCGCGGCAAGACAATGTATTTCACACCGCGGGACTCTCACCCGCCTCTCACCATCGCTGCACAGTGCACACACATATCATGGCCAAATAGGTCGAAAATGGGTGCTAAGCTCTCTGGAAAGGCACAGCTTTCTTGCTGCACCCATACAGGATGCAAGTATATGCCATATCGCAAAAAAAAATTATCAGAAACACCCAAAATTCTTCAAGTACTATATTTTTTTCTGAGTCTACGTGTATTTGTATCAGCGCCGGCCTGGGAGGCTTCCTGAAGTGACGTCACCGAGCCGTGGTCCGTCGTCTGCTGGTCGTCAGTTGTGTTTTGAGAGCTCGGGGAATTTACAGATTTTGAATGCGGATCATTTAAAAACAGGTGACTGGATGCAAAAAATGACAACATATTGTTGATATACTCGATCATGGCTATATTTTGACTGCATTAAATCAAGAATGATGAAATGGTCTGGACGATTACTTTAAAGTGTGGAATTATCTCCCTGTTTAGAGGTGAAATGATCAAAATTGAAATAGTTATCCTAAAATAATGCAAAATCTGAATGTATGAAATGTCTCTGAATATAACAGAACTATTATGGGTATATATATATATAAGCCATATTACCTATTGCTTTTCAGATGCCTCGCGAAGATAAAACAGCCAACTTCCTAACAGACCTAGGAAGGGCCACAATGCGGGGAGTGCGGAAGTGCCCCAAGTGTGGAACGATAAATGGGACCCGAGGTTACTCCTGTAAGAATAAGTCTTGTGACGTGATATTTAAAGAAGCTGGAGAGAAGAAAAAGTATTCAACAGAAGCTTGTCGAATCACAGCAGGGACAGATATTCAGGTTGGTGTAGGATTACTTTATCTTATGTTATAGATTCTCATAATATATTTGTCTCCATACGTGTACAAGCTAACGGGTGAACCTAGATCCATTTCTGTAAAGAATAAGGCAGGACTTTCATTTAGAAAGGCTTAAAGTAATCATCCAGACCCATTTTTTATTTGCATAGGTATGTTGAATGTTCATTCAAACTACCTAATCCACAAAAAAATAATTAATTTCCACGCCTTATTTTCGTAAAAACATGACTTTTGGGTTGTACCGGATAGTGATTTGGCCGGATATCCGGCAAATCGCTCTTGTCCGGATAACCGGATACCGGATATCCGGCTAATCTTGGTGGCCGGATGCGGAAATCCCTCCTATTCCTATCCTAATTCAAACCCATCATGATATAAAGTTTCTTGCCATCAAATGTGGAAAAAGTTGTGAGGTATATTTGGTTCCAAAGACTTAGCAAAAAAACTACCCCGCCTGCCAACCATATACAGTAAAAGCCTTATAACTCGGCACGATAGGGGCTCTGGCCCTTGCTGAGTTATTCAATGTGCCGAGTTATGCAATGTCCTCCTCTGATATGGGTTTATAAAAAAATAAAAAATACAGTACACACAAACCTCCATTTCCCGGACCTCCATTTCCCGGATATCGGATTTGCCGGACAAAATCCGAGGTCCGGGGATATGTCAGAGTCCCAGACTTTTTTTTTTTTTTTCCCCGTTGAAATGCCGAGTCCTGTTCGTAAATTGACAAAGTTGTCCGGCGGTCCGAGCATCTCTTGTCACCCCTGGTTAGTGTCCGTGCCTCCCGCCAGGTGGCAGCATGTTCAGCGGTCGTATTGTTTACATTTGGGCACACGACACTCACAGTTCACCTGCACAACCTCCGTCAGTCCCCTGACTCCCACTGCCCCTGGTGCAGGAACATCTCTGAGACTATTGAACACTTTCTGCTGCCTCACACCAGGTGGCAGCATGCTCAGCGGACGTAAAAGTACGCGGCGGGGTAGTTAATATTGGCGGTTGCTGGACAGTAAATACTAGAGTAGGATAAACGTCCGGGGGTGGGTAATGGCATCAGACTTTTTTTTTTTTTTTTTTTCTTTTTTTAAAGGCTAATTCCTGGAATGTTGCGATTCCCGGACTTTTGCGGTTCCCAGACCAGTGCTCCCCCCTATTAGTCCGGGAAAACGAGGTTTGTGTGTACTGTAAAAGCATAAAAACTACATTTACCAATGAACGTGTAGCAGCAGGCATATAATCCAAGGAGAGGAGAGCCTTGTTGTAACATGTAGAAGATGTTAGGGGGACTCAGTCGCATTTTAACACTGGTATCACTTTAATCACTTTATAATCACAACTCTGTACTGTATTGTATACAGTACTGTACCTGTACAACTTAATTATACATCACTTGAGCACTTAATTACTGCAACACTATGCCCTGTCCATTAACTCTACCTTCGACTGTGAGTGCATGGGAGGACACGGGGGGGCGGCATGAGCCTCTAATCACAGGCGTCACTATAAGAATCCTGCCTGCGCCGGCGAGGGCCAACCATCACAGCCCTCGAGTGAGCCTCCAGGGCCTACCATCCCACCCCTGGAGCTCACTGCCTACACGTGCTATAGGCATAGGTGTTAAAAAAAATAAAAATAATAATAAAAAAAAAAAAAAAAAAAAACCTTGTCTATGCCATGCCGAGTTATATCAAATTCCAAGTTATACAGTGCCGAGTTATAAGGGTTTTACTGTACAATACTCTCCCGAGTTTCACTCTATGCGAGTTTCGCGATCCTCGAGTTTCGCGCTGAGTCCTAAACTCTTACCATCCCGACTTTCGCGCATTATCTGCCCGAGTTTCGCGCTGCTTCGTACACTTTTTTTTTTTTTGTATGTGTGTGTGTGTGTGTGTATTTACCTAGTTGTATTTACCTAGTTGTAACGTACAAGAAAAGAGCTATGCTCGTACTGTCCCATCTCCAAATTATTATTATCCAGCTTGCCTTTGAAGTCCTGAATACTTCTTGCATTAATCACTTTTGCATCAAGGTTGTTCCAAGCTTCTATGCTTCTATATGGGAAGCTGTATTTTTATATATCTCTTGCATGTTATCCTTTTCAATTTCTTCTTATGACCTCTTGTACTTCTATCGTCCCACATAAACAGATCTTCTCTGTCAATTTTTTCCAGACCCCTTGATGCTCTATACACTGCTATAAAATCTCCCCTTCTCTTCTTTTCTCAAGTGTTGGGAGTTTTAGTCTTGAAAGTTTCTCTTCATATGGTAAATCTCTCAGACTTGGAGCCATTTTTGTGGCTGCTCTTTGTATTCTCTCAATCTTCCTTATATCCTTCTTTTTATGTGGTGACCAAATCACTGCCGCATATTCCAACCTTGGTTGAATCAAAGATGTTATCAATTTCTTGATCATCTCTTCATCCAGATATTTGAATGCCATTCTTATATTCCTCAGCAACTGATATGTATCTCCTGTGATCTTGTTTATATGCTTCTTTGGTGACAAATTGTCCTTAATCCATACTCCCAGATCTTTTTCGACCTTTGTTTTAATTATCCATTCATTTCCCATCGAATACTTTCCTCTCTGTCTCTTTTTGCTACTGCCCATTTCCATCACTTTACACTTTTTGGCATTAAACTCCATTTCCCATAGTTGACTCCATCTAAAAATCTTATCTAGATCCTTTTGTAAATCCTCACAGTCCTCATTACTTTCTACTTTTCTTAGTAATTTAGCATCATCAGCGAATCTATAATAATATAAGCGAAAGTGTGTCTGTCTGTCTGTGTGTGTGTCTGTGTGTCCGCGATAGGTGCCGCCCCCAGTGGCGCAATCCCATCATATGGCACAGTTTTGGAACCAGGTCGACCAGGGGAACATTTTAAGGCCACTTTGGGGATGATCTGATCACTTTTTTTTCTTTTTGTTCTTTTAGTAGCCTATTGGCGAGAATTGTGAAAAAAAAAGTGGGTTGCGAGAATTGAGGAAACCTTGATGTAGGGTGATGGGTAATGGGTGAGTGAATGGGTGGGGTGATGGGTGAGTGAATGGGTGGGGTGATGGGTGAGTGAATTGGTGGGGTGATGGGGGTGATGGGTGAGGGAATAGGTGGGGGGTGATGGGTAATGGGTGAGTGAATGGGTGTGTGGTGATGGGTAATGGGTGAGTGAATGGGTGTGTGGTGATGGGTAAGGCATTAATACATACATTTCTACATCCATGATTTCAGGAAAGTTAGAAGGGGCTATCTGGAGAGTCTGTGTTTGGTGGGCCTTGGTGGGTTTGGCCCACCAAACACAGGTGGTGGGCCAAAAGTCCACTAATAGCCCTCCGCAGGAGCTAGCCAAAAAGTCCGCCCCGATTGCGGCTTTTCGGCTAGTAAACTCATATAACTGTTTGCTCCTTCTGTCATATCATTTACATAGACCAAGAACATCACTGGGGCCAATACTGATCCTTGAGGAACTCCACTTATCACACTGCACCATTCTGACTTTTGATCTTTTATTACTGTTCTCATCTCTCTGTTGCTCAAAAAGTCTTCCATCCATTTCAGCAAACCACCCTTCAATCCTCCTACATGTTCTAGCTTCCAGAGCAGTCTCTTATGAGGTACCTTGTCAAATGCCTTCTTTAGGTCCAAGTAAATGCAATCGACCCACCCCTCTCTTTCCTGTGTCACATCAATCACTCTCGAGTAAAAGCTTAATAAATTCGTTGTACATGACATTCCTCCTCTAAATCCAAACTGGCCACATGCAAGTGTGTTTGTCTCTTCCAAATATTTCAACCATCTGTCCTTCACAATTTTTTCACACATTTTTGCCACTACACTTGTTAATGATACTGGCCTGTAATTTAGTGGTTCTTCTTTGTCTCCTCCTTTGTGAATTGGCACAATATTTGCTCTTTTCCAATCAAGCGGGACTCTGCTCTCCTTGAGTGAACTCTCAATTACACTATGTAACTTTCCTGCTAGTTGATTACTGCACTCTTTCATTATCCAGTTCGACACTCCATCTGGACCCGGGGCTTTTCTCACATCTTGACTTTCCATTAGCCTTTTTACCTCTATTACGTCTACTTTTATGTCTTCCATTATATTTTCTTTTGCTATTATATTTTTCGTTTTAAATTCACTTTCTCTTGTAAATAGTCTGTAAGCACTTATTCATCACCTCGGCCTGTTGTAATGCATCTTCATACACTATGCCTTCTACCTTCAGCTTATCTATTCCTTCCTTGTTTTTCATTTTTCCATTAATATATCTATAGAAAAGTTTCGGTTCATTCTTACATTTTTCTATTATATTCCTCTCATAGTTACTTTCTTCTTCTCTTCGGATTCTTACATATTCATTTATAGTTGTTTTGTACTTCTCCCAAAGGTTGATACCACTTTTTTTCCTCCAACTATTCCATGTTTTTTCTCTTTCTAGTCTTGCTAATTCACATTTTCTGTTAAACCGTTCATTTTTTTTCTTTTCTCTGATAACTATCCTTGGAACATAACTATTTATTCCTTCGGTGTAAATTCGGATGAACTCATCCCATTTTTTCTGGGTACTCATTGCTGCATGGAAATTGCTCCAGTCTGTCTCTGAAGAATGGTCTTAATCCGTCAAAGTCTGCTTTTCCATAATTGTATCTTCCTTTCTTGTGTTCTTCTTTTCTCCCCTCTTTTTTGCTATCATTTATTTCAAATTCAATAAGTACATGGTCGCTCTTTCCGTGGGCACTGATAATTTACTTTACTAATTACTTCCAGTTCTTTTGTCAATAGTAGGTCTAGTCTTGATGGTTCTTCGCTACCTCTGAATCTTGTGTTCTCTTTAATCCACTGAGTCATGATGTTATCATTACCAAATCCAACAATATACCACCCCATGAGTTTTCTCCTCCTTCAGTATACCATTCTTCCCAGCAAACTTCTTTGCAGTTAAAATCTCCTATAGCGCCATTTGGCAGTGACCTCCAGGGGTGGGATGGTAGGCCCTGTACTCGAGGGCTGTAATGGTTGGCCCTCGCCCGTGGTGACACAAGCAGGATTTTTATAAGAGTTAATGGGCTGCATTAGTAGAAACAAAATTAGATTAGCTTTCCATTGATATATTTAATTTTCTGATAAATTAATTAGCACCACCATGCATAAATTAGCATTAACTAAATAAATATCATCAGCAATCGGGGTATAAGCAAGCGCGCTACCCTCAGTACTCACTGATTGTGTAAGCGACTGAGCAAGACTCTCCGACAGCCTCCGCTCCCGCACACCACACTCACCGTTCCTCTCACGCACACAGTAGTAGCTACAGCTCATTATTATTGCTACGTTTGCAGTGATTAAGCTGTGTATTAAACTGCAGTGCAAATTGACTAGTCTTTAAGAATTGTAGACATAGGTAGAGTGATTAAATATACTTTTCAAGCTCACAAGGTAGTGGTATATATCACTGGCGTAATAAGCCTGGAAGATCGCCACCAAGCAGAGTCGTGATGTCCTTCCATTTGTGCCGCGGTATGTTATATGGGTCTATATTCCCTATTTCCTTACATTTTTCAATGTAACGAGGAATAGATCCAGAGTCCAACACTGGAGGACATAGTCTGACAGATGAACACCATCAATCCCTTTCCCAGCCCTCAAAAAAGAGATTAGTAAGCGTGAGTGTACCGCGTTTACAGGGGAAGTAATGCCCTTTGTTTACATCACCGCACGGCCACTGTCGTCTGTCGGCCAGCCGCCAGCCATGTGCTCGGCGCGGACCACTCGGCCACCGCTTCTCCTAGCGGTGATCCAAAAGTGTCTTTCTGTTGGTCTGTTTCCATTTTCTTTGGCGTATCGTATAACTTTTAGCTTGTATGTGATAGTATTAGTAAATCTTTTTGATGAATTCACCATGGGTGATAATTTCCAGGACTGAAAAAAGCTTAAGATACGTGTGACAATCAATCAATCAATCATTGGGGGCATACGCCGGGGGGCGCGTCGCCTCGCCCATACGACGCCACTCCCGGGGGTCACCACGCGCGAGTTCCCATGCAGGCTCCTTTCCCATACCAAGCAGCTCTCGACAACAAACATCAACTTGCCCCAGCCACGAGCCTTGTGGGCGCCCCCTTGGCCTCCTCCACGCCGTATTGTCTCGTACAGATACAACCCGATGGGAAGGATCGGTTTCAGGGTAGCGTGCCACATGCCCATTTAGCCGAAGTTGGCGCTGACGGACTGTGCAGGTAATAGGCCTCGATTCAGTCTCACGGTGCAATCGCTGATTTGACACATAATCATCCCAGCGATACCCCATGATTCTGCGAAGACACTTATTACCAAAGGCATTGATTCGTCTCTTCAAGACACTATTTAGCATCCATGTCTCACAACCATAGAGTAAGACGGGGATCACAAGCGATTTGAAGATCCGGATCTTTGTCCTCCTGCACAGGTACCGACAATGCCAAATACTCCCGCTGAGCGAGTCCATAACACCGTGGGCTATGCCAATCCGCCGTAAGACTTCTTGACGTGACCCGCCGTCATTATGGACTGCGCTACCAAGGTATGTAAAACTTTCCAAGATCTCAATGTCCTCGCCACATGCATGAACAGACTGTACTGCTTCATCTAGTAAGTCTCCAAACACCTGGACCTCGGTCTTGAGCCAGGAGATCTCAAGTCCCAAAGGCTTTGCCTCCTCGTGCAGCGCCTCGAGAGCCATCACCAGGACCTCCAGCGACTCAGCAAAGACTACTGCATCATCGGCAAAAACAAGATCAGTGATCTTGGTGTTGCCAACGGATGCTTCACAATCACTTTGATCTACAACCTTGTCCAATACCCAGTCCATACAAGCGTTGAAAAGTGATGGGGCAAGGACGCACCCTTGCCTCACTCCTGTATTCACAGGAAAGAAGCCGGATACACCTGCCCCACACTTCACAGCGTGAATACGTGTGACAGCCTATAGTCTATTCACTTAAGCTGGATTCTTGGGAGCTGCTCGCTGCCTAGCCGAGTTTGTAAGGACATCGCTGATTGGCTGATAGACTCGGGCTGGGTGGCGATGGTGGTGGTACTTGCCTCGCCGCAACCCAAAACCCTTGCGTTGCCTCAGAAAAATATTCATATTTCTTGGCTTTACTCACCTCTTACACAAGATAGGCCTATTTTGTTTGCATCAGTGAATCAGGCAGTGATTGTTCAACAACAACACGCCATTCATAACTCAATAGGGTAAAAAATAAAGTCATGACTGACTATCACAAGAGTAGGCGGACTTTTAGGTTTTCAGTGCATTGAAATGTTATACTCCTACCCGATATTACCAAGCTACCAGATGATATTTATGAAAGCTGAGCCTACCATCGTGTTCATAATACATTGCTGCCTATCATGAGTATAAAAAAATTACACTAAGACTAAACTAATATTAAGATAATTGAAGGAAAGTAAAAGAGTGTATAAACATTTTTTCTTGCTTATTTTGCTTCAACTCGCTGTAACTCCATAAGTTTTGGTCGCATTCAATTTTCAAGAACTGTTTCAAAATCCTTATACTTTTCCGCTTCCTGTGGTATGTAGCACGTACCAATAAGGAAAAGAGTAGGTGGTCAAAATGGCTAAGAAAGTTATACTACTACTGCAAACTGGCACAGTGACGGGTGAGCATTGCTCCCTATACAGGAGAGACTGTTCTCGGGAGAGCGATCAGAGGCTCCACCCGTCACGGCACTAGTTTGCAACAGTTTAACTTTCTTAGCCATTTTGACCACCTATTATTTTCCTTATTGGTACGTGCTACATACCACAGGAAGCAGAAAAGTATAAGGATTTTGAAACTGTTCTTAAAAATTGAATGCGACCGAAACTTATGGAGTTACAGCGAGTTGAAGCAAAATAAGCAAGAAAAAATGTTTATACACTCTTTTACTTTCCTTCAATTATCTTAATATTAGTGTAGTCTTAGTGTAATTTTTTATGCTCATGATATGCAGCAATGTATTATGAACACGATGGTAGCCTCAGCTTTCATAAATATTATCTGGTAGCTTGGTAATATTGGGTAGGAGTACAACATTTCAATGCACTGAAAACCTAAAAGTCCGCCTACTCTTGTGATAGTCAGTCATGACTTTATTTTTTATCCTATTGAGTTATGAATGGCGTGTTGTTGTTGAACAATCACTGCCTGATTCACTGATGCAAACAAAATAGGCCTATCTTGTGTAAGAGTTGAGTAAAGCCAAGAAATATGAATATATTTCTGAGGCAACGCAAGGGTTTTGGGTTGCAGCGAGGCAAGTACCACCACCATCGCCACCCAGCCCGAGTCTATCAGCCAATCAGCGACGTCCTTACAAACTCGGCTAGGCAGCGAGCAGCTCCCAGCCCAGGAATCCAGCCTAAGTGAATAGACTATAGTGGTAAATGATACATCAACACTAGCAGACGATAGATGGCACTGTTAGCGGCAATCGCGGCAATCTGCCGCCATAAGGGGGAATGTAAACATACCAGCGTGAGGACATATTACATAGTTGATTTTAATGTCTTATGGTATTTGAAATACATACTTATAACAGGTAAGTACTGAGGTACTGAGTACTGAGGAAGTACACACAAACCTCGATTTCCCGGATATCGGATTTGCCGGACAAAATCCGAGGTTCGGGGATATGTCAGAGTCTCGGACAATTTATTTATTTACAATAAACCCTTCATGCTCGCGGGTTTAAGGCTCGCGGATTTGATTACTCGCGGGTTTTCAACCCCCCCTTTTTTTTTCTCTTTTTTTTCTTTTTTTCTTTTTTTTCTCTTTCTTTCTTTCTTTCTACTCCCTCCCAATTGCTTGTATGTATGGAGTATGTCTCACATGTTTGGGGAGGATCCACTCATACAGCTCTCCTAAACAGGGTTGAGTCAAAAGGTTTTCGTATCATCAACTCCCCTCCTCTGACTGACTGTCTTCAATCTTTAAATCACCACCGCAATGTTGCTTCTCTTGCTCTCTTCTACCGTTATTTTCATGCTCACTGCTCTTCTGAACTTGCTAACTGCATGCCTCCCCCACTCCCGCGGCCTCGCTGCACAAGACTTTCTACTCATTCTCATCCCTATTCTGTCCATCTTCCTAATGCAAGAATTAATCAGTATCTTTACTCTTTCATCCCTTTCACTGGTAAACTCTGGAACTCTCTTCCTGTTTCTATTTTTCCACCTTCCTATGACTTAAATCTTTTCAAAAGAAGAGTAACAAGACACCTCCCGAACTAAATTGACCTACCCCTCTGTTTTTATTTTATTCTCTTACTGTCTTCTTTATAGGGACTGGCGACTAAGCGGGCTTTGTGTTTCCCATTTTTGTTGTGCCCTTGGCCAGTTCCTTGTGATGAAAAAAAAAAAAAAAAAAAAAAAACTATGGGTAAATGAATGACTAATGTCATGCTCGCGGATTTACGATACTCGCGGGTGTCTCTGTTCCCTAACCCCCGCGAGCATGAAGGGTTTATTGTATTTTTTTTTATTTTTTTTTTTTTTTTTTTTTATACGTTGAAATGCCTGGTCCTGTTCGTAAATTGACAAAGTTGTCCGGCGGTCCGAGCGTCTCCTGTCACCCCTGGTCAGTGTCTGCGCCTCCCGTCAGGTGGCAGCATGCTCAGCGGTCGTATTGCTTACATTTGGGCACACGACATTCACGGTTCACCTGCACCGCCTCCGTTAGTCCCCTGACTCCCACTGCCCCTGGTGCAAGAACATCTCTGAGACTATTGAACACTTTCTGCTGCCTCCCGCCAGGTGGCAGCATGCTCAGCAGTCGTATTGTTTACATTTGGGCACACGACACTCACGGTTCACCTGCACGGCCTCCGTTAGTCCCCTGACCCCCACTGCCCCTGGTGCAGGAACGTCTCTTGAGACTATTGAATACTTTCTGCTGCCTCCCGCCAGGTGGCAGCATGTTCAGCGGTCATATTGTTTACATTTGGGCACACGACACTCACGGTTCACCTGCACCGCCTCCGTTAGTCCCCTGACCCCCACTGCCCCTGGTGCAGGAACATCTCTTGAGACTATTGAACACTTTCTGCTGCCTCCCGCCAGGTGGCAGCATGCTCAGCGGACGTAAAAGTCCGCGGCAGGGTAGTTGATATTGGCGGTTGCCGGACAGTAAATACTAGAGTAGGATAAACGTCCGGGGGTGGGTAATGGCATCCGACTTTTTTTTTTTTTTCTTTTTTTTTTTACTGTTGCGATTCCCGGACTTTTGCGGTTCCTGGACCAGTGCTCCCCCCTATTAGTCCGGGAAAACGAGGTTTGTGTGTACTACAACATTCGTCTTGGAAAACCATTAGTATTTTTCAGGGTATTTTTTGGGGGAAAACGTGAGTCTTATAAGCCGTAAAATATGGTACTACGCCTCGCACCGGACTAAATAAGCATTTTAACAGGGTTTTCAATACCCAAGTTTCGCGATCCTCGAGTTTAGTGCTATACCTTGGGAATAAAGCAAGCGCAAAACTCGGGAGGGTACTGTACTTGACAGAAATATTGATTAATAGGGTAGATGGGAGGGTCGTACCTACGTAGTACAACTATTCGCCGACTTACGACCTACGCAACTTACGACTGTTCGACTTTACGACCGGTGGTAAATGCTGATAATTGTGCAAAAAAAATTTTTTTTTTTTTTTATAACAGTTGTGCCTATAGCGCCAGTAGGCAGTGACTAAGGCCCGGATGGTAGGCCCTGAAGGTTCACTTTAGAGATGTGATGGTTGGCCCTCACCCGTGGTGGCGCAGGCAGGATTTTTATAGTGACGCCTGTGATTAGAAGTTCATGCCACCCCCTGTGTCCTCCGATGCACTCGCAATCGAATGTCGAGTTAATGAGCAGGGCATGTGGGTGTTCTTAGGCCACTCAACGGTGCAGAAAGATTTTGGTTCTCATCGGGGATTGAACTCAGTGATACGATGGTTATAACAATAATGAACAACGGGAATGTTGATAAAATAAGACTTAAAGATTATTATAATATCATTACACATATTATTTTATCATTCTGCCTGTGCCACCACGGGCAAGAGCCAACCATTACAACCCTCAAGTGAACCTCCAGGACCTACCATCCGAGTCTTAGTAGTCACTGCCTACAGGCGCTATAGGCACAAATTTAAAAATATAATAATAAAATAATAATTTTTTATTTTTTATAACATAGGCCGACTTACGACCAGAACAATTTACGACCGGTTGGTCGCTCCCGATCACGGTCGTAAGTCGACCACTCGGTGTAGTCAAAATAATGACGATTGGGGGGTAAAATCCTTATCACACACGCTGACACACACGTAGGTTGCACACAAACTCTCTCTCTCTGTGTCTCCTGTCTGTCTATCTTTTTTTTCTCTTTTCTCATCTTTCTACTCATTTTTCTCTCTTCCTCCTCCTCCTCCTCCATGAGGTACAACTTCTCTCCATGGGAGCTATAGAACTGGCTCCTCTAGATCCAGGATTTTACAGCCGCTTGTTTGGGGTACAGAAGGCCTCGGGAGCATGGCGCCCTGTAATCGACTTGTCGCGGCTCAACAAGTTCGTTTGCAGGACACCATTCAAGATGGAGACATGCAGGTCTGTCCTACTCTCCATCAGGCAGGACGATTGGATGGTGTCTATGGATCTGAAGGACACTGACTACCAGATCCCTGTACACTCCCTGTCACGCAGGTTTCTGCGCATTGTGTGGAGGGACCACACGTAGCAGTTTTGTGTGCTCTGCTTCGGCCTTTCCAGGGCTCCTCAGGTCTTCACCCGGGTCATGGCTCCCATTTCGGGATGGATGCACTCCATGGGGATCAGGCTGCTTCGTTATCTGGATGACTGGCTGATCCTCTCCCCTCCACGGGAGTAGGCGTTCAAGTCGAGGGACTCCCTTCTGCGACTATTTTCCGACTTGGGAATAGTCGTCAATTACAAGAAGTCTGATCTCGAACCGAGTCAGACCGCTATGTACTTGGGGATGGATCTGAATTCTTCGACTTTGAAGGCTTTCCCGTCTCTGAGGAGGAGAGAGACACTCCTCCAGCTATTCAAAGAATTCACCTCGCTGTCGGCAGCCCCAGCTCTGCATTGGCTCCGCGTTTTGGGACCTGTCATCACTGTCCCACATAGTGCCAGGAGGTCAGAGGAGGATGAGATCCCTGCTATTCCAGCTTCACCGACACTGGGATAGGAGCCGAATATCCGGCCGATTCCCATCTGGTCCCCCTGGATGCCTTCACACGTGTCGACCTCGAGTGGTGGTCTTCAGGGGACAATCTCCTCTAGGGGCAGACTTTGAAGGCTTCAGTCCCCGATCTTCTGCTGTACTCGGAAGCGTCAACCGAGGGCTGGGGCTCCACGGTGCTGGATCTTCAGGCCTCTTGTCTCCTCAGGAGCAAGAGAGTTCCGTCAACCTGCTCGAGCTCCGAGCGATCAAAATGGGCCTCCTTGAGTTCATCGGCTGCTTAAAAGGGAAGACGGTGGGCATCCTTTCCAACAACGCAACAGCTCTGTCTTATCTCCTGAAGGATGGAGGCACGAGATTGCTCACGCTGAACCAAGAGGCTCAGCAAACCCTGCAGTGGGCAGAACTTCACCAGGTCACACTGATGCCTCAGTAAGTCATGGGGAGTGCGAATGTCCTGGCAGATGGCCTGAGCAGGCACAATCAGGTCCTCTCTACTGAATGGACCCTCTGCCAGGAGGTCTGTGACATGTTGTGGAGGTTATGGGGTGGTCCTCTGGTCGACCTGTTTGCCACTCGTCTGAACTTCTTGCGGCTGCCGAACTTATACGTTCACGTACCAATGTAGCACGTACCAATAAGGAAAAAATTATGTGGTCAAAGTGGTTAATAAAGTAAAACTACTGAAACTGGCGCCGTGACTGGTGAGCATTGCTCCCACAGCAGAGATGAGTTCTGGGGAGTGCTATCAGAGGCTCACCAGTAGGGTGCCAATAAAAAACGAAAGCTGGATTTTTTTAACGGCCCTTAGTGGAATACTGTGGGGTGGTGAGAAAACAACGTGTGTAAAATTTGAGCACAATCGAAGTACAGTAAAAGCTTATAACTCGGCACGATAGGGGCTCTGGCCCTTGCCGAGCTATGCAATGTCCTTCTCTGATATGGGGGGGAAAAAAAAAAAAAAAAAAAAAAAAAATACAGTACTGTAATAGCATAAAAACTACACTTACCAATGAACGGGTAGCAGCAGGCATGTAATCCAAGGAGAGGGGAGCCTTGTTGTAACTTGTAACATGTAGAAGATGTTAGGGGGACTCAGTCGCATTTTAACACTGGTATCACTTTAATCACTTTATAATCACAACTCTGTACTGTATTATACACAGTACTGTACCTGTACAACTTAATTTTACATCACTTGAGCACTTAGTTACTGCAACACTATGCCCTGTCCATTAACTCTACCTTCGACTGTGAGTGCATGGGAGGACACAGGGGGGCGGCATGAGCCTCAAATCACAGGCGTCACTATAAGAATCCTGCCTGCGCCACCACGGGCGAGGGCCAACCATCACAGCCCTCGAGTGAGCCTCCAGGGCCTACCATCCCACCCCTGGAGCTCACTGCCTACACGCACTATAGGCATAGGTGGGAAGAAAAAAAAAAAATAATAATACTAAAAAAAAAAAACTCTTGTCTTTGCCATGCCGAGTTATATCAAATTCCGAGTTATAAGGCTTTTACTGTATATTTAAAGGTGGCGCAAGTCGATTGATTGTTCCCCCTATAGACTCTGATAGGGACTACAAGGAAGGACATCGTCTCTGGGGTGTTTGTTGGCAATATTGAAGCCTTTTGAGACCTCCCTTTCCTCCAGCTGGGCTGCTGGTCCCCCTCACTCTTCAAAGCGAGTATTAGCCCCTCTAGGGGCGGGGGGTTTCATGGTTGCCCAAGTCACGCATTGTCTTCCGCTTGGCCGGGGAAGGGAAGCCTTCAATGTTCCTGGCTGTTGTCGACGGTGCCTCAACGACCTGCAAGAGGAATTGGCGCTGATCCTCGTTCTTCGTCAGGCTGAGGTTGAAGGACTGGAACAGCGCCACCCCTCGCTCCTCCGTGTCGTTGGTGACGTGTAGGCTCGCGACGCGCCGAGACGCCACGACGAACCCCGTGTCACTCGGCCACTCCTCTGGCTCCTTCGAAAGGAACGCCCTCTCCGCTCCGACGGCGTCGAGGAGGGCGCCGGACGCCTGGCTTCCGAACGACGCTAGCGTGGACGAGGCGAGGCGGGCGTCGGAGACGGTAATGCGCTTCGGCGGTTCCTCAGATCCTTTTTCCCACTGCATCGCTTCCGCCAGCGCCTTCTTCTCGGCGGTTGGCAAGCGGTGGTCGAAGAGAGCCATGGCGACCAGTGGCTCGCTCAGGTACCAGAAGTGCCGGGAGAAGGTCTTCACGCATGCCTTGCCGATCTCAGCGTCGTGGAAGTCGCGGAGGTCGGCGGCCAGTTTCAAGTCATTCGCCGGCGCGAAGGCGGCCACGGGCGCCTCGAACCAGCGGGTCACGTAGACCTCAGCGACGAAGAAGGTGAACCGGCGGAGGCTGGACAGCTCGCGCGGCGAGCAGAGCTCCCCCAGTTGGGCGGCGAACAGCGTAATCTTCGCCACGTAGATGGCACGCACCATCCAGCGCACACGGTGCATGGCGCCCGGTCGCCGGAACTTCACCTTCGGGACGTCGCCCTCGCCACCCAGCAGGACGATGAAGAGCTCCAGCATCTCCTTGTAGTCGTCCCGTGGGTGGCTGGTGTTGAACAGCACAGCCCACTCCTGCAGAAGTGTGTCCCGCTTGTTTAGGAGGGTGGGCGGCAGCTCGTCTGGCGTTGGCGGCTCCGGCTGGCTCTGGTCGATGAAAGCCCACCGTTCCTTGAATCTGTTGAAGACGCCGATGTCAGGACCCAACGACGACCCCATGCAGATAGAGAATGCCTTCTCCAGCACCAGCTCGTGTACATGGTGCCGGCAGGCGAGGCTTAGCAGACGCCGACCAAGCTTCTGCTCCAGCAGGGTGCAGGCACCGGCAAGGGCTCCAGTGTTGGCGGCGGTCGTATCGAACAACATAGCCACCATACGCTCTGCGAGCCCCCAGTCGTCGAGCGCTTCAGCCACGGCGCTCGCCATCGCCTCTCCAGTCCCACTTGCCAGCTTGGGAACACCGATGAGCTTCTGGACGCCGTCGCCGGAGACGAGGATAGCCAGCCGATCCACACGCGTACCGTCGCAATCCGGCAGGATCTTCCCGTCCCAGTGAACGGTAAGAGGCGTGTCAGGGACGAAGGTTGTCTTGACTTCCGCGGCCAGCTGGGACTGGTAGCCGGCGCGAGCCTGCCGGATGCTCTCCGCATTCAGGATCAGCTCCTGAGGATTGTGGCCGAGGCTACTTGCGGTCGCCGCGACGATGCAGAGCGCTTTGAGGTCGCTCACGCCGGTCCGGTCGAGGGCGCTCGCTAACTCCTGGGAGAGCACGACCTGTGACCCCCGCGCTCGTCGCTTCGGAGGGCTTGCACCGGTCGGCTCAGCGGTAGCAGCCGCCCCGCCGCGTGCCGGACTGGACTCAACCGAGGAGGAGGAGGAGGACGCGAGCACCGCGCGTTCGAGCTGCAACGTCAAGGCTTCTCGTGATCGCTTCTCTGCCGCCACTGTCATCTCCCGGCGCTGAACTCGGCGCTCCAGCTCCTGACCCTGTCAGCTCCCTGCATGATCCCTCGGCGACCCTTCTCGCGTTGCGCCGCTAGGAACTCACGATCAGCTGGGATCGTCATCAGGGTCATCGCGTCGGCATGGGCGACGTCAAAGAGGTCACATAGGGCATCTTGAAACTCTTCCTCCTTCGTCTTGTTTGTCGCTCTTCCCTTGCTCTTCACGAGCGCCTTCCAGTCCTTGAACAAGACCTCCACCTTGCGAACGGCGCTTTCAGCCGTCATCGTTGAGATCCTCGCGGTCTCCCAGAACCTTAGCACCTCTTGGACAGTGGCCGCGGCGCTGGTGGCGACGGTTTTCTTTTCCACGTTGTGGAAGTAGAAAGCCCGCTTGAGCACGTCGCCACGAGATGGGAGTTTGGCTCCGAGGATGGGGTCGGGGTTTGGCTGTCCCACCAGCCAAACAGTCGTAGCTGCGCGTGAATGAGCCATTCTGAAAAAGAAATGGGTGATTTAGAACCCTAGCCTTTCAGACTTGGGTACAGGTATAATCACATTGTACACACACATAGTACAGGTTTCAATTCACTTGCGCCAACTCTAAATATAAACCGATTCGCTTCAAATTTTGCATGAGAGTTTTTCTCATTACTGCACAGTATCCCACCAAGGGCCGTTCAAAAATATCAAGTTTTAAATTTACCCATATGCGCTATTGGCACCCTACTCACCAGTCACGGCGCCAGTTTCAGTAGTTTTACTTTATTAACCACTCTGACCAAATAATCTTTTCCTTATTGGTATGTGCTACATACCTTAAGAATCGGAAAATTGTGAGGATTTTGAAACCGATTCAAAATATAATGCGAGCAAAACTGATGGAGTTACAGCGAGTTGAAGCAAAAAAAGCTAGAAAAATGTTTATACACTGTTTTACTTTCCTTCAATTATCTTAATATTGGTGTAGTCTTACTGAATTTTTTTTATGCTCAAGATATGCAGCAATGTATCCTGAACACGATAGTAGCTAGTTTAGTTTAACCTAAATATCATCTAGTAGCTTGGTAATATCGGGTAGGAGTACAACATTTCAATGCATTGAAACATGAAAATTCGCCTACTCTTATGATACTCAGTCATGACTTTATTTTCTACCCTATTGAGTTACGAATAGCGTGTTATTGTTGACCAATCACTGCCTGATTCACTGATGCAAACAAAATAGGCCTATCTTGTGTAAGAGGTGAGTTAAGCAAAGAAATATGAATATTTTTCTGAGGCAACGCAAGGGTTTTGGTAGCGGCGAGGCAAGGTACCACCACCACCACCGCCCGGCCAGAGTCTATCAGCCAATCAGCGACGTCCTTACAAACTCGGTTAGGCATCGAGCAGCTCCCAAAAATCCAGCTTAAGTGAATAGACTATAGTAAGGCCCGGATAATTCGAACTTCTGTTCGAATTATGGAAAGTTGTTGAAAAATTCGAACTGGCCTGAAGCAGGTTGAATTATCCTAAGTTTGAATTATACGGGTTCAAATAAGAGAGGGTTTACTGTATATGATACTGGTAAGTTACTCAAAAAATTTTCTTATTCTAAAAATTACATTTTTTTACATGTCCATGCACCTCATCCTTGCATACTTACCTAAGTCCCCCCTGATAAGTTAACAAAGCTATCAGCTTTAAGTCAGGCGCTTCTCAACTGTCTTTTGTTTTGTGTTTTGGTTTTGTGGAGGAACGTTATGGCTGCCGGTCCACGGTTGTATACTGGAGAGTGGTCTGTCACGTTCTATAGCCGTGAAGTTCCTCAGCCCTGTCCGCCAAGACAGGGCTGAGGAACTTCACGGCTATTGAATGTGACAAATTTATCGATATGTCTGCTGATTCCATACTCAAATTAGTCACATTTGAGAAGAATGAGGTATCATTGGCCACTTTTTGGCGTGGACTACTGGAGAGTGTCCTAATTTGACTGAAAAACGGCCAGGTATCTACTATTGCCTTTCTCCACATAGTATTTGCGCAAGCATTCTCTCCCTTGACAACAATTAAATCCAAACCGAGAAGTAGACTGTAAACTTTTGAGGACAAAATGCGAGTGGTATTATCAGCAATTAGACCTGACATCAAGAGTTTGTGCTCCAAGCATCAATCACAGGTCCCACATTGACTACCGTAGATAACAGTTAAGTCGCTAGGACAACTTTTTTTTCTGTTTACAGACGTGTGGTGGCGTTAATACTTACATTTCTACATGCATGATTTCAGGAAAGTTAGAAGGGGCTATCTGGAGAGTCTGTGTCATTTTGTGTCTTCATCTGTGTCATAGTATGGCTATAAATGAACAAATTACAAAAATATCTACAAAGTGGCTACCAACAGTAGAGTCGCCATCTAGTGTTTATTTACTGAGTGTCGTACCGCTGTCGTCGTCGCCCGAAAAAATAATATGTAGCAAAATTTGAAACCGTCTATACTTGCAGATACAAAGCATAAAACAACGCTGAAACAGGGTAGATTATACAGTCATGATATAAACTACTGTGTATCATCTTCAGTGGCACATAAAAATCAGTAGTGATGCTATAATTTGTAATATTTGGCGCCTGGCAACATCACTGCAGGTGGCGACTTTACTGTTATCTACGGTAGAAATGTGTGGCCCATTGTGGTTTGTTTGTTTCGGTTGTATCAATGTGCTCGTTACTTGTACATTAAATATGTAACTGCTCTCTTACAATGATTTTTTTTGTTCATTTTATGTTGATTAAGGCAACATCAGAGTAAAGATGAGGTTTTTTTTATTTCAAATCATCAGGGACAAAGTTTTGTCCCATTGACTTTTAATTTAACCCATTCATGCCCAGATCTTTCCTTTGATATATAAAATCGTCTGTTAGCCATAAAGTTATGGAAAGTAACTTAGTATACCAAATTAGCTAGTGGACAAGGGTATTAAACAGGTCATATCTATAGAATATTGCTTACATTGATTAAAATAGTCTAATGGTTACCAAATTACATTCTGGGCCTCAAGGGGTTAAAAACTAAATACCGACAGACGACGTTTTCTAATAAAGGTGCCGGGGATTTCTGAAAAGCTTGGCAAGGGTGCCTTGAGCCAGAAAATGTTGGGAATCACTGCCTTAGAGGATAAGAGAAAGACAGAAAAAACAATGTCAGTGATGGATACAATGTACAGGATTGTTTTCCTAAGAGTGCTACTGGAGGTATGTATTACCAAGATAGGACAGAGTGAAATATTTGCCTCTATCGAATGCTTCAAGGTCCCCAAAGAAAAGTATTTAATAATTGTTTGGCCATGCATAACAAGTGCATGGTGAATGATGTCCACCATTCAGGAAAGATCAGTATCACCTTCATATGGAGTTGAGAAACCCTGATGTACTGTTATTTATGCTCACGGAAATGATGTGTTGAATCTGATCTGTTGATAAACATCTCACATGTTATTGAGTATGCTTAGTAGTTGGACCTCACAACCAAGTGTTTGAGGGTAATCCCATTCAGATTCCAGGAGTGGTTGCCAGCTAGTGACTACAGGAATTCCATGTGAGGAAACTTAGAGAATATTATGTGGCCATTAATGACTTCTGTAAAGTTTTTATTATAAGAATACTATTGTTTTGGTTTGCTGAGTTTTAAAAAAAATTTAACCATGCATTCCTTCCCCAAGATATACTCGGTGCGAGTACGAGATAAAGGACCAGACTACCGAGGCTTTGTGCAGATCCCTTTGATTCAGTCCGTGGATGGGTCAGGAGACATCTTTATCGGAACTGAACCACTGGGGGATCCGATGCTGTTATTGCAGATGGGAGCCCGGTGCTATGTGGAGCCGTGCCTGAGGAAGGTAGATGCTTGCTCTATTAGCTGCATCTTTATCTAATTTGTTACATCTTTCGTTTTTTTTGGGGGGGGGATTACATATTGTCTGATTGCACTTTAGAATATCTCTCTCTCTCTCTCTCTCTCTCTCTCTCTCTCTCTCTCTCTCTCTCTCTCTCTCTCTCTCTCTCTCTCTCTCTCTCTCTCTCTCTCTCTCTCTCTCTCTCTCTCTCTCTCTCTCTCTCTCTCTCTCTCTCTCTCTCTCTCTCTCTCTCTCTTCTCTCTCTCTCTCTCTCTCTCCTCTTCTCTCTCTCTCTCTCTCTCTCATTATGAAAGCCAAAACACGCCCTTGTGTGTGTCTTGTGTGTTGTTTGCCTGAAGGTGGTTCTCCATGCTGCATGATCTTATGCATCCTTTGTTTAGATCCAAAACCCTGAGGTCACTTTGTATGGCTTCGCCCCATCTATTTTTTGAGCAGTCTCATAATCTCCCCTGTCAATGTATATATTTTTCTTCTTTTTTCAGGCTTGTCTTCTTGCATCCTTTCCACATGCTCTTACCCATCTTAGTTTGCCTCTCCTCAACACTTTGCTAATTTATTTGAGTCTCATTCTACTTCTTAGTTCTTCATTTGCATTCATCATCCCATCAGACCTATCATTCAGAGATCCACCTCCCATCTTCCGTAACTATCCTCTTCTCATTGCATTGTAGGTCTTTTCTCCTTCCCTGCCAAGGTATAGCCATCATATAGCATTACACTCCTTATACAAGCTGCTTACAAGGACCCTTTAGTTAGAACGTCAACATCATTAAGATCAATAGTTTTCTAAGCATCCACCAATCGCGTTTACCTCATGTGAGTGAGTCTGTGCCAGCTCCACTACCTCTTAGCTGACAAAGCTCCTCTATGCACTCAAAGATTCTTCTGCAAGGTCAATCAGTTCCGAACTCTTACATAGTCTTCTTTATAAGCACTTTGTGGCACTATCAACACTTAGCTGCTTTTACATTGTTTTTCCTCTTTGTTTTAATGCATTTTTTAGTCCCTGATTTAAAGCAGTGTCATTTCAGGTAGGATAATACACATATTTGATTGAAATTTGAACCCATCTTTTCTTTCAGAGTCAACAGCCGTCACTGTGTTCACACATCCGTGCAGCCTCAAATTGCTACAAGGATGCCATGTCACTAACGTTGAAAAATTCGGCTCTGAATTCCTTGCCCATACCACAGGCAATCAAAACTGATATATGGCAGCTTGCAACAGATACTCCCGGCCCTTTAGTACAGAGGGTCTCTAAAAATATCATGGTGGTGAAGTGTAAACCAGAGGCCCTTTACCCACTTGGCTTCCTGCATTTCAGTTTTCAGCAGGTGAGTACCATTAGACGGGTTGGTATGGGTTTTTTTTAAGATGATGTCAAAATTTTGAAACTCCAATGAAATTTCTCCCTAGTTTGAAATACATGTATGTTATTTACTCTCTTTCAAGGTCCGAAGCAAGGAAGAAATAGAGTTCAAATATTACTGTGGGTGCCGAGCCTTCAAGATCCAGCCAGCCGCAAGGGACGTGTCCTTCCGCAAATGTGTTCACTTGTATGCCTGTGTAGTGGCATTTGCAAGTGACAATAACCTCTCCCAGGAATTCTCTTATTACATCAACATGATACAAAAGTAGGTTTTCAGTTTGTCTCAAATTAGTATTCATATATATACAGTAAAACCCTTATAACTCGGCACTGTATAACTCGGAATTTGATATAACTCGGCAAGGCAAAGACATTTTTTTTTTTTTTTTTTTTTTTTTTTTTTTTTTTTTTTTTTTTTTTTTACATCGATGCCTATAGCACGTGTAGGCAGTGAGCTCCAGGGGTGGGATGGTAGGCCCTGGAGGCTCACTCGAGGGCTATGATGATTGGCCCTCGCCCGTGGTGGCACGGGCAGGATTCTTATAGTGACGCCTGTGATTAGAGGCTCATGCCGCCCCCCTGTGTCCTCCCATGCACTCGCAGTCAAAGGTAGAGTTAATGGACAGGGCATGTGGGTGTTCTTAGGCCACTCGACGGTGCAGAAAGATTTCAAGTGGATTTATGGGTCTCACTCGGGATCGAACTCGGGTCTTCGAGAACGCCACTCGGTGACGCTAATCACTCTGCTACCGCCTCCCCTAAACTGCATCTCTTGGTTTTCACTCGGCATATCATGCCCTCACAACCTCTTGTGTGAACATGTAAACAAAAAGTCGGCAAAAAATAATGTATCTCGGCATATTGACGTTATAGCTGCATCTCTGCTTACACTCGGCATATCCTCAGTCGCATAAAGTCGTGTTTTTGTCCTTTTGACCCTTTCCTTTCAGGCTCAGGCTCTTCAATTTCATTCCCTTCCTGCTGGAGACACCCTTGCGTGATGGAGCTGACATCTTGAAATACAGTACTGTATGATGTAATCCCAAAACACGTAAAATAGGTGGCAAAGTAAAGCAAAGGTCGGGAACCAGCGTGTAGGCTGTCAGCTCCTGAGCCGTGTTTATGTCGTCCAAGCACCGTCTTGGATACGAATTCCGTTTTTTGTCAAAATTGAAAAAGGATTGGTTTCTGCTTCAAAAACACAACAAGCTTGGTAGGAGCCGAAAAAATAATCAATGCAAAACATTGCAAACAATATCACAAAGTAGTATAACATACATTTCAGCAAGTGTTATTGGATTGGGATTTGTAATCCAAGACGGTGCTTGGACGACAAAAACACGGCTCAGCCTACGCGCTGGTACCCGACCTTTGCTTTACTTTGCTACCTATTTTACGTGTTTTGGGATTACATCATACAGTACTGTATATCAAGATGTCAGCTCCATCACGCAAGGGTGTCTCCAGCAGGAAGGGAATGAAATTGAAGAGCCTGAGCCTGCAGGAAAAGGTGAAAGTGCTGGCAAGGATGGATGCAGGTGCGTCCATGCGTGCTATTTGTGCTGAGTTTGATATCAAATCCAGCACATTCTACCCGTTCACTGGTAAGTGTAGTTTTTATGCTTTTATAGTACTGTATTTTTTATATATATATATATATATATATATATATATATATATATATATATATATTTTATATATATATATATATATATATATATATAATATATATATATATATATATATATATATATATATATATATATATATATAATATATATATATATATATATATATACCCATATCAGAGGAGGACATTGCATAACTCAGCACATTGAATAACTCGGCAAGGGCCAGAGCCCCTATCGTGCCGAGTTATAAGGGTTTTACTGTATATATATATATATATATATACTAGCCGCAAAGCCGCCCTCCGGACGGACTTTTTGGCTAGCTCCTGCGGAGGGCTATTGGTGGGCCTTCGGCCACCAAACACAGACTCTCCAGATAGCCCCTTCTAACTTTCCTGTAATCATGGATGTAGAAATGTATGTATTAACGCCAAACCCCTTCACATCACCCCCAACCCATTCACCTCACCCCCAACCCATTCACATCACCCCCAACCCATTCACATCACCCCCAACCCATTCACATCACCCCCAACCCCTTCACTCACCCATTACCCATCACCCCCACCCATTCACTCACCCATTACCCATCACCCCCACCCATTCACTCATCCATTACCCATCACCACACACCCCTTCACTCACCCATTACCCATCACCCCCCACCTATTCCTCACCCATCACCCATTCACTCACCCATTACCCATCACCCTCCACCCATTCACTCACCCATTACCCATCAACACACACCCATTCACTCACCATTACCCATCACCCCCCACCTATTCCCTCACCCATCACCCCCAACCCATCACCCCCCACCCATTCACTCACCCATCACCCCACACCCATTACCCATCAACCCACCCATTCACTCACCCATTACCCATCACCTTACATCAAGGTTTCCTCAATTCTGGCAAACCACTTTTTTTCACAATTCTCGCTAATAGGCTACTAAAAAAAAAAAAAAGTTATCGGATCATCTCATAAGTGTGCTTAAAACCTTCCCCTGGTCAAGCCGGTTCCAAAACTGTGCCATATGAGGGGATTCCGCCACGGGGGGTGGAACCTATACCACACACACACACACACACACACACACACACACACACACACACACACACACACACACACACACACACACACACACACACACACACACACACACACACACACACACACACACACACACACACACAGACAGACAGACAGACGATAAGCAGTAATGAGCAAGCCTGGATACTTACTACCTCGTAATACCAGTCCCGATCAGTCGTGGGCGAGTGTGCCAAATCCCTGATGTAGTGCCAGTCACTGTTTACCTTCCAACATAGCTACACAGCCTGGTTGTGTTTGTGATTATTTCTTATTTATTTCACACTTTTTTTCCTGTGTCTTTCCTATATTTTCACACCCTTGGGAAAATACCCTCGCACTAACGGACAATCAGCTTTAACGGACCACTTCTCCCCCCTTTTAGTTTGTTAAATCGAGGGTCGACTATACATGCAATTGTCCAAGATGTTCTTAAATATGGTGAAGTAATTGCTTGTTATTACTTTAACTAGTGTAGATATGTCTAAAAGTATGAAAAATGTGACTACCAGCCCCGGTCTCCCCAATGTGCAAAGCCATGCCGGAAAAAATTGCTCCCTAGACAATCTGAAGCTATGTGGCCTGGTTACATAGCGCGTGGCCTACGTGGTATAGCTTCTGGTCTGCGGTACCTAACTAATTAACCTCTGCAGCAATTCAAAGACACATGGGGCACATACGTACCGTATTTTACAAAGCTGGTGTGCAGCAGCCTTTATGGTTGTGGCTGTGGGAATACAAAAAGTGAAGACATTTAATTTTGCCGCACCCTATAGGTATAGAGGAAGTGCTGAATGCCAAAAGTGAGTGAAGTGTAAATGAAAGATGAAGTTATTCAAAAAGAACACAGAAGATTTAAGGGACTTAGATGTCAGTCAGTAATCACGTCTAACATATATAATACCTTGCATTACTATTATAATTGAATTACAACTACAGGAGAACCTCGTTTATCCGGCACCCTCGGGGGGGAGCGCATGCCGGATAACTCATTTTGCCGTTGTTTTGAGAGTTACTCTTATGGAATCCCCCAAAATCCTTTTTTTTTTTTTTTTTTTTTTTTTTTTTTTTTTTTTTTTTTTTTCCCCCATCACAAGGAATGCCAAGGGCACAACAAAAAGGGTAACACAAAGCCCGCTTAGTTGGCAGCCCTATAAAGAAGCAGTCAGAGAAAAAAATAAAAAAGTGGGGTGAGCCAATTAGTTCGGGAGGTGTCTTTTTACTTTCTTTTGAAAAGAGTAAGTATAGGAAAGTGGAAAAAATAGAAACAGGAAGAGATCCGAGTTTATCAGGGGGAAAAAAAAAAAAAAAAAAAAAAAAAAAAAAAGCCTGGGCGATTAGTGCCGTTTTTTTGAGGCTGCCGTTTTTTTAAACCCGGGTTTAAAACAAGGTTTCTTAAACTGATAAACCAGTCTATATGATAGTCCATAGCCCACTATATCTCTTGTGGGTGCCCCGCAGGCCCCTATGCAGCCCGAAATTTTTCAAAACATTGTCGTGGAACGTCAGAGATATAGTGGTCTAGGCACAAAAATCAAGTGAGGGAGGGAGGGAAACCGGGAGACTTTGGGACCAACCCTCATGCATAAGGGATCAGCAACACTGAGGATGACACCCAGTGAAATGGGAGGGACATAGTAGTGAGAGAAAGGGCGCCAGAAGAACGAGGGGGTTTACAGGGAAAGGGACGGGGAATAAATGGAGACCACCTGCGCGGCCACCCCCCTAATTTCACTGGGCGGTACGGATCAATAAATAAACAAATTACAAACTTTTTTTTTTTGTAAGAACCAAACTGCGCCATTTTTGATTTTTCCCAATTTTTTTTTTTTTTTAACCATATCTCCACTTATTAGTAAATTTCCCTTCCAGGAGGGCATCAGAGATAGATAGATAGATGGCCACTGCAGATAGGTGCCCAGACCATATAGAAGGGTCCAGGAACCAGAGGCACCAAGACTATTATCATTTTTTTGTTTACATTTACTTGCCGTGTACGTGCAAGACAGGGAAGCTGGCGGGTCTTGCATCCGTCACGCCCCTTTGAAAAATTAGTTTAATTCCCTTTATGGCTTTTCCTATGGGGAAAAATTGAAAAAAAAGGTGTTGACAACCACCACGGCCTTGATTCCTGCTTGCATTTAAAATCTTTAGTCTTTAAATGGTCGGACCAGGACTTTTTGCTTCCTAGGTCACCCCCGGGTTTAATTTCCCAAAAAACGTCACCAAAACTTTTTGGGGAAAGTTTTTTTGTCAGTTGGATATGGGGTCTGAGCCACTTTGACTGAGACCAGATCACCGTATTCACACCTTTAAAAGATCAGTTTTATTTAAAAAAAAAAAAAATTTGGGAGGGGACTGTTTACCCAACAACGGTTTTGAGCGGTGGCTTACGTACAGTTTACTTACAAGTACACGATAAAGTCCCCAGCCCAGATCACAGGAGGAGGAGGAGCAGGAGAAGGACGGCAGGAGGGGGAGGAACAAAGGAGGACAAGCAGGGAAGGAGGAGCAGGAGGAGGAGGAACAAGAGAAGAAGGTGAGGAGAATAGGAGAAAAGAAGGGGCAGGGGAGGAGGAGAGGGAAGGACGAACAGGGGAGTAGGAGCAGGAGAAAGGAGGGCAGGAAAAGGAGGACAGGGGGAGCAGGAGCAGAAGGACGAGCAGGAAAAGGACGAGCAGGAGGGGGACGAGCAAGAGAAGGACGAGAGGAGGATCAGGAGTAGAAGGACGAGCAGGAGGAAGGAGAGAAGGAGCAGGAGAAGAAGGAGAAGGAGGAGCAGGAGGGAAGGACGAGAGGGGGGAGGGGGGAAAAGCAGGGGGGAGGAGGAGAGAAGGTGGTGGTGGTCATGGTGGTGATAGAAGGAAAAAAAAGGGGGGGGAAAACAGGAAGGGGAGGAGTTAGGAGAGGAGCAAGAGAAGAAAAAAGAAAAAGGTGGTGGTGGTGGGGGTGCGGGAAAGAAGGAAGGGAAGAGGTAGGAGTTAGCGCAGTTTGGAGTTATGAAGAATAGAACCTACAAAGTTCCATTTTTCATAACCCAAGCGCTGTAAACCCCCCCTCTCCACCCTGCTGTCCTTATTTGGGGTTGTTCATAGGTGTTTTTTTAAAAATCCTTTAAATTGCACCCTACCTGTTTTGCCCTGCACCTTTATTGTATTCAACTCAGGGTCATGAAGCAGAAGGGAATCAAATTTAAACTGAAGACCTTCACCCCCCCATCAATGGGAGGACCCAGCACCACCAAGGCCCCAAAGGGGGTCACCCCAAGGGGCGCTGCCCCGCCCCCCCTCCGCCCCCGAGCGCTGCTCGGCCGCGGGCTGTGTAACCTTCCACAGCGACGTGGTGGACCCGCCCCCACCTCCTTATGGGCCGACAAGCATGGGGAACGACCCCCCCGGCGCAGGGACGGGGGCCTCTTTTTCTTTTATGGGACGCCCTTTCCCCCGGCCCACGTGACTCCAGCTGGGGCCCGGCCCGGCCCCTGCGCGACGTGCCCGCGCTTCTGAACGCCGGGCACAGTGTGCAAGGCCAACGGCCCAAAGGGGAAAAAGCTGGCCAACGTGGGGGGGTGGTGTACACGCGGGGGTCGAACCGAGCAAGACCCGCCCCCAGAAGGCCGGGAGGGGCTTGTCTGCGCCCAAGGGGGGTGCGCAAGGGTCCTCGTCAAACCCGGGGGACGACGGGCAGGACCGCCTCAATAACACCAAGGGAAGGTTTTCACGCAAGTCGGAGCAGGAGAACAGCGCAGGCCCGGAGAGGCAAACAGAGAAGACCGAGGATAAAATTGAAGAAAAGAAAAAACAGAAGCAGGAGCAGCAAGGAAGGGGCAGCAGGAGAGGCTGCTGCCCCGAAGAGTCTCTTGACCCCGCTGGGGCATAAGGTGCAGAGCATCCCGCCCCACTGTCACCCCTGGCAAGCTGGACGTAGGGGGCGGGAGCGGCGCGAGGAGGATAGCTCAGATTTGATGTGATGAAGGAAGGGGAAAAAAAGGAGGGACAGCAGTGCCAGAGACAGAGACAACGTGCGGCTTTCCCGGGAGCGAGAAAAAGAGAAGGTTGCAGGGCTGCCCCGCCCCGGTGGAGCGACGCTTTGACGGCGCGTGCAGCTCCCACGCAAGGGCGAGGCCCAGGAAATTTGGCACCTCACGGGGGCCCCGGGACGTGACTTTTCGCCCTTGCCCAGCTCAAGAAGCTGCGTTTCCCGAGAAGCAGAAGGGAGGGCCGGCCTAGGAAACAAGGGCAGCAAGGGGGCAAGGGCAGAGAGGCCAAGGGGCCAGCACCAAGGGCTCCCCCAAACAGAAGAAAAGGAGTGAAGACCCCGGCCCGGAGCCCAACTCCCATCAGGAGTGAGCCGATTCTAAAATCGCCGAATGACACCCCCAAGTGGCAAAAAAAATAAAAATAAAAAAAAAAAAAAAATAAAAAAAAAATAAAAAAAAAATAAAAAAATACAATAAAAAATAAAAAAATACAATAAAAAAAAAATAAAAAAAATACTATAAAAAAATATAAATAAAATACAATAAAAAAATAAAAATAAAATACAATAAAAAAAAAAAAAAAAAATCTGGAAAAAAAGAATAAAAAAAAGAATGAGAGAGGGACTGGCAGTGCCTGGCAGTGAAGAGGCAGCCTCACGTCATTACTACTACAGGACAACATTGTTTACAGTTTCATGAGTTGTGTTTGTATTCTTGACTGTGTTTGCGTGGCGAACCTGGTGATGCGTGTGGTGACCCAGCGCGTCACGGCGATGGCTGTGTTCTGCATCACTACCTGGTGTTCTAAACCTACAAGTTATATATGTGTGTTCTGTGCCAGCCAGAATGTGAGGCAAGCAACTTTGAAGTGTTCATTATTATATATGTCAGTATCTTTTTTGTCACTATAATATAAATAAACCCAACCCATCCATTATTCTTTCCCTTCCTGCCTGGCTCCCTCAACACACTCCCACAGCGTCCCTTCTCTGCCAGTGTTCCTTCCTCCCCACCTTTATCCACTATCACCTGTTTCCTTATTCTCACCACAACGTTACCACACTGCTCCTATTTCTTCTTCATCACCTTCTATATTTCTCCTTGACTTTTTTTGGTTTTTCCTTCCACTTCAATTCCGTTTTCATGATAATAATAATAATAATAATAATAATAATAATAACAACAATAACAATAACAATAATAATAATAATAATAACAATAACAATAATAATAAATAATAAAAATAAATAATAAAATAATAATAGTAATAATAGTAATAATAATACTAATATATAATAATACTAAACTATAATAATAATATAATAAATAATGATAATAATAATAATAATAATAATAATAATAATAATAATAATAATAATAATACAGGAGAACCTCGTTTATCCGGCACCCTCGGGGGGGAGCGCATGCCGGATAACTCATTTTGCCGTTGTTTTAAGAGTTACTCTTATGGAATCGCCCAAAATCCCTTTTTTTTTTTTCTTTTCTTTTTTTTCATCGCAAGGAACCAGCCAAGGGCACAACAAAAATGGGTAACACAAAGCCCGCTTAGTTGCCAGTCCCTATAAAGAAGACAGTCAGAGAATAAAATAAAAAAGAGGGGTGAGCCAATTTAGTTCGGGAGGTGTCTTGTTACTCTTCTTTTGAAAAGATTTAAGTCATAGGAAAGTGGAAAAATAGAAACAGGAAGAGAGTTCCAGAGTTTATCAGTGAAAAAAAAAAAAAAAAAAAAAAAAAAAAAAGCCTGGGTCGATTAGTGCCGTTGTTTTGAGGCTGCAGTTGTTTTGAATGCCGGTTAAATGAGGTTCTCCTGTATTATCACACAAGTGTAACAAGTATTATAACTTCCATACAGGATATTTTCATGTACGTATTAACATCAATAGAACCAGTATACACACAAACCTCAATTTCCCGGACCTCAATTTCCCGGATATCGGATTTGCAGGACAAAATCCGAGGTCCGGGGATATGTCAGTCTCGGACAATTTTTTTTATTTTTTTTATTTTTTATTATACGTTGAAATGCTTGGTCCTGTTCGTAAATTGACCAAGTTGTCAGGCGGTCCGAGCGTCTCCTGTCACCCCTGGTCAGTGTCCGCGCCTCCCGCCAGGTGGCAGCATGCTCAGCGGTCGTATTGTTTACATTTGGGCACACAACATTCACGGTTCACCTGCACAGCCTCCGTCAGTCACCACCTGACTCCCACTGCCCCTGGTGCAAGAACATTTCTGAGACTATTGAACACTTTCTGCTGCCTCCCGCCAGGTGGCAGCATGCTCAGCGGTCGTATTGTTTACATTTGGGCACACGACACTCACGGTTCACCTGCACGGCCTCCGTTAGTCCCCAGACCCCCACTGCCCCTGGTGCAGGAACGTCTCTTGAGACTATTGAACACTTTCTGCTGCTTCCCGCCAGGTGGCTGCATGCTCAGCGGACGTAAAAGTCCGCGGCGGGGTAGTTGATATTGTCGGTTGCCGGACAGTAAATACTAGAGTAGGATAAACGTCCGGGGGTGGGTAATGGCATCGGATTTTTTTTTTTTTTTTTTTTTTTTTTTTTTTTAACTTGCGATTCCCGGACCAGGGCTCCCCCCTATTAGTCCGGGAAATCGAGGTTTGTGTATATTTTTAGGAACGTCATAAACGTATATTATATATGTTAGAAGTGATTACTGACTGACTTAGATAACCAGGTTGTGGGTGCCTGAAAAGGGGTAACATATTTCTTTTGTCATCTGTCTGTTCTGTTGGATACAGTTTATGATCATGTATACATGTATTCATGTTGTATATTTTTCAGTGATCAAGGTCCACCTTCAAATTTGCGAGTAAGTGGCAGCAATGGAGAGGAGAGTAGTGTTACATTAGGAGAGAATGAGACAAGCCTGAGTACAGTGGGTGAGAGATCCTTCCTCATACTGAATGACTCGGGAGATTCAAGTTGTCAAGTTGAAGTGGAGGTGCTTCAGGAAGACTCATCGTCCATACTGGAGGGCATCCCCATCTCCCAGACAGACAACCTGGTCACTCAGGTAAGCCTCTTCACTACACTCTGCTTCTATTTATTTTTTAGATTAATAGTGATGTGAAAGAGCGAGTCAGGACTGAAATCTCTAACATATTTTATTAATTCCCTCTCAAAAATGTTAAACTTAGTAATTTGTCATAATTCAATAAGAGCTGGTATGGATGTGCCTCCAGAATTTTCAAACTACAGTAGAATCACTCTGCAACACCTTAATAATGGGAACCCAAAGGGTAATGTATCTCATTATTGGCTTTTCAAACTATTAGATTTGTATATGAACAGATTTTTTTTCTCTCTCTCTCTCTCTCTCTCTCTCTCTCTCTCTCTCTCTCTCTCTCTCTCTCTCTCTCTCTCTCTCTCTCTCTCTCTCTCTCTCTCTCTCTCAACATCCGCTAGATTGATAATGATTGTTTGTCATGGTCAGTATCAGACAAACTTAAGTCCATAAACAGCATTACTGAATTACTGATGCATGAATAAATACAAAAGTGTATGAACTAGTACTACAGACACTCCCCAACTTACATACATACAATATGATCATGAGGGTACGAATAAATTAGGTTGCTTTCGTATGGAAAACTGGCTTGAAACTGTTGAATCGCAGATCTCGTGTAGTGTGTTAACATGTTGATATGTTTGTTTATTCTAGCCATCCACTGATGAGTAACAGGTGCAGAAATACAGTTACACTGAGGCAGAGGCACAAGTGAACATACAGCCAGACTGACCCAGAAGCTATTATTGTGATTATTGTACTTTGCCAGGCTACTTCAAGAACGAGGTAAAAAAGTTTCAGTTAACCCCTTCACTGCGGCTGGTACAAATACGGTCTCTCAGCTATCTTAGGGTTCACTGCGGCTGGTACATATAGGGTTTCTGTATTTAAACTCCGCACTCAATGATATTATGGGTAAATATTCGCTGTGATAGGCTTGTATGGCAACAGTGTCAAGTGTTGCGATATAATAGAACCTCTTTTTCTGCTTGAGTGAGTTAGTATGACTAATAAGGTCAAGCTGTACAGTACGACGTGTCGACACTGCCGCGCCCTCTACTTCAATGGCGAGGCTAAATAGTCAAAATGTTCAACATATTCTTGATGGATATAAGACAGAAGTATGAATGAATGAATGAATGCATGAATGAAGCATTTATGTACCAAAATAAGCGGTATTATGTTGAGTAGTAAGTAGTTTCATTATGCGTCTGGCAGCACGGTCACGGCCGTGTTGCTGCACTTTGACGTAACTCTTCACACAGCTGGTAGCCTCCACCAAGACCAAACACAGATTTTCTAGTATGGAATGAGCATCCTATTCATTTAGGCACTTTAGAATATGATCAGTAATTATTTTATATTTTAATTAAACCTGCCGCACAGGGGGGTAGGCCTATGAATTTGATATCAGCAGTGAAGGGGTTAATGAATTCCTGAGAATTTTTCAAATATTTTGGATAACTGCAAAAAAACTATAGAAAGGTAGAAATACAAAGCCATAAAATGTAGTGACTTGTAGAATGACAGTGGTCAATACTTCCAGCAAGAAGGATGAAGGAATGATAGGCAGATATAGATATAGGCGTGTGTCATCAAGCTGTGTCACCATGAAAGAATAATTCTTATTGATAAGTACATGTAGACTGTTTCATAGCCCTCAGCTGTCTTATTTCACTGTCAGAAAGAAGTTGCAGGTGGTATTCACAAGTCTTGATCATGTGCTGGACTCATGATCGCCAGCTATCACCCTCCCGATACAGAGCTTCAAGCTCATAGAACCGATCTTTGGGTAAGGCTGGGACATCACACACCACACACACCCTATCCCCTTGCTCAAGGGGGACGAAAGTTGCCCGCATTTGTCAGTGAATAATCTTAAAGAGGCTTGAGCAGTCCTCGAGTACCTGCTGGATTGCAGGTGAGGAGGATCCACTTGGCTGGCAGGCGGGTTTTTTTAATATTTTTTTTTACCTTTAGTGCCTGGAGGTAGTATGACCTTCAGGCCTCGGATGGTAGGCCCTGGAGGCTCACTGGAGGGCTGTGATTGTTGAACCTCACCCGTGGTGACGCAGGCAGTATTTTTATAGTGGCGCCTGTGATCAGAGGCCCCTGTGTCCTCCGATGCAATTGCCGTCGAAGGTAGAGTTAACAAGCAGCTTGTGGGGGATCTTCAGCCACTCAACAATTGCAGAAAGATTTTGGCACCCCCCAGGGATCAAACTCAGCACAGTGAGCACACCACTTGCAGGCGCTAACTACTCTGCCACCGCCTTCCCACAGAGACTGAGACATGTCTCATATGAAACATATGTCTCAACTGAAACATGTTTGAATTTTTCATAGCATCAAAACAAGCAAAGTTTAACCAAGTGTTTTTAGCTCTGTGTTTAGAAGTGTATGGAATGTATGCCTCCAATCCAGAGACATGTTAGAGGGATCTCGCCTGAAGAATTATTAATGTAAAGCAATTAAGTAGTTTGCAGATTCACTGAAAATAATATCAAACTTACAGGAGGACATTGAAGGGAAACTTGAAATTCAACTCAGAACTCCCGAGGGCATCCACCTGCGCACCTCAGACGGCGGCACCATATCAGTGCACCAGATCCCCGACACTCTGCCCGTCACCGGCATCAAGCGCCGGCGGGACGACTCGGTGGTTCAGGCCAGCTCTGCTCTCCTCACGCTGCAAGAAGGAAACTTAAAAAAGGCAAGTCTTCTGGTTATTATTATGAAAACTGAATTTATCAGGATTTTGTTATCAGTCAGATCACCAATGTAGGCCTAACACTACTGAACACTAAGGCCTGGTTCACACTTCACGTTTTTGCTGTCCGTAGCCTACGTGCGTCTTGTCATCAGTGACGTCACTCCCTGCCTGTGTAGTGTGAACCAGGCTCCGCGAGACCACCACGTTGCTGGAGCAGTGATGACGTCACTGACCTTGAGAGACGCGCGTCCCAGGCTCACACATTCGAAGCTCCCAAATCTCTCTCCAGAATGCGGGAGTGACGGGGGACGTCACTGATGAAGACACGAACGTAGACACGGACAGCAAAAACGTGTAGTGTGAACCCCGCCTGAGAGATCATTATGCAAACTGTAACTACTAAACAATGCATACTCATTCAGTATAGTTTTATCTTTCCACGACTTACAGTTGCTCATAGCCTGGTAGTGGGTCCATCTACCCAGTGGAGTGGAATCATGAGAAAGTATAATGCCAAAACAAGAACTAGGAATTCCTTTAGTCTGAATACAACATATGAAGCATGTGATATTTAATTGTGACAAGGTGCCAAGTGCAAAAATTTGGATCAGGAAACGTCAAAAGGCTTGGAATCTTCAGAATGATGCATCTTCTCAATTGATGTAACTAATTATTCACTTCATACACGCTCCCCTCACACATTTAGAAAATTGTTTAAACTATTGAAATGGCTTGAAATGTAGTTTTGAACGGTACTGTTTACCATTCTATTGGTGCGCATTGCTGAGTAAAGAAATTTATTACAGGGAGATCAATATTACCTTTCATTATACAAGAATTCAATACAAACAAACATAGGTAATTGGTTCCAGATTCATATTTGTAATTGTATTTGATATTTGGAGCATACACTGAAAGATTTGTATGTGGCGGTAATTCAGACTCCCGAGTCCCAACCAAGACCAAAGTTGCCACTCAACACAGTCCCCTAAACATGAAAATATGGAATTATTGGTATAATGTTGACGACAATCAGCTTTATCACAAGCTTACCAGGTTGTACAGTTAAACCTTATTTAACGTTACCCTAGTTAATGTAGTTTTGTTTTTACGTCGCGAGAATTTTTTTTATTTTTTTTATTGAATTAATTTAAGCTTCTATGGCATCTGACAGGCAAACAGGCTTTGTTTTCTTAAGTTACCCAATATAGGATAGAGAAACTATATTGAAACTTATGCCACTCATTGAAAATGATGTATTTGAGGGCTAACATTAATATACGTAGTACGTACTTTATTGTCTATGAACACTTCGTGTTTATACTAATTATCAAACCTTTGTTTTACTGAAAATAATAGCACAAAAATAGCACATACAATACTGTACTGTATAATATAACAACCATTTGGCTATGTTGACAAATTATCAAGTGGATTTAGCTGCTGCCAAAACCTGCATCTCACCACCTGAGCGCAGACATAAACAACCAAGATGTGTGAGTTCCAAGCTCGATATTCTTAGTAAAAAGTTTCCATGAACAAGAAGCCATGACGAGCAAACGACCTGTAACAGGTAGTAATGAGAGACCAAAGAAACAAAGAGAGACAATATCATTAAAACTTAAGCTCGAAGTGCTAAGTAGATATTATGAAAAAGGTTAGCGTGCTGTAGACAGGAAAAACTATGGAGTTAGCCCCTACAATTGTCAAATATGAACAAGCATCATCGTTACCAGTACCCTAGGAACGTAGCCTTTTTTTATAACTCTAGGCCAATGAGGTTTTTGATTTCACTTAAGAGGATCGTACTCAAATTCGGGTGAAAAAATGTGATTTATTGAAACATTTTGTGTCAACTCGTTGGCTTCAGACACGGCCGGAACCACCTGCTGGCTGGCGCAGAGGGCATTCCTTTCCATTTAAATGGCCATGTATTTAAAGGCCAGGCTCACCCTGCTATGCCTACTTTTTTCTCTTGCCTTTTATTTCTTGTTTTTTTAACGTTTTTTATAGCGTTTTTTGCGTATTTTATGTTCTAATATCGATGTACGACAACTGCGGCTAAGTTCCCTGGCAGGCAGCAAGGCGGAGGGAGGAAGGAAGCCGAGGGACAGATTAGTGATCGATAAACTGCGTTCTCATGCTGCCTTGCCAAGCTATGGCTTTTGTTGGCTTCATTCTGTTCTTCATTCATTCTGGCTTCATTCCAAGCTCTGGCTACATCATAGCAAGGCAGAATCTGTTGGCCTGAAGAGAGTAACATTCGTGTCCCAGTTCACAATAATCGAGCACAATTTCGGATAGGAGGCCAACAAATTCCTGGAATTCATCCATCGGCTTTTCCTGAACAGCCCAAGCTATAACTTAAAAGGGGAGAATGGATAAAATCAAAACATCAACAGGAAAGCACACTAAGAAGCGGAAAATGACAAGAGAAAAGGCAACACCTGGCGGACCTGACTACGAGCCCGGTGGCTTTGATGTGTGACCGTCCGTGGCGACAATTCACCGGGTGCTGAATGATTGATATGATGGGGTGGGATGATGGCTCTGGAGGTTCACTTGAGGGCTGTGATGGTTGGCCCTCGCCCGTGGTGGGGCAGACAAATTTTTTTAGTGATGCCTGTGATTAGAGGCTCATGCCACTCCCGTTCCTTACTTATTTACCACAAAATACTCTTTTATAAGTGATTAACCATGATGTTTGTGGTACTGTGGTTTCTGGAAGTACTGGAGGAGACAGGAGAGAAGAGAGGAAGGCATTGTGACAGTGTTATTGCCGTATAACACTGTCACACAACCATCAGCTGATGCCATCACTCACTCAGACCAAAACAAATGAAAATGTTTTAGTATCCCAGGTGAAATAGACAAGGGAAGAGTTGACAAATCTGTTAACGAAGCAGACGAAGTTTGAAGAGAACCTATGAAGCGATACTAAGCGTCAAAGGTCACAAGAAGACGACAAATCGAGAGAGACAAGAGATGGAAAATTGTAACAAGATAATCCCTTCACCTGCCTTGTCATACATAAAAGCACACTAACATAGACATAAGACCCGTACAGAGCTAGATCACTCAATGCCTTGCTCTTACTAACTAATCACTACACTAATGCTTTCCTCGCTTCTCTACAGTACCTCCAATGCCTTCCTCTCTTCTCTCCTGTCTCCTCCAGTACCTCCAGCAACCACAGTACCACACACATCCTTGTTAATCACTTACAAAGGAGTATTTTGTGGTAAATAAGTAAGGAACGGCGGGGGTGTGAGGTCAGGTGCTACTTATTCCGAGGTGTTACTTATTTTATGCAACACCGGTTCAAAGGCCTGGCCTATGAAGAATAGGCCACCTGTAATATCAAGATCAAGATCAAGTATCGTTCGTAGGACAGAATACGTGTGTGGGAGAACGCCGGACTAAAGGCTTCACCGACAGCATCTGCTGGGTGACTCCCATTTCAAGCTCAAGCTCAAGCTCCTCTCCTCCCTCCTCTTCCTCCTCCTCTCCTCTCCTCTACGTAGTGTTGGCCGAAGCCACCACCCCGGGAGGCGGGTCACAAACCCTTGGCTAACACCTGGTACCCATTCATTGCTGGGTGGACAGGGGCTTGGGGCATTTTCAGGATATTTTTTGGGGGAAAAAGTGAGTCTTATAAGCTGTAAAATACGGTAGGTACACCTCGCACCGGACTAAATAAGCATTTTTACAGTGTTTTCAATAGCCAAGTTTCTCGATCCGTGAGTTTCGCGCTATGCCTTGGGAAGAAAGCAAGCGCAAAACTCGGGAAGGTACTGTAGAAGTATCGCATCAGAAAAAATCTACTGACCATAAACTTGTCCATTCCCCATAGGAGCAAGGTTAACACCAGCATTCTTTTTTTTTTTTTTTACAGGAGGTATCGTCACCGAAAAGACCCTTAACAGGAGCTTGCGCCAGGAAAGCCAAGGAACCTGTGGATGAAAATACAGCATCATTTAGTTTTCTGTCTTGGCTTGGAAGTGTTACGGAGAGAATTAATCAAACAATGCACTTTGGCTTCAGTGGTAAGCCAGAACCTTTAGTGTTTCATGTGCCAAAGTTATTTTTTGACTGTCTTATGGAAAGGATAAATGCACGATCCAAAAAAAAAAGACTACCAAATCAAACACAGGAGTTCATCAGAAAAGAGGCTGTCCCTTTAGGGAAGTTTACAAAATATACTTGGAAGATCTTAAGTGACACCCATGTGAGGCAGATATTTGATATTGGTGACAAGCCACTCGAGATTACACGCAATTTCATTCAGAATCGAGATGGAAGCTACAGACTCTTCCGCCAGCGTGACGAAGACCCCATCTATGCAAAAGGTAGTGCCAACCAACCACTGCTAAAGCCACAAGAGTACAAGACAAGATTGCGTGTGGGAACTCCCTTTCCTGGCCAGAAAGAACCAACTCCATTCATCATAGAGTGGATACCAGACATCCTGCCTCTATCTTGCATTGGTGAGTTACGAATAAAGTTTGAGTTTGATCATTTACACAATGGTCAGCTGCTCACACCCCGAGAGTCACGGGGAGCCATTGGAGGCCAGACCCTTGCTTCAGCTAGGAGCCAGGTTCCCCTTCTAGCTCCCAGGCCTCAATCACAGGCAACATCACAATCTTCGTCACAAATTTCTGCAGGAGAACATATTATTAGTATACCAATAACTTCAGAGACAGCAGAAAACATGGCTACAATTCTTACATTTTAAGATAGTTCATAACTAGTCACCTTCTAGTCTTAAGTAGTGGACTGAGTTCACTTCAAGTTAGCATGCATCAGGGCAATCTTCTCACCATGGGAAAATTACTGATATAATTGAACAGAATTATAAGTATTCTTGTTTATCATGTTAATTTTTATGTTTCATCAAATTTATGTACAGTGTACATACGCTTCATCATCACATCCCATTAACTAATATTAACAGTTGTACCCAAACCTGAGAAAGTTAAAAGTTTTACAATAATATCATCACTCCAGTGTTCAGACTGGCTTGGTTTGGAAGCCACTCTAAATGCATGTTAAAAGATGAACCTTCCTCTCATCGCACCCATCACTGGCTCTGTGAGTCACCCTGCCCCCTGTCCCCTCTTAACACACAGTATAGACGTAATACATGAATATCTCCCCTTCCTCCTCCATCTCCTTCAACACACATCATGACTTGGTGGATGAATCTCTCTCCCTCACCCACATCCCAACACTCATCATATATCTTATTTTGGTGGATGAGCCACCCCCTCACTTCTCCCAGCACATATCATGACGATGAATGAGTTTTTTCCCCTCCCAAGCACATATCATAGCTTGGTGGATAAGTCTTACACCATCTGTCTTGCCTCCCACCAGACACCGTAAACTTCCTGAGTGAGTCTGCTCAGTACATACCATAACTTGCAGCATGTCAATGTGCCAAAGACTAGAGATGGCTCAGGGCAAGAAGCCTCTGAGGATGGGGATGGGGATGTCCACCAAATCAGTCTGAACAGAGGCTTTATGCACTGTAAATAAAATTTCACATCCTATTTATTATCATTATCTTTATAAATCTAGATGAAAGTCTCTAATTTCGCCTATGTACAAATGGATGTCAATTGGTATTTCCATTTGTCCTTAATGTGGGACAGTGAATTACTTTGTTAGCTTTCAAAGAAACTTTATAATATTTACTAATATACAGTTGGCATTGTAGCTCAGTGTTGTGCAAAACTGCCTGAATGTTCCAAATGTGACTTTTTATGACCTACCTTAATGTTAAACAGGTACTGTACATGATTCTAGCCTATATTTATACCCAAAAAATGTATATTTAATTAAAGTAAATATCCCCCTTAAAATGTAATTAAGATTTCACTGTCTACTCTTATGTGCCTACAATGTTGTTTTCTTGTTTTTTGGGATTATTAAATTTCTCACATAATAACTTACAAAATTTTGTTATGCATCCTTCAAATCATTGTATATAGACCTCTCCACGCTTGTGTTTACAAACAAACAATTGCGCGCGCGCGACTCAGGCGTGGTAGGCAAAAAGCTGCACCCGCGGCCCGCCTTCCACAGCAGTGCTCCGTCGGGCCTTGAACTACTAGTGGTTCGTACAGTGTACTCAGTGAACTAAACATGGAAAGAGTGCTGTCTACATATGTGAATAGTCTCGGAAACGAGGAGAAAGAGCGGTATTTGTCCAAACTTACGCTCAAAGACGTCAAAATAGACCTGCCTGACCCATACGAACTGAAAGGCTGGGTAGCTGACGTGAGAGCATGGCCTGACCTTAGCAGTGGTCACGTACACTATTATTTGTTGGACAAGAGAAATGTGTACACAAGCGACAATAATAATGCCTACAAGTCCCTGGATGGCTACAACTTCTTCAAAGCCGGACATGTGCATGAGGTGTTGTACCACCCAGTTGAGAGGAGCACTCCTGTCTGCTTCTTGAGAAGCAGAGTCATTCCATCCCAGAAGATCAGCAGCAAAGCTTATGAGCCGTGGGTGTGCCTACACAAGACCGAGGGTTACGTCGTGTCAGCACACTGCACATGCATGGCCTGTATGGTAAGTAAGCATATATATTGTCTATGTAATCTGTGTAGTATGCAGATACTATTTCTAGCAGTGGCTCCGGCATTCGTTGAGAATGTTGGTCCCGCCGTTCAATATGCCTAACATAACCTAATCTAGCCTTTACCTAACCTAACCTTTACCTACCTAGCCTAACATAGCATTTACTTAACCTAACCTTTACCTACCTAACCTAGGCTTAACCTAACCTAGCTTTTACCCAACCTAACCTTTATCTACTTAACCTAACCTAGCCTTTACCTAACCTAGCCTTTACCAAATCTAACCTTTATCTAACCTATCCTAACCAGCGGGACCCACGTACATTTTCCACGAGTGCCGTGGCTTCCAATTTTTATAAGCCCGATCCCCAAGGAAATGTTTGATTAATTTTATTTTAATGTACCAATTAAACATGTTCACCTATTTTCCCTAGTTAGGTGGTTGCTGGAAATCCATATTCACTATTTTTCCAAAGTGATAATTTTATAGCTTGTAAAGTATAGCTAAAGCAATATACCTGTGTGGAATGTAACATTTCTTTGGTGTAAATTTAAGAAAAAGGTTCTCAAGTAAATCTTTAGTTTTTTTGTCTTGTGTAATTTGATTGATTTTGAAATTATTTTTTAGGGCAAACCACATGTTCCTAATTTTCCCCTACCACTTTAGGGTCTTGGGGTGTTTTACTTTTACTTAACACTTAAGCCCTTAACAATTTATATATCTCCCAGGTTGGGTGAGGTATGCAGCCACACAGCAGCCCTTCTTTACAAGATAGAGGCAGCTGTGTCACTGGGCTTCACCACGGATGACTCCTGCACCAGCAGACTTTCAGTGTGGAACAGATGTTACAGATCCAAGGTTTGTATTTGCAGATTTGCACAAGTGCCCATCACTGGGGCATGTGTTTGCATATATTTGACCGTCTTGCAATTAGTGAGTGTTGATGTGCTTACTTTCATGGTTAGTATTTTGGCATGATCAAGGATATTTTATTATTTTTACTGACTGGGGTGCATTGCCAACAAAACTTTTTCTCGGGGGTAATGTGCATGCGTTAGATATGAAACCTAAGTAGATTCTGTGTGTAGACTCGGGTCTCATCCCCAGCTGTTTCACTCTCATCATCATCATCGTTTTGCGTCCTGCTTTTCCCATTCATACTGGGGTTGGACGTGTGACAGCTCTCCTCCTTAGCACCCTCTGCGCACTTACGGGGTGCTGGGTACTGAGGGCCGTTGTTCTGTGAGCTATCATTTTTCTTGTAGCATGTAGTTTTACTGGTTGTATACCCTTGCCAACACCAAACCCTTTTTACGTAGTGGGAGTACGACTATTCAACCCATAGCTGGGGTTGGATGACCATTGACTCCTAAGATGTTATAGATTATTATGTTTATAATCCCAGTTTTTAAAATATCCAAAATACCTAACACTTTGGGCCATTCCACATACCGTATATTCAACCTGTACTACAGCTTAATATTTTTACAGAAGAATTAATTGTTGATTCTAGAAGTGGATCATATATAGTGGCGGAATTAGATAAAATAAAGGATGTCATTATGAAAAAAGACAAGTCCCCAAGGTGGTAGCCAGGACCAGGTGGAAGTTTTCATTGGATATCGAAGGAATTTTAGTCCCTAATTAGCTTACTTTTGCATGTGTATCTTTTATTACGGAAAACTTTATGATCAATTGCATTCACAGATCCAGCCAGCCCCCCTCGATGAGATTGACTTCACCCACCACAGACAAAAAGAAGCGGCTGAAAGCCACACGTCAGCGCCCCAAGGTGAAGCCAGTGTCGGAGCAAGAAAAGGAAGATGCCCTGGCTGAACTGCGGAAAATACTTCCTAAGGCAGCTGTATTTGAAAAAGGCGAATCTGAGACTGATACAGCTTCAGAGAATGAGGAGAATGAGCTTCCAAAGCCATTAAATGATTTGTTTAGTTCAGACCTCAGAGAGAAAGGTGAAGGTATTTTGCAAACTGAAATTTGCAAATTAAGTAATTTGACATTCACACCACTGCAAGTTGCCAACCTTGAAAAGGCAACCAGAGGTCAGCATAAAAACTCTATTTGGCATGAGCACAAGGCAGGCAGGATTACTTCATCTGTGGCTCACTTTATCTTGACACTTAAGGCTGATAGATACCCTGTTAATTTGTTGCGAGCCATAATGAAGTATGATACTTGGGATCTCAGCAAAGTTGCAGCTTGCAGATGGGGGTTGGAGTGTGAGGCATTAGCAAGGGATGCATACATTGACAGTCAGTCTCAGGTGCATCAGGATTTTAACTGCACAAGTGTAGGGTTGGTTGTGCCCTCTAATAAGCCATTCATAGGTGCCTCTCCTGATGGTATTAGAACATGTGAGTGCCATGGCAAGGGTACACTTTAAATAAAATGCCCATATAAATAAAGACACTTACCACCAGATCACTCAGTCCCCCTATCTGATAAAAAGTTTCTTCTAGGTAAGGATGGATGTCTAAAAAAAATCACATTCATTCTACTGCCAAGTTCAGCACCAAATTAGTGTGTGCAATGTCCAGTTTTGCGACTTTGTTGTATGGACACCACACGGGATGAAAGTACAACGCATACTCAAGGACACAGAGTTCTGTGAGAATTTGAGTATAAGACTACAACAGTTTCAGGAACATTATCTATTCAAAGAAATACTACTAAGACAACATGAAATTAAAGGAAGCAGCATTGTTGGAGTATGATTTTATTGATGTATATGTTACATTCAGGTTGTGAAACTAGTCATTTCGTGAAATGCCTAAGCATCTGTTTGTGAAATGACTTACAGTATTAACTTTGTCTGAAATGCCCAAAATCTTTAGTCTGCATGAAATGACTTGTCATTTTTAGTCTAGTCTTAGGTTAGGTTAGAATAGGATATAGTTGATATATATACTATCCTAACCTAACCTAACCTAATGACTTGACTAAATATGAAAGTAATTTAATGCAAAGACTAAATAATTTAGGCATTTCATGACAAAGTTAATAAGTCATTTCACAGATTGACTTGTGCTTAGGCATTTCACGAAATGACTAGTTACACAATCTGACTGTAACATATATAAACTATGATGACAACTGCTCCTTTGGTGTATAAATAGGGTAGTGAATGGGTGGAGAAAAACTTAAACATGAAAATTTGATACTCTTTATTGGTATATATTTTACTAATAAAACTTCAGTTCTAGATCCAGACATTTTATTATTGCAAAACCTGTAAATAGAAAATTGCAATAAATTAACCGGTGCTAAATAAAGTCAAATAATTGTCATATATTAATGAATTATAAAATATACCTGGTGTAGCCATAGCCTTCTGCTGCTGTTCACGTTGTGCTGCTGCAGACTGCCGCTTCTTTTGCCTGGCGTAGCGATCAATTTTATGGGAAGCAGCATCCCTGTTGGGTTTGAAGATGAATTTTGTGGGTATGAAGTCGACATGGGCAGGATCCGAGTTCGGCTTGCCTGCAAACAATGAACAGTCTTATAATTCAAATGCTTTTCATAATTTGCTCTTAGGTTAGTGTATGCTAGTATGGTATAGGAGGTAAATTGGGCACAGATGAAACCATCCTGGGACAAAAGCCCCTTAAAAAAAACTCCCTCGAGGAAAGAGCAAAGCAGGATAAACCTCCATACCGTCTCCTGACATCACATACTATATACTTGATACTTGATGTTGTCTAGAAGTTGATTCCTCAGAGCCATAGTGTTCTACCACTGCATCTACAATCTCTTTTGGGAGCCATTTGTACCCTGAAGGAGGCAACGATTATTGAAAGTTTTATCAAAATAATTATCTTCTCCAAAACATTCTACTTCTCAATGGATACATCCATTAACATTATACCACCCATCGCTCTAATCATTCATTCTAAGAACAACACTGTTGTTTGCATGACCCCCTGACGGGCCTGACATCCACATCCCAGTCACCGCCCAGCCCTCCTTAACTATCAGCTGAGACTGGATGGGTCCACTGCTCATGTCTGTCCTGGATGCAACACAGCACCTCACATTATCAAACACATTATGGAAGACTGCACTGCACACAATAAACATACACGCCAGCAACACAACATACACTCCATGAAGACCCTGTGGGAAAACCCGGTCCAGGCCATGGCCTTCCTCAGAATCTTGGGGGATTCTCGGCCAGGCAGAATATGACACGAATTTCATGACGAATTTCAACAACAAACACTTCTCACTGGAGACATCCAGAAAGCATATTGCACTTCTCAATGGCTACATCAAGAAAACAGTCTACTTCTCAACTGATACATACATATATAGTGGTACAATGGTCATTTACCTGTGAGAAAATGTTGACTGCAGATCCTTTCATGGCCAACCAGCGAAAAACCTTCCCTCTTTAGAGCTTGTAGCCACTTCTGGCGTCTGGCTGAAGCAACAGGAAACCTGTGAAAGGTCACGGCAAGCCTTTTCCGTTGTCTGTTGGTGCAGCCAACAGCTACACAGCTTGTGGGCATGCTAAATATGAACATTATGCTGTGGCGTATAGGCGGTGAAGGGAAGGCGCGCGAGTTTGTTTTGCCTACCACGGTGTCGGGGGGCGTGGCTTGTGACGTCATCGTGGAAAGGTCTATATGCTATGTACACACAGCTATGAAGTTTTTATTAAATTTTTTTGAAGAAAAAAATTGCTGGATATAGTATACACACAAACCTCGATTTCCCGGACCTCCATTTCCCAGATATCGGATTTGCCGGACAAATTCCGAGGTCCGGGGATATGCCAGAGTCCCAGATTTTTTTTTTTTTTTTTTTTTTTTTTTTTTTTTTTTTTTTTGGTTGAAATGCTTGGTCCTGTTCGTAAATTGACAAAGTTGTCCGGCGGTCCGAGCGTCTCCTGTCACCCTGGTCAGTGTCCGCGCCTCCCGCCAGGTGGCAGCATGCTCAGCGGTCGTATTGTTTACATTTGGGCACATGTCACTCACGGTTCACCTGCACCGCCTCCGTTAGTCCCCTGACCCCCACTGCCCCTGGTGCAGGAACATCTCTGAGACTATTGAACACTTTCTGCTGCCTCCCGCCAGGTGGCAGCATGCTCAGCGGATGCAAAAGTCCGCGGCGGGGTAGTTGAGATTGGCGGTTGCCGGACAGTAAATACTAGAGTAGGATAAACGTCCGGGGGTGGGTAATGGCATCGGACTTCTTTTTTTTGTTTTTTTTTATGGATAATTCCTGGACTGTTGCGATTCCCGGACTTTTGCGGTTCCCAGACCAGTGCTCCCCCCTATTAGTCCGGGAAAACGAGGTTTGTGTGTAGTATATACACAACCCTCGTTTTCCCGGATATTGGATTTGCCGGTCAAAATCCGAGGTCCGGGGATATGTCAGAGTCCCGGACAAATGCCTGGTCCAGTCCGTAAATCGACAAAGTTGTCCGGCGGTCCGAGCGTCTCCTGTCATCCCTGGTCAGTGTCCGCGCCTCCCGCCAGGTGACAGCATGCTCAGCGGTCGTATTGTTTACAGTTGGGCACAGTGTTGCCACCTGCGGCACAATTGTACCAAAATGGTACATTTTGAGGCTAGTGGTACTGTGGTCTTACATTTTAAAATAAGGCCATTCATTTTTGGTACAATTTGCATTGAGCGGTACAATTTTCCTTGTTAATGGTACAATTTGAAGTTCAGCTTGAATAATATATAAAAAAAATATTGTTTTTATTGTTTTCTGAAATCAGTTTACTAAAAAAAAGGGCACCGTAGATAACACTGTAGTCGCCACCTGCACTAATGTTGCCAGGCACCATATATTACGAATTATAACATTACTAATGATTTATTTGTATGTGTCACTGAAGATGATACAAAGTAGTTTACAGTGGTGGGCGCCGTTAATCAAAAAGTTAACTTCGTTAACCGTTAATCCGTTATCCAAAAAATTAACTTCGATAACCGTTAATCAGTTAATTCTTTAAAAATGTAACGGAAGTTATCGATAAAGTTAAACGTTAACTTTTATTCTAGAAGAAAGAAAAAATCTGTTTGCTCTAAAACCACCTAAAAACACCTTTGAAAAGTGCCAAAACTATAAAATCAGCCTTTATGGGTTTTTTTAAGGGCTTTAGAACCCAAAAACTATAGTTTTTTTTTTTCTTTACAGTTAAAAAAAAAGGCAGATTTTAGTTTTAACTTTTAAAAAAACCTAAAAAAGGCTGATTTCATAGTTTTGGCCGTTTTAGGTTTTTAAAGGCTTCTAGAGCCAGAAAAGGGTGAAAAAAAACTTAAATGAAACACAATATTAGTATTAAACTTTAAAAAATTATTGATAAAGTGGCCGAAATAAATAAAAAAAAAAAAAATGAAAAACACGATATATACATATATATAATTGAAAAGTTATTTATAATAATAAGTGGCGTTATATCGGGGTTGAAAGAATGACGCGTACAATATTAAATATGCTAAGACTACATCTGTATTGAAAATCTGAAAATAATAGAAACTTAAACTTTTACCGGTTTTTATTAAATTTTTGGGTTAGCAGACTTGAGTTAACGGAAGTTAAATGTAACGGAAGTTAATTAGTCCGATAATGATTTCCAAAGTTAACTTAAAAGTTAAATCGTTAACGAAAATGTTAACTTCGTTAATTAACGATTAACGGATTAACGGTTTGGTGCCCACCTTTGGTAGTTTATATCATAACTGTATAATCTACCCTGTTTCAGTGTTTTATGCTTTGTATCTGCAAGTATATATGGGTTCAAATTTCACTACTAGTTTTTTTTCTGGCGACGACAACGGCGGGAGGACACTCAGAACATAAACACTAGCTGGCGATCTTAGTGTAGGTCGCCACTGGGTTGATATTTTGGTAATTTGTTCATTTATAGCCATAATATGACACAGATGAAGACACAAAATGACACAGACTCTCCAGATAGCCCCTTCTAACTTTCCTGAAATCATGGATGTAGAAATGTAAGTATGTATTAACGCCACCGGACGTCTGTAAATCGAAGAAAAAAACTGTCCTGGCGACTTTAGTGTTATTTATGGTAAAATAAAAATATATACTTACTGAAACTCAAGCACAAGTATGAATTGATTTTGAACCTATATATGAGTGGTGTAATGGCAGTACACTAGGGTCCCACATAAAACGAGAAATTGGTCGATAAACTAAGTTGTTTTATGTGAAACACATAACCTATGGGAAAAATTGATATTGGTCGATCGGTCCTCCCGACCGTACCCGTACATTTATACTTGTTCACACCCATGCATACGAGAACATGGTATGTATTATTTTACACTAGGATCGAAATTCCCTACACAATTGGGAGTATGGTTTCTGTTTACCTTATTGGATTCTACGAAACATTCTTTTGGACTCAAACTTTTGGAGATAATGACATGTTGTTCATAGGGAGGCGAGAGACAAGTGTTTGTTTACGTGCGGCATGCCTCTCACTCTTCTTCCTCTTGTGTCCTACATCGCCTCTGTTCTTCCCTTGCTGCGGACACTTTTAATGCAGATTTGGCTTTAGTTAGGAGGTTAAAGCGTGAGATTAGGTTAGGTTAGTGACTCAAAAGCAAGTTGTGCCATATGACCTCTGATGTCTGGCACATTCACCTTTTTAGGCATTAAATCAATCATTCAAAAGCAAGTTGCCATAAACCTGGCTTAACTCTCGCTTGCGTGCCTCGCCAGAACTGTTGTTGTTCTTGCTGCGAGAATCCCTTGGGGAACACTATGAGCCCTGGTGATGTCCTATGATGCTATCACAGGCACGGTAGTTGACCTGTCTTCCTCAGGAAGGCACAGGCGAGGTGGATGACAGCATGTTGCCCGGGAGGGGGGAACGCCAGCCGCCGCCAGCAGGGTGGGCAGGTCAAAGGTGGTGATGTTCAGGGCGAGGAGTTGGGTGTGTAGCACTACACGGTGTGAGTGGAAGCGCGGACACTGCAGCAGCAAGTGTTCAATAGTCTCCGGAACATTCATGCACCAAGGGCAGTGGGTGTCAGGGGACAGACGAAGGCGATGCAGTTGAGCCATGATTGTCTTGTGCCCCAGGTGGAGGCGGTTGAGGGTGACATCCAGGACGCGGGACTTTTTACTTATCCAAGGCTGGGGGGAAGAGTCACTGCAGTATTGGCCCATGGAGGTTATGCGGAGGGTATCGCCGAGCGTGTTATTCCAGGTGGAGCTGCAGACCCGGGAGATGAGGCGTTTAGCCGCGGAGAGTGGCAGAGGGAAGGGGGTTGTGTTTACATCTGTTAAGGCCATCCTGGCAGCAGAATCAGCCACCACGTTGCCTGGGATACCAGCGTGGGAGGGAACCCACTGAAAGGCAATCTCCCAGCCCTCGATGGTAAGGAGGAGAAGGGCGCTCTGGATGCCAGAACTGGCGGGGCCCGCTCACAGCTGACGCGGTCGCTACCGCCGTTGCTACTCACTGACCCTTGTCACGGCTTGCGCCATCTGGGCAAGCCGGCTTACGAAAAGTGCCTCGAGTTAACAGAAAACGCAAGCTGCCGCAAGCCTTCTTATGGCGGTCTGCTCACGTTCTGTACGATATTTCGGCTCTCTATATGAGAACTCTTTGGATTTGTCCTACTTTGATGGCGGAATCGTTCTACACTACCCTCCCGAGTTTCACGCTATGCGAGTTTCGCGCTGAGTCCTAAATTCTTACCATCCCGACTTTCGCGCATTATATCCCCGAGGTTCGCGTTTTTTATTTTTGTGTGTGTGTGTGCCTACAGCACCGTTAGGCAGTGACCTCCAGGGGTGGGATGGTAGGCCCTGGAGGTTAATTTGAGGGCTGTGATGGTTGGCCCTTGCCCGTGGTGGCGCAGACAGAATTTCTATAGTGACGCCTGTGATTAGAGGCTCATGCCGCCCCCTGTGTCCTCCGATGCACTCGCAATCGAAGGTAGAGTTAATGAAATGGGCAGCGTCTGGGTGTTCTTAGGCCACTCAACGGTGCAGAGAAAGATTTTAAGTGGATTTTACAGCCCTCATCAAGGATCGAACTATGGTCACCGAGAACGCAGCTCGGAGACTTCTTCTTCTTGTGACCTTTTCTGCTTAGTATCTGCTTTGTAGGTCGTCTGTCAAGCTCGTGCTCGAGCTTATAATAGGCTTATAATAGGCTTAGTATAGCATGTATGTAGTTTTGGTTTGTTTTTTTCCTTTTGTTTGTGTTTTTCTCTACAGGAGCAGCCGATGTCGCATAAGATAGGTAACACCTCGAAATAAGTAGCACCTTACCTTACACCCCCGCCGTTCCTTACTTATTTACCACAAAATAATCCTTTATAAGTGATTAACCATGACGTGTGTGATACTGTGGTTTCTGGAGGTACTGGAGGAGACAGGAGAGAAGAGAGGAAGGCATTTCCCGGGAGGCGGGTCACAAACCCAGTACCGGGTACCTGGGCAGTACCTGGGCTAACACCCAGTACCCATTCACTGCTGAGTGGACAGGGGCTTGGGGCATTTTCAGGATATTTTTGTGGGGAAAAAGTGAGTCTTATAAACTGTAAAATACGGTAGGTACACGCCCTCAAGTTAACCTACAGGGCCTACCATCCCACCCCTGGAGGTCACTGCCTAACGGCGCTGTAGGCACATACACACACATCAAGAAGAAGAAAAAAAAAAAAAACCCGGACTAAATAAGTATTTTTACAGTGTTTTCAATACCCGGTTTTGCGATCCGCGAGTTTTGCGTTATGCCTCCGGAAGAAAGCAAGCGCGAAACTCGGGAGGGTATATATGATCACATTCGTTCCTAACGAAAATTTTGGAATTTTATTTATTAAAAAGATTTTTTTATTTTTTATATTTTAGGTCGTTCGCTTTATAGGGGAAACGCTTTATGCGGGACCCTAGTGTACTATGCTACGTAGGTGGAGTGGGAACAGTGTCGTGTGACCAGCAGTCTGTTTATGAGGTGCAGTCCGCCTTTGTTTACTAACAAAAGAAAACGCGAACTGCACATGCGCGGAGGCGAATATTTTTTAGTAAATTGATGTAAAGGGCCTATTTCATCCTTATATTTGGCTAATTTTTCCTGTAAATCTCCAGCCATATTGTCGCAGGACGCCTGCGAATGCTTTTTCTGATAACAAGTCTTTGTTAGTAAACTTTCACCTACGGGCATGTGCAGTTCGCGCCCCCCCCCCCCCCCCTTTTGTTGATAAACAGACGGATTTGTTGTCGTAGGATGCCTGGGTATGTATGTTTTGATCAACAAGTCATGTTAGGCCCTTTACATTAATTTACTAAAAAATATTCGTCTCCGTGCATGCGCAGTTTTTTTCCAAAGTTAATTTGAAGATGGAAATGAGAAACCGTCTTAATGCAGAATCTGTTAATGGGATAATGTTAACAAAAATTATTGGGGTTACCAAGCCATGTTATGAATGGGTACCAAGCCTGAAAATGCTACAGTCTGCATCTAAATTTAAGAGTGATGAAGAAGAGAAAACCGAATAGGTTATGAAGTAGTTTGCAATGAGTTAAATGTTTCTTTATTATTTTTAACTTCCACTGAAAATATTTTTGGAAAAAAGGTAATAAATGATCAAGCCATTAATACCCTAGTTCTTTTTTAATGGTATTTCTGAAGAACACATACACATATATTAGATGATTTTGTTCAAACTACAAGAACAGGATAGGTAATAATCATGATTTTCAGCCATTTTTAAATGTTAACGGGTTTGTCATTTCAGCACATAGGCAAATTATTTCTTAATATCAACTAAATTTAATCAAACAACTGATGTTTTCCCTTGATTTGCAAGGTTTTTTTGTATATTAGTTTATTAACCATCATATTTTCATAAAATAGAAAGTGGTACATGTTGTGGTACAGTTTGTAATATATTAGCCGTGTTTTTGTCGTCCAAGCACCGTCTTGGATACGAAGACCGTTTTTTGTCGCGATTGGTTTCTGCGACAAAAACACAACAAGCTTGGTAGGAGCCGAAATAATAATCAACGCAAAACATTGCAAACAATATCACAAAGTAGTATAACACATTTCAACAAATGTTATCACTTTGAGGTGAATACTGAAGGTATATTATGAAGGTTAAAATAAACAATAACAACACGACGCAGAAAAGGTAGTCAGTCGTCACAAGCACCGAAAATATAGCCAGGGTGGGGCCTGTGTTTCTCTTGCCTACATATTTACCTTATGTGTTATGTGTGGTGACGATGAGTGTCAATATATATCCAGTCCAGTCTCTTCAGATATATTATATATGATAAACAACATCCCGCATCAGCTGAAAACGTCGAGTTATTTTAATGCCACAAATTCACCTCTCGATATATGTGGTGACCATGCGTGTCATTATTCTTACTGTCCTGTCTGATATGGTGTGTGTGCGACTGCAGGCATACACATTTCTCTATTATTCACGTTGTACAAGGAACTGTGACTATTTTTTTCTGGTGAGTTTTGATGTGTTGAATTAATCTGCTGCCGTTTCTGTGGCAATCACTTTTTTTTTTGGGGTGGGGGGGGGTAAAGGTTAGGTTAGGTTAGGTATAGCTTATGTTAGGTAAAGCTTAGGTTCGGTTATGTTGAATTTTGTTTTTCAATAATGTTTTGTCGCAAATCACTTTAAAAAAAGTGATTTGCGACAGAAACAGTTAGAAGATTGATTCAAAACACATAAAAACCCATCAGAAGAAAAAAAGTTTCATCCACCAGTGTGAATTTGGTGTCAAACTGGAAATTTAACAAAGTTTTTGGGATAATGGGGAATAAGGTAATATTTTTTGGGGTATATGCTGAGTAGGAGCCACTTGCAAGAAACACTATGTAAAGATATAGTAGCATATTTCATTAAAAAAGATAAGTGAGAGTATTAAAGATAGCGTGTATGATTCCATAAAGCACTATCATTATAAAACTAATAACCCAAAGGAAATTATACCTAACCTGGACTCCCAACAACGTTAACTAACCAATTTATTTGACCTAATTCCTACTAACCAGCGAGTAAGGTTTTTCAAAAACTAATCATTTCCGACACAAATGCTATAGAGTAGACTGAAACATATTTGATCATGAATAAGAATGTAAAGCTCAAAATCTTTTAAGTGATTATGGGCAAATGCTCCAATAAACTCTATTTATTTTTCATGGTAAAAATGGACGAGGACTGCGCGATCATTTTCTGAGACACTGACTAGTTTTTCCTTTCCTAAAATTTGTGTTTTTTTCAGATAGAGGTATTTTTATTTTACGGAAACCCAATACATTTTTTTTTTCATCACCAAATCCTAAGGTCGCTGTTTCCATTGATAACAATGTACGTCCATCAGAAAAAGCACTAAAACTTTGCCAGGAAATAATAGTAAGTGTCTCAGAAACCAGAGAAGTGACTGAATTGTATGAAAACAAGTGCGCCCCGGCCCGCCCCGCATTCGCCAGCCCAACCGCCAGCTGCCGAGTGGTCCGCTTGCATCGCCCTGCTGCCTGCTGGGAGGATTATTACCCAAACCAAACCGAACCTAACCTCATAACGGGGGGGAGTCCGCCCCCCTCGACCCCCCCGCCGAGATTATGAACCTAACTGAACCTTAACCTAACCTCTGAAAGGGGAGTGTGTCTGTATGCACATTAACCAACTTTATTATTTCTACAATATGTATATAAGTTTTGAAGGCTACGCAGAAGTGGATTAATAATGTACAATATACTGAGCAAAAAATGATATAGAAAACGTAAGTGGTAATGGCGGTATCGACCGCGCAGTTCTCGCCCATAATAACCTTATTTTTCCACGAGTATTGGAAAAGTGTAGCAATACACATAACAGACAGCGGCTTCTCATCAGTTATAACACCATATCTCTTCATCTATCTGTTATATGCCGTTACCATTTGTCATTACTACTTCTACACATGTTGTTTTTCATGTCAAGTGAGCCTTTCTTAACCTCAGCCACTCGACAGATTCTGCTCTAATGTCCTCTCTTTTCTGTTGTTTCCACGGGATCATCTCCTCCAAGCCTGCCTCATAAGTATCTTCGGAACGCTTGGATTGGTAGTCCTGATGGTCATGATGATGGACATGGTTTTCCCCGCATCTGTACGGCATCACGAAAGAGCCACGCGGAGCCGAAACTCCCGTTTTCTAATGCTTGTTCTCTAATCCCGTCTTCGTATCAAGACCGCGCTGAAAAACAGGAAATCTTGGATTGGGATTCGTAATCCAAGACGGTGCTTGGACGACAAAAACACGGCTTTAGTGGTACGAACGGTACATTTTCAGTGAAGCGTACGGTACAAAAAAATTTCCTAAGGTGGCAACACTGTTTGGGCACACGACACTCACGTTTCACCTGCACCTCCGTCAGTCCCCTGACCCCCACTGCCCCTGGTGCAGGAATGTCTCTGAGACTATTGAACACTTTCTGCTGCAGTGTCTGCGTTTCCACTCCCACCATACGTGTAGTGTTATGCTCTCAACTCCTCACCCTGAACGTCGCCACCTGTGACCTGCCCACCCTGCTGGTGGCGGCTGGCGTCCACCCATCACGGCACACGCTGTCATCCGCCTCACCTGTGCCTTCCTGAGGAAGACAGGTCAACTACAGCGTGATAGCATCATAGGACATCACCAGGGCTCATATAGTGTTTCCCAAGGGATCCTTGCAGCCCTAAAGACAACAACAAAGTGACGTAAAAGTCCGCGGCGGAGTAGTTGATATTGGCGTTGCCGGACAGTAAATATTAGAGTAGGATAAACGTCTGGGGGTGGGTAATGGCCTCGGACTGTTGCGATTCCCGGACGTTTGTGGTTCCCGGACCAGTGCTCCCCCCATAATAGTCCGGGAAAACGAGGGTTGTGTATATACCATATTTGCCGGTGCATAAGACGCACCTCCGCATAAGACGCACCACTATTTTACAAGGTTTTGAGAAAAAAAAAATATTGGGGTTCTTGAAGGAATTTTTTTTTTTTTTTTCATTTAGCAAAAGTTATATAAAAAAAAAAAAAAAGAATTTGTAGGGGAAAGCAAATGATTATGAGCGTGTACTTAAATACAATATTCACTGTGCAGTGAATGTGAATAAAAAATCATACTAGTTAAAATGTAGAGGGAATGACAGGGTAACCAAAATCGGTCATCATTTATTGCAGGATGCCCCCACGAATTGATATTCTAATATTTTGCTACCTATGACATATAGCTCAGATTTAATGTTGTAGGTATGCCTTTGTTGCTTTTCTGCTATGTGTTTAGACTTTGTGGAAAATTTGCAGTATAGATATTGGTATTATTTTGGTAGTGGGCTTTCAAAAGTCCTAAGACTCTTACCTACATCATCGTGTACCGTAGATAACAGTGAAGTCGCCACCTGCAGTGAAGTCGCCAGGTGCCAAATATTACGAATTATAGCATCACTACTGATTTTTATGTGCCACTGAAGATGTTACACAGTAGTTTATATCATGATTGTATAATCTACCCTGTTTCAGCATTGTTTTATGCTTTGTATCTGCAAATATAACTGTTGCGCATTTTGCTTCTCACGTTTTTCTTCGCGCGATGACAGACAGTAAACATTAGCTTTTCGGGCAACAGGACGCAGACTTGCCCGATCTTTCAAACTTTAATAGAATTTATTTTCACGTTGGCAGAGGAATTTTTATATATCCAAGCATCTTCCGCAGCTAATATATATAGAGACTTGTTTTACTTTACCTCTAATTTCCCTGAATTCCCCAGAGTGGCGACTCAACTGTTGGGTTAAAATACTAGCTGGCGACTTTACTGTAGTAGGTATAGTGAGGTCGCCACTCGGTTTTATTTTTGTCATTTGTTCATCTATAGCCCTAATATGACACAGATGAAGACACAAAATGACACAGACTTTCCAAATAGCCCCTTCTAACTTTAATGAAATCATGGATGTACAAATGTAACTATTAACGCCACCACACATCTGTACATAACAAAGAAACGTAGAACTGGCGACTTCACTGTTATCTACGGTAGCTTTCTTCATTCTGAGTATTTTGAGCCCCATTTCCCATGGCGCAATTGAATAATAATGGCATTACACGTACTAACGAAAACCTACCGTTATTTCAGGCAGAAAGTTAAGTTAGGTTAAATCATATTAGGTTAGGTTAGAGGTGGGGTTTGGTTTAGTAATATGATATAGAGAAAAAACTAAAATTACCCATAATATGGCAGTGTGAAGCATAGCAATGTTTGCGGGGCGGACCTGGAAGGGCAGGTTGCTCCCCCCCCCACACACATACATATAAACAAACATTAATTTCCGACAAAAATGAGAGCCAGATTAATTCAAAACACATCAAAACTATTCAGGAGGACTAAGTTTCGGCCTCGAAATCGGTGGTTGTCCAATAACAAAAATTCACGAAGATATTTAGGTAACACTGTAAGGTAACCATCTCTACCTTGTTGTAATTGTTGAAGGGTACCGTTGTCGGGATCGACAGTTTTTGCCGCGCACCTCTTGTCCCCACGTTGTACAATGACTCGCTGTCAAATAAACAACAAAGCCACGACACCCTTTCACCATCCTTGTGTGTATAGACAGACTCCCCAAGATACTACACCTCCCTCTTTACCGCTCACACTCCTTCAAATAAAACTTTAACACGCTCTTTGTTTCACTATTCCATTTATCAACAATACTCATTCCAGCAAAGATTCCATCACCATTTTCTGCCTCCCTTCTATCATCTCCTTCCAACTGTTGTGTCTACTTGTGTGGCCCGAGTCGAATGCGGGTTAATTAAGGCGACATCTAATATGCAGGATTTTTGTCTTTTCCATGGGTGCGGGGAGGAATCTGAGCGGTAATGACCCATGGTGGGTGCGCGGAGGGCGTCGCCGAGTGAAGTATCCCAGGTGAAGCGACAGACCTGAGATATCAGACGTTTTACAATGGAGAACAGCAGCGGGGTGTGGATGATGTTTACATCTGACACGGCCATCTTGGCAGCAACAATCGCTATCTTGTTGCCCCAGCTCTTATTTTCTCTTAAACCCCAAACCCTTTTTTCTTAGTATTAGCATTACGTTGATAACACAGTTACAAATTTGTGCTCAGTGGACTACTGCTCAACACAGATCACTCCAGACCCCTTAGTAATACGCCACCGGCTGTTCTGCATTCTCTGCCCGACCTCTCATGCGCTAATATGGCCGCATTAGACGCAGGGTGAACTTTGCATTCCTTTTTAAGGGAAAAAACGTCTTATGCGCCGGCAAATACGGTATATACGTACAAACCTTGATTTCCCGGACCTCCATTTTCCGGATATCGGATTTTTCCATTTATCGGATTTGCCGGACAAAATCCGAGGTCTGGGGATATGTCAGAGTCCCAGACTTTTTTTTTTTTTTTTTTTTTTTTTTTTTTTTTTTTCCGTTGAAAGGCCGAGTCCTGTTCGTAAATTGACAAAGCTGTCCGGCGGTCCGAGCATCTCCTGTCACCCCTGGTCAGTGTCCGGGCCTCCCGCCAGGTGGCAGCATGCTCAGCGGTCGTATTGTTTACATTTGGGCACACGACACTCATAGTTCACCTGCACAGCCTCCGTCAGTCCCCTGACTCCCACTGCCCCTGGTGCAGGAACATCTCTGAGACTATTAAACACTTTCTCTGCTGCCTCCCGCCAGTTGGCAGCATGCTCAGCGGTCGTATTGTTTACATTTGGGCACACGACACTCATAGTTCACCTGCACAGCCTCCGTTAGTCCCCTGACCCCCACTGCCCCTGGTGCAGGAACGTCTCTTGAGACTATTGAACACTTTCTGCTGCCTCACGCCAGGTGGCAGCATGCTCAGCGGACGTAAAAGTACGCGGCGGGGTAGTTAATATTGGCGGTTGCCGGACAGTAAATACTAGAGTAGGATAAGCGTAGATGGTAGGTAATGGCATCACTTTTTTTTTTTTTTTTTTTTTTTTTTTTTTTTTTTAAGGCAAATTTCCTGGAATGTTGCGATTCCCGGACTTTTGCGGTTCCCGGACCAGTGCTCCCCCCTATTAGTCCGGGAAGACGAGGTTTGTGTGTATATATATATATACTGTATATACCGTATTTGCCGGCGTATAAGACGCACCTCCGCATAAGACGCACCCCTATTTTACAAGGAGGTTTTGAGAAGAAAAAAAATATTGGTGTTTTTGAGATGAAAAAAAAATTTCGTAAATTTATCAAGTTATTAAAATAAAAGGATTTGTAGGGGAAAGCAAATTATTATGAGCATGTACCTAAATACAATATTCACAGTGCAGTGAATGTGAATGAAAAATTATACTAGTTAAAATGTAAAGGGAATGACAGGATAACCAAAATCGGTCATAATATATTGCAGGATGCCCCCACGAATTGATATTCTAATATTTTTTCTACCTATGACATATAGCTTAAATTTAATGTTTTAGGTATGCCTTTGTTGCTTTTCTGCTATGTGTTTAGACTGTGGAAAATTTGCAGTATAGATATTGGTATTATTGTGGTAGTGGGCTCTCAAAAGTCCTAGGACTCTTACCTACATCATCATGTAGCTTTCTTCATTCTGAGTATTTTGAGCCCAATTTGTCATGGCGCAATTGAATAATAATGGAATTACACGTAGTACCGAAAATCTACCGTTATTTCAGCAAGAAAGTTAAGTTAGGTTAAATCAGATTAGGTTAGGTTAGAGGTGGGGTTTGGTTTAGTAACAGATGATATAGAGAATAAACGAAAATTACCAATAATATGGCAGTGTGAAGCGTAGCAATGTTTGCGGGGTGGACCTGGAGGGGCAGGTTGCCCCCCTCCTCACACACACATGTAAACAAACATTGATGTCCGACAAAAACGAGAGCCAGATTAATTCAAAACACATCAAAACTATTCAGGAGGACTAAGTTTCGGACTCGAAATCGGTGGTTGCCCAATAACAAAAATTTACGAAGATATTTAGGTAACACTAAGGTAACCATCTCTACCTTGTGTTATTGTTGTAATTGTTGAAGGGCACCGTTGTCGGGATCGACGATATTTGCCCTGGTTTACACCTATGAATCTATCACAGTCGCGAGGGTTGATTAGTCTTCTTTTAGGAAGGACAGGTAAGGCTGGTTCACCCTCTGAAATCATGGCAGCGTTCCGTCAGCCGTGCCTTGTATTCACACTATTCGTCACGGTTCTGTCATTTTCGGCAGTTCCTGCTCACCCTCTAAGCAGACATGGTGCCTCAGAGGCTATGGTTGAAGAAATTTGCATTAATAGCACTTCTGTTGGATGAAGAAGAGGAGTTGAACTCTAAAAGACACTGTTTTGGGTACATAAAGCCTTGAGAAAACGACAATTATCAGCACGGGACAGTCTCATTACGTAAAAATATTCTTCCCCTGAAACCGTTACGTGACAGGACGGTGGTGTATTGGAGGCGTGACGGCGGCGCACCGTTTAGTGTAACACGTCTATTTGTTTGAATGTAAGAAATTTTAACGGATGTGATGAGACGGTGCCATGTCACCATGATGGTACGGTGTGATTCGGCCTTGAGGCGGATGGTGTGGCGCCGTGATGGGTCTTGGTGTACCGTGTGGAAGACTTTTGTCCCGTCTACATCTACCGTTGCAGCCTTTTTACTAGCACTCTTTCATACAGTTTCCTTATCCATAGAGGTACAGGGGTGAGGATTGAGGGGTTGAGGTGGTACAAAGGCCTATGCTGTCTCCTATCCCACCTTGCTTACCACTGTAGTGGCGCTAACACACACACACACACACACACACCTGCATCGGCTTAGGCCACCCCCCTGTCTGGGATCAGGATTAGAGGGTGACCTGACGCTGACCTGACTTGTCCTCGCCGACACAACTGCAGCACCAGCCAGGTAATTCAGTCAGCCACAGGACACACATAGACACACACGCCGTGCACCTCTTGTCCCCACGTTGTACAATGACTCGTTGTCAAATAAACTACAAAGCCACGACGCCCATTCTCCATCTTGTGTGTATAGACAGACTCCCCAAGATACTACACCTCCCTCTCACCGCTCACACTCCTTCAAATATAACATTAACACGCTCTTTGTTTCACTATTCCATTTATCAACAATACTCAGTCCAGCAAAAATTCCATCCCCATTTTCTGCCTCCCTTCTATCATCTCCTTCCAACTGTTGTATCAACTTGTGTGGCCCGAGTCAAATGCGGGTTAAGGCTACATCTAATATGCGGGATGTTTGTGTGCGGGGAGGAGTCTGAGCGGTAATGACCCATGGTGGGTGCGCGGAGGGCGTCGCCGAGTGAAGTATCCCAGGTGAAACGGCAGACCTGAGATATCAGACGTTTTACAATGGAGAGCAGCAGCGGGGGGTGGATGATGTTTACATCTGACACGGCCATCTTGGCAGCAACAATCGCTATCTTTTGCCCCAGCTCTTGTTTTCTCTTAAACTCCAACCTTTTCTTAGTATTATGCATTACTGTTGATAACACAGTTACAAATTTGTGCTCAGTGGACTACTGCTCAACACAGATCACTCCAGACCCCTTAGTAATACACCACCGGCTGTTCTGCATTCTCTGCCCGACCTCTCATGCGCTAATATGGCCGCATTAGATGCAGGGTGAACTTTGCATTCCTTTTTAAGGTAAAAAACTGCGTCTTATGCGCCGGCAAATACCTATACAGTCAAACCTCGATATAACGGACTAAAGGGGGGGAGGAGTGGTCCGTTAAAGCCGATTGTCCGTTATAGCGAGGGTATTTTCCCAAGGGTGGAATTTTTTTTTTTTTTTTTTTTAATAAAAAAAAAGTGAAATAAATGAGAAATAATCTCAAACATAACCAGACCATGTAGCTATGTTGGGAGGCAAACAGTGACTAGCGCTACATCAGGGATTTGGCTCACTCGCCCACGACTGTTCGGGACTGGTATTAGGAGAGGTAGTAAGTATCCAGGCTCGCTCATTACTGCTTGGTATGCTATGAAATTTCATTATTCAAGTTGAACATATAATCACATTTGAATTGCTATTATTCAAACATATGAGTAAAGATATGAAAATACTTTCAAGGCGCTCATCCACGCCTGGCAGCGCAGCCGCGGCAGCAGCAGCAGCATCATGAGACATTATAATCACCCCAAAATAGAAAAAAAGGGAAGAAAAAGTCTCCCGTAAAGTGATGGGTTATCCCTAGAATTTGATGCTTTCTCTCACCGTCTGGCTAGTCAAGCTCAAGCTCTAGTGAAAGGTAAACAAACTACGAGCCAGGCGCAGGCCGTGACTGTCAAAGGTATTGCTTTTTATCATGACTAATGCTCATTATATATATATTATATGGTTGTGAAGTGCAGTTCTATACGTGTTTCACTATTTAGGTCAGTGTAGCACTGTGTGTCACCTTAGATAAGGGTGATTTAGGGTTTTTGAGGTGACAGGGAGACGTAGCAGCGCCACACCATAACACTAATAGTCACTATTTTAAAAAATACACACCTACCGCTAAATCACTAGAAACACAAGCCCCTTTCCCTTTATATATCTTAAATGTGATACATCAAAACTCCTTAAAACCCCAAAGCTTTCCCAAAAAAGAAAAATGAGAAAATAATACAATTAGTTGGGTTGACAATTCGAGCGGCGATAAGCTTTCCGAATGCAAAAAAAAAAAAAAAAAAAAAAAAAAAAAGTCACGCAAATGGAGTCCGTTACATCGAGGTTTGACTATATTTTATATACACACACAACCCTCTTTTTTCCGAACCTCCATTTCCCGGATATCGGATTTACCGGACAAAATCCCGAGGTCCGGGGATATGTCAGATTTCCCGGACAAAGGGCCTGGTCCAGTCCGTAAATTGAAAAAGTTGCCCGGGCCCGGTCCGAGTGTCTCTTGTCACCCCTGGTCAGTGTCCGCGCCTCCCGCCAGGGGGCAGCATCTCAGCGGTCGTATTGTTTACATTTGCACACGACACTCACGGTTCACCTGCACCGCCTCCGTTAGTCCCCTAACCCCGACTGCCCCTGGTGCAGGAAAGTCGCTTGAGACTATTGAACACTTTCTGCTGCCTCCCGCCAGGTGGGAGCATGTTCAGCGGACGTAAAAGTCCGCGGCGGGTAGTTGATATTGGCGGTTGGCGGACAGTAAAAACTAGAGTAGGATAAACGTCCGGGGTGGGTAATGGGCCTCGAACCGTTTCATTCCCGGACCTTTGTGGTTCCCCGGAAACCAGTGCTGCCCCAATTTGTCCGGAAAACGAGGGTTGTGTGTGTGTTATATATGATAAAATAATAAATATATATATAATAATATATTATAAAATTTTATAATATATATATATAATATAATAATATATATATAATACAGTCAAACCTCGATATACGGACTAAAGGGGGGAAGGATGGTCTGTTAAGCCGATTGTCCGTTATAGCGAGGGTATTTTCCCAAGGGTGGAAAAAATATATGAAAAAAAGGAAAAATTGTGAAATAAATGAGAAATAATCACAAACAACACCAGACGTGTAGCTATGTTGGGATGTAAACAGTGACTGGCAACACATACTGAGTTTGTCCGCTCCTACCTGTGAAATAAATGAGAAATAATCACAAACACAACCAGACCCGGCAGCTAGTTTAAGTTCATGCTCTAGTGAAAGGTAACAAATTTCTACGAGCCAGATTCAGCCCTGGCTTCCAAAGGTATTGATTATCATGACTAATGCTCATTATTATATATATTATATGTTATGAAGTGCAGTTCTATACACGTGTCCTATTTAGGTCAGTGCAGCACTGCGTGTCACCTTAGATAAGGGTGATTTAGGTGTTTAGGTTACAGGGAGACGTAGCAGCGGCCACGCCATAACACTCCAGTTGCAAGAAGGTCTTATCGTGCTCCCCATAGGGTCCCGGGGGTGGAAATGCCCGACACCTCTAGTTCAAGAACAGCGCCATTTTATCCCCATCGTGGGCCCCATCGTGCAAAAATTGTCGGGGGGTAACCCCTACCGACGAGATGATCGATGAGCATCATATATTATTAAATACCTTCCATTGAACATCAATAATAAATATATTCATATGTGACACATTTCTGATGAAGAATCAACGCGATTACGAAGCCAAAAAGCAGCTAATTCATACTTTTTCAGTTGTTTTCTTGGTGGTCCCGTTGAAAAGAACTCAAGCCCAAGACAGTCAACAACTCACATACCCATCGGTGTTCTCCCCCCTGTTTTGACGGAGGGCTTATTTACCATTTTCACCCATCATTTTGGGACCACAGACAGCCGTCAGAATGAAAAATAACACAAGGGGGGTCTGGCTGGGGGGACGAAACTCCCCTAGCGGGGTTTAGGTTACGAAAACACTGCCCAGGTTTAGGTTATTTCAACTAGCAGGGGGTCCTGGGGTGGGGGCAAAACCCCCCTAGCGGGGTTTTATTTTTTAAGAAAACAATCCCCAGGCTAGGTTACTTAACATAATTAGCAGGGGGGTCGGGGGGGGGGGACGAAAGTCCCCTAGCGGGGGTTAGATTACGAAAAAAATGCCTAGGTTAGGTTAGTTAACTAGCGGGGGGTCTGGGGGAAACAAAACCCCCCTTGCGAGTTTTTTTAAAGAAAACAATGCCCAGGCTAGGTTAGTTAACTAGCGGGGGGGTCTGGGGGGAACAAAACCCCCCTTGCGAGGTTATGTAATGCCTGGGCTCAGTGCGTTAACTAGCGGGGGGGTCTGGGGGGAAAACGCCCCTAGCGAGGTTAGGTTACGAAAAAAATCCCCAAGTTTAGTTATTTTAACTAGCAGGGGGATCTGGAGGGCGCAGGCCCGCCCCCCGCCTTTATACAGGAGAGTATTGGTCAATAGGGATATTGGTTTAAAACTGCATATTTACATCAAAAATTAAAAAAACGGTAAAACAGATGTGATATTACCTTTCTATAAGAAGTCATTTCTCTGAGTTGGGAAGTCCGGAACCCTCCTTGGTGCCAAATTGCAATGTTTTTTTTATTGCATCTGGTCGGTCTTAGGGGGTGACCCCTCCGGCATACCAACCTCGCCATGGCTCCCGACTCGGGTCCTCATGCCGATGGGGCAAAATCAGCCGTTCATGAAACTTATTTATGAAGTATCACGACGGTCGGGCGCCCCACTCACTATCGTGTACTGGTGGAAATTGACCACTTCCTTGCACTGGGCCTAATAGTCACTATTTTAAACAAAACCACCTTCTACCCACTAAAACACTGGCAACACAGGCTCCTTCCTTATAATATTATATCTTAATATGTGATACATCAAAACTCCTTGAAACCTAAGCATTCCAAAGTAAAATAAGAAATAATACAATTATGTTAAGTTGACAATACGAGTGGCGATAAGCGGTCTAATATGCAAAAAAAAAAAAAAAAAAAAAAAAAAAAAAGTCATGCAAATGGAGTCCGTGACATCCGAAGTCCGTTACATCGAGGTCCGTTATATCGAGGTTTTTGACTGTATATATATATATATATATATATATATATATATATATATATATATATATATATATATTAATATATATATATATAATATATATATATATATATATTTTGTGTGTGTGTTGTGTGTTGTGTGGAGGAGGTAGTAGTAGTGGTAGGGAGTGAAGTAGACAAGTTGATACATATGGGTTCCCTTCCTTAGGCCCCTTAACCACCATCCCCTACTCAACCCTATAACCCCCTATTGGGGTGTTTGCTAGCACCCCCAAAAAGCACGTCTCTCGGGGTGTGGCGGACCATGAGGCGCCCTGGCTTCGCGCCCACTCGGCAGTTCCACCGTTGCAGGTGGGCGGCTGGCCGCTTGGTGCCGGTGCCCGTGTGGGCAAGTGTCTGTTTTATGAGGGAATTTTATTTTACTAACAAAGGCAAAGAAAACGGGCGTTGAGGGAATACTTACTAATATTGACTTGATAGGATTATGATATAATTTTCTGGACTTTAGTAAGGCATTTGACAAGTACCAACACGAGCGACTCTTAAAAAAGGTTAAGGCTCATGGAATAGATGGAAGGTTCTTCATTGGATCAGAGCTTGGCTAATTAATAGGCAACAAAGGGTTACAACTAATGGTTCTAAATCTGAATGGGGACGGTGAAAAGTGTAGTTCCCAAGGGTCTGTTTTGGGTCCATTACTATTTTTGATTTACTCAATGACTTGGATAGTGGGATTAGCAGTGATATCAGCAAGTTTGCTGATGATACTAATTGCGCATTTTTGGGCGTTCACCGCCCTGGTTTTAGTCCAGTCCGACCGGTCAGGTGGACTGATGGTCGCGAAAAAACATCGAGACTGGCCCGTCCCCTTCGTCGTTCCCATTGGCTGGGGGTCGAGTGGGCGGTACTGAACTGAACTGTGGAAAGGGGGCAGCGTCCATCTTGTCAATATCCTTTTTGTCGTCTGCCTTTTTTACCTGTGCTGAAGACTTTACAACTACCACGCCTGTGATACTTTAGTCTTATGGTCGACCATTATGGTGTTTCATGTCTTATCAGCAGGCACGAGAAGCTCCTGGTCGCCTTCCCGCTGACTGTAGTCGCATGCGCCAGTTCTCCCCACACTGGTCCAAGGTGGTCCTGCTTAGGGGTCGGCCGGGACGGACTGGCTGAACCGTTCTAGACTGCCTCGAAAAAACAGGACCGCCCGGGACTAGCCCACCCAAACCCGGGGCCCCGAGGGTCCGAAAATACGCTAAAGGGTAGGTAATTTTGACACAGCCCTATGAAAACATTTGCAGGGAGACTTAGATAAACGAAAACGAGTGGGCATCGATGGCAGATGGAATTTAATATTGTAATGCGTGTTATGAATGTTGGGTAAAAAAAAAACCCTGTAATAGATCACCTAGCAATGTTCGCTGAAAAATCAAAGGGGAAAAAGATCTTGGAGGGGGGGAGCCCCGACCTCCGACCTAGGAACAATGTATTGAGGCCAGAAATAGAGCTAATAGAGTATTAGGATTCATTACCAAAGTGTAAAAGTAGAAGTGCGGAAGTTATTATAAGGCTTTATCTGGCTCTAGTCAGGCCTCACCTAGACTATGCGGTTCAGTTTGGTCTCCATATTACAGGATGGATAAGCCTTGTTAGAATCAGTGCAGAGAAGGATGATCAAAATGATATAAGGGATGCATAACTTTAGTTATGAGAAGAGATTGAAGTTATTAAAATTACACTCACTCGAGAGACGCAGAGTAGGGGCGATCTGATAGAAGTTTTTAAGTGGATAAAGGGATTTAATAAAGGAGAGGTAGGAAAAGTTCTTACGGCTTTTAACCAGGGTAGAAACAACAAAAAGTAATGGATTCAAGCTGGAAAAGCGTAGATTTAGAAAGGAAATAGGGAAAAACTGGTTCACAAATAGGGTGGTGAATGAATGAATGGTCTCAGTAGACAGGTAGTTAGTGCTGAGTCATTAGGGAGCTTTAAAAGGGGGCTGGATATGTTCATGGATGGGATGAAAGGTGGATGTAGGTAGTGTTAGGTGACAGGAACTACCACGTGTAGGCCTCGCGGCCTCTTGTAGCTTCCTTATTTTCTTATGTTCTTATGTTCTTATGATCACAAAGGCATGTCCAGGCATACTACGACAAACAAAACCGTCTTTATTTATCATAAAGGGGTAAGGGGGGTTGCACGAAGTGGAACACTCGCCGACGGTCGGCGAGAATTCCTGTCGGCAACAGTTATAGGTATGGTTTTGAGCATATAGTCAGGTTCGCCGTGTACCTGAAATGTGATCCCGTGGGAATTGCGTGCCAAAGCGATTTTTATTGTTTAAATGGCATCTATAGGGTCTTAGTAGACAGAAAACTTGGGTGGCAATTTACTTTTGGGAATTTGGGTTTTTGTGGGGCTTAAAGGGGGGTACCGTCATTTCGCAGTTTATCGCCCGAAATGAAAGCGCTAATATTGATACAGGAGAACCTCGTTATATCCGGCACCCTCGGGGGGGAGCGCATGCCGGATAACTCATTTTGCCGTTGTTTTGAGAGTTACTCTTATGGAATCGCCCAAATCCCAATAATACTGTGGTTTCTGGGGTTGTTGTTGTTGTTGTTTTAGGGCTGCGAGGATCCCTTGGGAACACTATGAGCCCTGGTGATGTCCTATGATGCAATCACAAGGCGCGGTAGTTGACCTGTCTTCCTCAGGAAGGCACAGGTTGAGGCGGATGACGGCGTGTTGCCGAGAGGGGGGAACGCCAGCCGCCGCCAGCAGGTGGGCAGGTCAAAGGTAGTGACGTTCAGGGCGAGAGTTGAGACTGTAGCACTACACGGTGTGAGTGGAAGTGCGGACACTGCAGCAGAAAGTGTTCAATAGTCTCCGGAAATTCATGCACCAAGGGCAGTGGGGTCAGGGGACAGACGGAGGCGATGCAGGTTGAGCCGTGAGTGTCGTGTGCCCCAGGCGAGAGCGGGTGAGAGTGACATCCAGGACCGGGGACTTTTTCCGTATCCACGCTGGGGGGAAGAGTCACTGCGGTTTGGCCCATGAGGTGATGCGCAGGGCATCGCCGAGTGTGTTTTCCAGTGAGCGGCAGACCCGGAGATCAGGCGTTTGGCCGCGGAGAGCGCAGAGGGAAGGGTGTCGTGTTTACATCTGTCAAGGCCAGCCTGCAGCAGAATCAGCCACCTCGTTGCCTGGGATACCAGCGTGGGAGGGAACGCACTGGAAGGCGATCTCCCCCCCTCGTTGGTAAGGTGAAGGGCCCTCTGGATGGTGTGGACGAGGGACGTAGAGGATCGTGGATGGCGGGAGAGGAGAGGTGGAGTGAGGAAAGGGAGTCTTGTGTAGACCACAGCCTTGCCCAACTAAATTTCTGCCGAATTTCTCAGTTTTTGAAATAATTATACTTAATTAATGCCTGGGTCGATTAGTGCCGTTGTTTTGAGGCTGCCATTGTTTTAAATGCCGGTTAAATGAGGTTCTCCTCTATAACTATTTTTATCTCTTTAAAATATTACACACCTCACTCATAATAAATAGGTCACACCTCGTTCCCTCTTTGCAACAGATGGACACTGCTGATCCGAGTGACAAGAGCTCGTTCATGAAGGAAATAGAGTCATATACACCACCAGTACTGGATCAGACAACACTACGCCACGCATCCAAGAGGTACCAACTGAAATCGTTGCTCTCACCAACGATGAGGTAATGGAGAGTACCACAGAGGGCGTCGAAGAACATCCAGAATCCATCGAGGATTATGTCGGTCTGCACCCAACAAGTAACTCTGTTGACGATGACGAGTTGGGGTTGATGGAATCCAGGTTCGCCAAGAAAACGGTCATCATCATTGATGGACAAGCGTCGTACAGGGTATGAAGAAGCTTCCAGGGATGCACACAATTAGTGACCTGGCTGATGCATTTGTCAAGAGAATCGACAACATAATGAATTGGTACAGTGAAGGACGAATCATCTTCGACCGCTATATAACGGAATCTATGAAAGAAATAACACGTTTTCCCTGCGAGCAGGCTCAGCACAACCAGTGAAGTTCATAGTACAAGACGCGATGAACATACGCAATGTTCCTATGAAGCTTCTGCTATCTCATGTAGACACCAAGTCCCAGCTCACAGAATTTCTTGGAAACGATTGCTGAAGCATTTCTCTGGGAGTAACAAAGGGCTTGTTGTTGTGTATGGGTCATCAGCATACACCAATGCAAACAACATCATCAGTCAGAATATGTCCACTCACAAATCACGAGGAAGCTGACACACAGATCCCGCTTCATGTCATCGATCCCAGCAAGAAAAGGGAAACGTCAACGCGAGACATGTATGTGTGGTCCCCAGCACAGATGTGTTCTTGTTGTTGATAATCTTGTTCCCAAACCACACCATCCCAGGACAATTGAAGATGTTAACGGGCAGAGCGAAGTTTTTCCCGGGACAATTGACATCAAAGAGAGGTGCACTGCGATTGGAACGGAGAAGTCAAAAGGCTTTGATAGGACTGCACAACTTCACTGGTGTGGATTGGTGGAAAGTTCTTCAGTATATCGAAGAAAGCGTGGATAACCAAGTTCCTGCAACTACCTTCGAGCAGCAAGATTCCCAAGACTTTCCAGATCTTGGATGTTCAGACAGTCTTCCTGAAGCTGATTTTTGTCAATGTCGAGACGTTCGTCTGCAGTGTATACTCCAGCAAAAGTTTGTGCGTCACATTGCCAGATCTTCGAGGGGAGTGTTTCAAGGTCAAGAACTTGGAGGGTAAAAAGCTTCCACCGAAGCGAAGCACTCTGAAACCTCACATACAACGTGCCAACCTGATGTCCAAAAGAGCCAAAAACCTACCAAGAACCAAAAACCAAAGAACCTGCTCCCAGAGGGCAATGGATGGAAACTAAAAGACGACAAAAACCTCTATACCAGTACAATGTCTCGAAAAGCCAGCACCACGTGCAGTACTTGAACTAGTTAGGTTGGATGCAAAGGTGCGTGCAAAGAGAAAGGGGAACTGTTCATGCCATAAAAATTGCCTGCCATGCACAGCATTATGCCAAATGCACCGACTGTGGAACGGAAAAAACTACAGTATTTGTGACGAAGATGACATGTAGCCAATCATTAGCCAATTTATTAAGATCAGCAAATGACCCATAAGATTCATTTAAGATTTTACATTCATTTAGTCTATTGTTAGTATTCATCTAGATGTTGAGTGGAGTAAATTTCTGGTTTGGTAAAAGGTGGCATGAATGTGTGATGATTACAGAAAAGTTTTTTTTTTATTTCCTTTATTTGTATCAGTGCTATGAAGTCATGCAGTGGCGTCCCTTTCAGCAAAAGACAAGGTATGGCAAGGTACCGTGGAAGATTTTTTTTTTCAAATCATTGTGCAATAGTCCATTTTTGGGGAGTTGTGAGTCTATAAATTCATTTTTATATGACACTAGCAGAAACACCCGTCGTTGACCCGGGTTGAAAAGAGGTGACAAAATTGTTCTATAAATATTCCAAGTTATTCACTTCGACTGTTTTGAACATATATAACTAATGTCTGCTAAAGTTCATCTAGATGATAGAGCTGTTCCCTTCTGGCCAATGTATACGAATTGACTTAACTTTTTTGTATATTCTGCACGCGCGCGGCCATTTTAAGGGGGCGGGGCCTAATTTTGAGAATTGGGACTATTACCATTGTCTTTCTCGGGAAATTCTACATATGAATACATTTTTTGTTTTTATGTATATTCTATTGCCTTTCTTCCTATAGAGCAGTGGTTCCCAACCTTTTTGGGGCCGTTACCCAAAATGCACATTTTTCCCAGGCCCATTACCCCTAGGCTAGGTAGGCTCTAAACTTATGTTTGCACGGGTTGGTTTTTCACTTGTAACATCTCAGAACTGACGTAGGTGCGAGCGCCGTAGGTGCGAAGCCCTTCACGGCGTGGGGTCTGGGGCCCACTTAAGGGCCCCAGAAATGTTTTTAAGGTTTTTGCATGCTTTTCCTGCAATCTGACGTATATTTGGGAGCAAATTCTCAATTCACAAACCGATTCATTTTATATGGATATAAACATTTTAAACCACCGTCTCGCACCTACAACTACAGCGGCTGGCTGGTGGGTGGGCTGAGATAAAGCCAAAACTTAAAAAAAAAAAAAAAAAAAAAAAAAATTTGTTTTTTTGTTTTACCATTTTTTTCATACCTTGGCACTCGCCAAGGTATGGCGAGTGCCATACCTTGCCATACCCAAACGACACCACTGAAGTCATGTCATGAATATTACATGTTTTATCATACATTTGTCGTTTTTTTCTTATGTATATAAACATACACAATCATATCGTGTAAATATCATAGTATATGCCTAAATAATGTAGCAAAAGAAAAACAATTCCTGACACTAACTGGTGCTGAGGTTGTTAAAATCTTCTAGTCACAGATGACTTATTTCTCCATTGGATACTTATCTGGGAAGAACATACTTCATAAAATAGTGCTACGTTAATATCATCGATTAGGCCTAGCATTCATTTATTGTACATATATTTAGTTAGAATTGTTTTATAGTAGGAGACAATCAAAGGTGCTGAAATGGACAAAATCTTAACCTAGTTCAGAGACATAAGAAACATAAGAAAATAAGGAAGCTACAAGAGGCCGCGAGGCCTACACGTGGTAGTTCCTGTCACCTAACACTACCTACATCCACCTTTCATCCCCATCCATGAACCTATCCAGCTCCTCTTTAAAGCTCCCTAATGACTCCGCACTAACTACCTGTCTACTGAGACCATTCCATTCATTCACCACCCTATTTGTGAACCAGTTTTTCCCTATTTCCTTTCTAAATCTACTCTTTTCCAGCTTGAATCCGTTACTTCTTGTTCTACCCTGGTTAAAAGCCGTAAGAACTTTTCCTACCTCTCCTTTATTAAATCCCTTTATCCACTTAAGAACTTCTATCAGATCGCCCCTTACTCTGCGTCTCTCGAGTGAGTGTAATTTTAATAACTTCAATCTCCTCTCATAACTAAAATTACGCATCCCTTGTATCATTTTGGTCATCCTTCTCTGCACTGTTTCTAACAAGGCTATATCCATCCTGTAATATGGAGACCAAAACTGAACCGCATAGTCTAGGTGAGGCCTGACTAGAGCCAGATAAAGCTTTAGAATAACTTCCGCACTTCTACTTTTAAAGTAATCGTCCAGACCCTTTTTTTTTTTGCCTACTTATGTTGAATGTACTTCAAAACACCTAATCCACCAAAAATAATTGATTTTGTTACGCCCCCAGTAACCTACCCAAAGACAGTTCACACTGTTCTGAGTTCGGCGTGGGGCTGGTGGTCCGAGGACTACTTACTTAGCAACTGTCAGAGCACTGGCGAGAAAAAGAGCGTCTCCTTTAACCATTTATTACAACATGGTAGTTGAGAAAGCACACACAGTTACAGGAGGGGAGTGTATACACTTCTCTTCACGCACAAGCAAACGCTCCAAGCATTCCAGGGCACAGGCGTAGAGGGGCGAGAGGCGGGAGAGCAGATCCGTGCGTTACCAAGCTCCTCAGGCGACTCCCCTCTGTGTCTCTTCCTCGCGTCGGCGCGCCCCTGCCAGACCTCCCCACCCTCTCTCACTCCGGCCTCTCCAAGGTCGTTCTTACCCAGGCATCCTCACACACACACACTGCCTCGCTCGCCACCCAGACATACACACATACATGATTACATCATTACAATCGTAACACTACCCCTCCCTTACAAAACAAGACGTCCTCGTCTGTAACATAAGACATTTCCCACAACAGCAAATAATATCAAAAACCAAAACATCCACATCCTAAATTAGCACTCAAGAAAAATACAGAAACACACAACAATAATCAAATTCCTCATGACAATTACTGCAGCAATTACATAATTCTCCCACCACATCACCCCTCCAACACTCCACCACAACATTACAACCACCCGTTAACCACCACCATCACCACCACCACCTCCACCACTCAACAATGCCACACCACAGTTTTGAGCTGCCAGACCCTACATCGCCATCCCCACCCGACACTGCAGTGTTGGAAGGTCACCAGGCAGCCCTTCTCTTTCCCCGCCCGCGAGACACCTCCAGCAGAAACCCCGAGCATGCTACCTCAACCACAGGCTACCCGAACCTCTACCCTGGGCCCGCCTCAGAGGTGACCAAAATCCAGGAGACCACACTCCACTGGACCCCCCACAGCTCCCCTCGTTCCCACTACTCTAGTCTCGCGGTGGAAAGGTGCCACGACCCTCCCGACAGACCATGCCCTCCACTGCAGAACGCCGGTGAAGGTGCGGGAGGAACTAGCAGGCACGCACTGGGCCGCCTGTATGATAGAAGGCACGTCGGAGCCTTCCTCCACCATCATCCACCTGCCACAGCTTCGGCGGAAGCCACCCACTGCGCTCGCCATCCTCTTCGTAGCGCAGAAGAGGCAGGTATGGGGACCCCTCCTTCATCCTGGCTCTCCGAGGCCTCCACTTTTGGTCCCGCGGTTTCCACCGCTCACCACGCCTGCGGCCCTTCTTCGGGTGGCCCCATGCCGAGGCGAAGTAAGCGGGTCTCTTGCCCTTCCATATCCGTCTGGGCGGCAGACCCCCAGCAAGGCCCTTCCTGACTCTTACGCTGCTTGCCAGCACCGCCAAACGGGCCCGGCAGGCCCTCCATGCCGCCTTTCCGTCAGACAGCGACGATCCACGCCCCCCCGAACGGCCACGCCCTGCAGGGCGGCCCTGGGATGACGAAGGCGAGGCAGGAAGGGGAGGAGAGGAAGGTGTTAGGGTGGGCGGTGCGTCTCCTGACGTAGGCGGGGCAGGGAGGCGAAGATTGGAGCGCCGTTCATCCGGAACCACCTCCTTCGGGACGCCACCGGCGAGCAAGGGCACCTCCCCCCCGCACAGCCCCACCGTCCCCCTCTCTGGACCGACGCACGCCTCACCCTGCATCAGGTCTGCAGGGGCGTCACCCAGGGACAGGGACAGCTCTTCTTTCCTTATCGCCTGGTGCAATGTTGCCAGCTCACCTCTGCACTCAGTCACTCCTCTAAGAGCGGCAGTTGCTGCCTCCTCTGCCTGCCTCCTTACAAGCTCGACCACCCCCAGCAGCTCCTCCTTGACAATATCCAGTTTCTCGTCTGTATACTGCTGGGACTCTCGCTGCACGGCCTGCCAACCTTCATGCATCGCGACTCTAAGCTCGCGTGTCCTCTCTTCCGCCTCCCTTGCTAGTACGGCCTGTGCGTTCATTTTCCCCATCATAGCGGTAAGGAGTGTCATTATGTCGGGTTGCTGCTCATCGCCTGAATCTCCGTCCTTTTCAACACTGTCCTTTTCCCCACTTGGCATGCGCGCGCCATCTTCCTCGCTAAAACCTGCCGGTTTCCCTGACGCCATCTTGCCGTCTCAGGACCACCAGGCGTAACCCACGACTTTCACTGTTAACACACAATTCCCACTTCTGACACCATTTGTTACGCCCCCCGTAACTTACCCAAAGACAGTTTCACACTGTTCTGAGTTCGGCGTGGGGCTGGGGTCCGAGGACTACTTACTTAGCAACTGTCCAGAGCACTGCGAGGAAAAAGAGCATCTCCTTTAACCATTTATTACAACATGGTAGTTGAGAAAGCACAACAGTTACAGGAGGGGAGTGTATACACTTCTCTTCACGCACAAACAAACGCTCCAAGCATTCTAGGGCACAGGCGTAGAGGGGCGAGAGGCGGGGAGAGCAGATCGTGCGTTACCAAGCTCCTCAGGCGACTCCCCTCTGTGTCTCTTCCTCGCGTCGGCGCGCCCCTGCCAGACCTCCCCCACCTCTCTCCCTCGGCCTCTCCAAGGTCGTTCTTACCCAGGCATCCTCACACACACACACTGCCTCGCTCGCACCCAGACATACACACATACACGCATACATGATTACATCATTACAATCGTAACAATTTCCAGGCCTTATTTCCGCACAAAACAACTACTTTGTTAAAAAGCGCGCGGCGAAAAAATTTATCTTCCCTCCAACAGGTTACGAATGTGTTATTGAGTGACGTAGCAAAAGGCAGCGCTCTCCCCGCGGCAGATTCACTCAGATACTCTCATCTCTTCCTTCTCTGCTCTCTCTCGCTCTCACTCTCCTTCCATTCTCTCTCTCTCTGCTCCTCGTCTCTTCATCTCTCCTCTCTCTCTACTCTATCTCTCTCTCTACTCTCTCTCAGTTCTCTCTCTCTCTCTCCGCGTCTCTCTCTCATCTCCTCTCTCTCTCTCTCTCCCTTCTTCTCTGTCTTTCCCTTCTCTTCTATCTCTCCTTTCTCTCTCCTTCCTTCCCTTTTTTTTTTTCTTTTTTTTAATTTAACAAACTGACATGGTATACATGGGGCTACAAATAGTAAAGAGGTTGGTGAAGGCAATGGGTGGCAGAAGCTAAAGATGTCCCCTGTCCCGGGGGACATCTATCCGAAAGCTATGCCTTATGGATAAACTAAATATATAATGTTACAGACTGAGGGTCACTGTTCCGAAACAGGCACTTTTCAGGCGCAGTATTTACACGTACACTGTGTCACTGTCCCTTCTCCTCTATCTCTCGTTTCTGAGGTTATCTCTCTCGTTCTTGGGTCTCTTCTCTCTCATCTCTCTCTTCGTCTTTCTCTCTTCCTGTCTTCCCTTCCTTCTCCCTTCGTCTCCTCTCTCTCTCTCTCTCCTCATCTCTCTCTCGTCTTTCTCTCCTCTCTTCTCTCTCTCTTCTCTCGTCGATCTCTGTCTCATCTCTGTCCTCTCTTCCTCTCTGTCATCTTCCTTTTCTCTCCTCTCTCTCTCTCTCTTCTCCTCTCCTCCTCTTCCTCTCTTCCTCTCCTCTCCTCTCCTCTCTCTTCTCGCTCCCTCCTCTCCTCTTCTCTCTCTCTCCTCTCTCTCCTCTCTTCTCCTCTCTCTCTCTCTCCTCTCTCTCCATCTCTCTCCTCTCTCCTCTCCTCTCTCTTCTCCTCTCTCTCTCTCTCTCTCTGCTCTCCTCTCTTTCTTTTTCTCTATTTCTCTCCCTCCTCTTCCCTCTCCACGAGAGAGAGAGAAAAAAAATTAAGGAGAGGAAAGGGAAAGGAAGGAGGGAGAGAGAGAGAGAGAGAGAGCAGGGAAAGGAAGGAGAGAGAGAGAGAGAGAGCAGGAAAAGGAAGAGAGAGAGAGAGAGAGAGAGAGAGAGAGCAGGGAAAGGAAGGAGAGAGAGAGATGAATTGGAGAGAGAGAGAGAGAGAGAGAGAGAGAGAGAGAGAGAAGAGAGAGCAGGGAAAGGAAGGGGAGAGAGAGAGAGAGAGAGCAGAGAAAGGAAGGGGAGAGAGAGAGAGAGAGAGAAAGAGAGAGAGCAGGGAAAGGAAGGAGAGAGAGTATCTGAGTGAATCTGCGTGCGGGGAGAGCGCTGTGATCTTGATCTTGATCTTGATTTGGGAGTCACCCAGCAGATGCTGTCAGTGAAGCCTTTGGTCCGGCGTTCTCCCACACACGTAATCTGTTGGGAGAGAAGCAAAAGGGGGAAGCAAAACTAGGGATTTCTTTTTCCCCTCCTTCCTCTCTCTGCATCACATTCATACGGGGTCCCCCATCACTGAGGGATCACCCCCTGCCTCTCATGCTCTCTCCTACGTGCTCTCCAAGAGTTCTCCAAGAATTCTTTTACACTCTCAATCACACGACTGTCACTCCTCCACTCAGCACACAACCCCAGCAGGTACTCCATCTCCACTCTCCTGTCTCTCATCTCTCGCCATTCTTCCACTCCGACCTCTCCTACCACTACCTCCAACATCTGTGTTCTAGCATACTCATACCGTTCACATTCCAGCATCAAGTGCTCCACGGTTTCATCCACTCCTGTCACACACATCTCACACACCTTGCTGCCATCATTCTTCCATCTGTACATACGACTATTTACCTCCAGCGACTTTGTCCTGGCTCTGAAGAGTAGGTCCCCTCCATAGCCACCATCATAGAACCTTTCATACCGTGGCTGGTCCTTTCTCCTGTACCATTCCAGTGTTGATTTCTCACTCATTCCCCTCAGCCATTCTTCTTTCCCTTTCTCTTCCACTCTCCTATTTATTTCCTTTTTGCATACAGCCATACTCCCATGTCTCATCACTCCTGTCACAAACATTCCCAGTTCACCTGTCCATCTTTCCACTTTTACTGAGTCTTTCATCCACTTCCCATACATATTCCAGTCCCAAATTTGGACCCATTTGGACAATGGGCTTGCCCATTTGCTGTCATCCATTCGTTGCAGTCTAGCTCTGTACCTCAGTCCTGCCTTTGCTATCCTCTCTCTGAACGTGCTCCATCCCATGTCTCCTCTAATCGCTTCCACTGCCACATACCTATTGGCTCCTAATGCTATTCTGCCTGCTTTGTTCTGTGTTACTTCCAATCTGTCCAACTCCTTCCTAGACCACACCATTGTTTCCAGGCCATACATAATGCTAGGGACTGCCACACTCTTCCATAGTCCTCTCACCACTTCATACTTGTTGGCCCGACATCTTGCCACACTGCCTAGCCTTCCAACCCACTGGTTGGCTCTAGCTATCCTCTCATGTTTACTTTTCTCACAGCCTTTATCATCCAACCAAATACCCAGATACTTGTACTCTTTCGTTCTCTTTATTTCATTCCCACCCACCATCCAAATCCTGTCATCATCAGAGTCATCCCCATTCACCACCAACACTTGACTCTTCTCCTTACTGAGCCTAACGTTGAAGTCCCTTCCATACTCAGTCACAGCATTCAGCATCTCTTGTAGCTCATTGTGGTTTTCACTAAGGATCACCACATCATCTGCATACATATGTACACTCAACACTTCATCTCCAATTTTCACACCCAGACCTGTACGCTTCACTCTCACTGCCATTTCCTCAACATATAATCCAAAAAGTAGAGGAGAAAGGACACAGCCCTGTCTTACTCCTCTCTTACTATTCACCCATCCAGTCTCGAGGTCACCCATTACTGAACTTGGCCTGTGTGTTCTCATACATACTGCTTATTTATTTTAACAACCTTCTCACTCATGCCAATCGTCTCCAATACCTTACATAGCATTCTCCTATCCACTCTGTCATACGCTTTCTCAATATCTAGAAAGGCTAGATATTTCTTTCTTCCCTCCTTCCTTGTTCTCTCAATCACTTCATTCACTACAAACATATTGTCCTCACCTCTCCTGTCTTTTCTGAATCCATTCTGCTCTTCACCCATCACCTTATTTCTTTCCACAACTTCACCTAGTCTTTCATTCAGTACACCACAGAAAATCTTACATACCGTGTCACATACCGCTATTGGCCTGTAATTTTTAATCTCCTTCCTACTCTTGTGTCCTCCCTTATGTATGAGGGTCACTCTACTGTCATTCCAGGCACCAGGGCCCATACTTATAAAGATTTAGGATTCGTCTTAGACTCGCTCGAGTCTTAAATATGGCGGCCGGCGTCCTAAATCATTTCGAGCGCATCCTAAATCGCTAAGACTCGTCCTAATTTCGAGGTTTGGCTAGGACAGGGTGTGAGGTGTCCTAGCGAGCAGGGCGGCGGCTAAGACTCGTCCTAAGGACGTAAACATGGAGTGCTCCACCCACTCCTGAGAACTTTTCGTGATAGGATAGATGTACTGGACGAACTTGTTGATACATAACTAATCAAGCGATACCGCTTGGACCGAGAAGGGATTATATATGTGACAGACTAGTGGGAGATGTAATATAAAGCAACACTTAAGTGGGAGATGTTTTTAATACTTTTGGGAT